>CM051260.1:4160952-4595952 GCA_027921565.1 Artemia sinica | reverse complement strand
AAACAAGAAAACAACTTACACACATACAATAATAATTTCAAAACTCACCCCACCCCCTTTACAAAAATCTATCTCTATGTGACATACTCAATTTTATATATTTTGATATCATTCTTATTGTCCCATAATTTTTTGATCCCATTACTGAAACCAAGTAATTACTAAGTAATTTGCTATCTAAAGAGACCAGGCTAATGCCTCGATAATTACCACATTCACTCTTATCACTTTTCTTATACAGTGGTTTAATTAGGGTTTTCCTAAAATCGCTAGGTGGTTCCCCTTTTTCTAAAATCATATAATCATCAGTAACTTATTTCTACCCCCAAGAGCCACCATATTTAAGAAAATCATTAAACCACACTATCAGCACCTGGGACCTAATCATTTTTTTAATCTTTTTAGCACTGTCGCTAATTCTTTCTCAAAAACAAATATTCATTCACATCCAAGGTATCACAAACTTTTTCATTTTCCTGTGTATCTTTTCCTGCAACTCTTTCTTGGTTTAGCACATTCTCAAAATGTTGTGCCCCTCTTTCTATTACTCTTTCCTTATCACTCATTGTGGCCCCGCTCCTATCTTTAACTGGGACAAGTCTGGATTGACTACTCCCTCTCAATTTATTAACATGCCAGAACAAAATTTTACTATCATGCCGTCTAGCTGCATCTTCCAGATCCTCGGCAATTTTATCCACGGCCTCCACTTCACACCTCCTTAGTTCATATTTTAAGGCTTTCTCCACTTTCTTTACATTCCTCTTGTGTTCATATGATCTATCACTCAGATAATTCTTGTACAAGCCCTTCTCTCTATTAAACATAAAGCCTTTTTACTAATATTCCTAGCTGCGTTGCTAATTTTCTTTTCTAAGACACCATCAGCAACTTCACAAATTGTTTTTTTTTTTTTTTTTTTTTAAATTATTCCATCCATCTTCCACATTGTCAAAATTTAAACTCTCCAGTTTAGTATGAAGTCTACCAACATCACAACTTCCCGAGTGGTAGTTACCCTTCCAAAATTTCAGCTTTAAACTAACCCTAGACACTATTAGATGGTGGTCTTTACTTTTAGTATCAATAACAGCACTCCTATAAACCCTAGTATCTTGTTCTGATCCTGCCAGTCTTCCGCTTACAATAACCTATTCAATAAGGTTTGCTATCTTACCATAACGGGAATACCACGTTAAGTTATGGGTCATCTTATGACCAAACACTGTTTTGGTTATAACTAGATTGTTTTACCTACAAAATTGCAGCAGTTTGTAGCTATTACTGTTTTCTTTTCCTACACCAAATTTTTCTAGGCTAGGACACCATCTATCTCTATTTCTACCGACCTAAGCGTTAAAATCTCCTAATAAAAATACCATATTTCTACCTGGGGCTCTATCTATTTGCTCCTGTAACTGTGAATAAAATTCATCTGAGTCACTAGTATCTCCGTCAGTCGGTTCTACAGGGGCATATACTACTATAACTGATACCCTGAACTTCTTAGTCATAAAACGAGTGATCAGTATCCTATTATTAATACCTTCCCAGCCTAAACAAGACTTAGCAGCTTCCTTATTCATCATGAGCCCTACTCCCTGTATATCTACCCCATCCTTCCTATCTGATAAATAAATTCTATATCATCTAATTTCATGCTTCCTACCCCTGGGATATGAGTTTCTGAAACTCTTAATAAGTCCAGTTCGAATCGTCTGAATTTGTCAGTCAAAATATCGATACGATAGCCACTTTTTAACGTCGTAATATTCCAAGTTCTAATTTTCATGTTCTTTAAATCATTGAAATTTTTTTGGCCTCAGGAAAAGCAATGGTTCCGGATACCAGGGCAGGACGGGGACCAACACATCTTCTCAAGTTTACACCGAAGCGCTTAAGCTGGCTTAGAACTGGACAGCAAGAAGTCCCTGGGACCTCCAGTGTGAATGGAGGCATTGTGCAATCCTGGGCTCATCTTGATCACAACATGGTTTTCAGCACTTGGCGATGCTGTTCTATCAACAAGAGCCGAAATACTGCACAGACATTATATATCCATGCTAACAAATATTATGCTACTACGCGGAGGCAACCCATAATAGGTAAATTAACAAGGAAGAAGTCTTTCAGCCTGAAAACGCCTGCCAAAACAGACCAAGCCCAGAAGAGAACTATCCATGAATCAGAACCCTGTGCGAATGCTGTGTCGTTTACTAGGCTATATTTCCTCGAGGGGCGCCACTCCTCAAGTGGGAATAGAATTGACTGCAAGGTCCCCAGTCTTGCAGGTACCCCGTAAGGGTCTAGGCAGTCCTTTTCAGAGTCCGTTGTCCATAGATCTGGATCTTACGCCGTCCTGCAGTTGTCCTCCTATAGAGGATCCTCCTATGATGGTGTTCTGCGTCACCATGCAATTTAATTCATTACTGGGAGAAGGTTTGTAACTCACAGGACGTGTCCACACACAGGTGGGCCCTGCTGAGTGTATATTTGAGTAACCTCTTCCCCCTCCGCCTTTATTTACGGCACCGGGCGAGGGTGCCCCAGTTTTATTATGGACCCCCAGGGACAAGGTCCCTGGGGTTCTAAAAGCTACAAATCAAAGCTTCGCAAATTTCAAAGGAAATTTGATAGCTGATATAATCAACTTGCAATTTATTGGGGATTTTTAAAGCTAAAATTTATCAACAATTAGTAAAATTTATCTACAATTAATTACAGTTCGCATTTTTTCCCAAGAATCATCTTAAATCAAAATCCAATGTCCATATATTAAGCCTAGGCTAGCTTGAGAAAACCTTGGCAGATTAAGTAGACTAGTTGACTTGAAGCTGATAGGTCTATTGCTATGAACCAATTATACTTTCTTTACCCCCCTCCCTCACATATATTTTTAAGTATCCTTAAAGACAAGGATTCAATACATTTAAGGGTAGGCTAAAAAGGAACAAAATCGCCAAACGCTAGATAGTATGCGTGTTTTTTCTCTCCGACATGAGCGCCAATATTCTCTCAAATAACTTTCCATCTCTCTTTGGGTCAAATATTTTAAAAAGTCTTGAGAAATTTATAAACAAACATTCCTCTACCTCCTCATGGACCCATCTTAGGCCTATTTGAACATGGAATCATGAATTTGTAAAAATGTTTAAGGTTGTTTCAACATTTAGGTCTATACCACGTTTTTTGCCAGTGTTGCCATGTTGAACCACGAAAATAAATCAGCAAAACTGATTAATAAAGTTTGAACCGACGTTGTTTGTTTTCCTTTGACAAAAGCACTTCATGAAATATTCTAGTAAATAGAATCAACAGATAATTATAGGGGTTTCACATTGACATTGCGCAACAAAAGCTACTTAGTGTATGGATTTAGTGCCTTTTATTGCAAAATTATTACTTATTACTTTTTTCAAAATGTTATTACTTTTTTAAAATCATTTCAAAATATTACGAATATAAGTCGTATTATTTTAGGTTTTCAATTTTGTTTTCGTCAAATTGAATCTCTAAGCTGTTGTTTTTTTTAATGTTGAAAATATGTGTCTGTATGTCTAAATTTTAACTTGTATTTCCTCCCTTGAAATGGTTTTAGTAAATAGAATGTTTTAGCGACAAAATGAATTATATCCTATACTTTTGGGACAGGTCGTTTGCCTAGTATTCCAGAGTCTAAGGGTTTAACCTCTATTTATGGCAGACGTTTGTAGTAAATTAAAATAAAAAAAACAAGTTTTTTAAACTGAAAGTAAGGAGCGACATTAAAACTTAAAACGAACAGAAATTATTCCGTATATGAAAGGGGCTGTCCCCTCCTCAACGCCTCGCTCTTTACGCTAAAGTTTTTTATTGTTTTAAAAAATAAAGTTGTGAGACAGAGTCAAACTTTAGCGTAAAGAGCGAGGCGTTGAGGAGGGGACAGCCCCTTTCATATACGGAATAATTTCTGTTCGTTTTAAGTTTTAATGTCGCTCCTTACTTTCAGTTTAAAAAATTTGTTTTTTTTTTTATTTAATTTCTGATCATTTTTACAAATTAAAATGTCTTTACAAATTAACTTACGTAACTAACTTCTATATTCGTTATATTTTTTCTTCTGGCAAAAAATACAAAGTTGCAGATTTTTGCAGATATGAGCTTGAAACCTATGTAATAGGGTTTTCTGATACGCTGAATTCTGACGGTGTGATTTTCATTAAAATTCTTTCACTTGTAGGGGATGTTTTTCCCCCTCTTTAAAAAATCGAGTAAATTTTCTCAGGCCTGTAGCCTTTGATGAGTAATACTAAACTTAATAAAATTTATATATTTAGGATCAGCATTATAAACACATTCTTTTGATACATTTATTGACATCAAAATTCTGTTTTTAAAAATTTCGATTACTATTGAGCCGTATCGCTTGTTTTTTTTATTGTTTTTTTTTATAACGTATATGTTTATTACGTATATGAAGGGGTTCTCCCCTTAGTCAATACCACGCTCTTTACGTTAAAAGTTATTAAAAAAAAAATTTGATTCACAAAACCCCTGAATCACAAAGGCCGTTTAATTAGAATAGATAGCTCTTTTGAAAGCACTAAAAAAAAAACTATAGCGTAAAGAGCGAGGTATTGACTTGGGGGAGAGAACCCCCTCACATACGTTATAATTTCTGTTCGTTTTAAGTTTCTAATATTCCTTCTTACATTTCAGTTGAAAAAAAAAAAACTTGTTTTTTTTTTTTTTTTATTTAATTTCTGATCGTCTAATGATCGATTTAATTTCTAATGCTTGGAAATCCGGCGCCCCCTTCATAGAAATGTCTCTTACCCCAAAGAAACATCCTCCACGGAAATATTCTCCAGAGTAACCCCCTCCTCTAGCCCCCCCCCCCCCCCAGAAAAAATCCTTCCTGAAAATGGTTGTATACTTCCCAATAACCAATAAATAATGCTGGCAAGTCCGGCGCCCCCTTCATGGCAATTTCCCTTCCCCCATGAAAACTTCCATCATGAACAGATGAACAGATCCTCCAACATAACCACCGACCCACTCTTCCCTCCCACTACCAGAAAAAAACCTCCTGAAAACTTCTGTATACTTCCCAATAACCAATACTATATGTTAACATTGGGTAAAGTTCATAACTTTTAGCCCTCCCTCTGGGAACTTCGGGGGATTAAGTCACCCTAAAAGACATATTTATCATATTTTCGACCATGCTGAACAAAATGGCTATCTCAAAATTTTGATCGGGTGACTTTGGGAAAAAAATAAGCGTGGGAGGGGGCCTAGTTGCCCTCCATTTTTTTGGTCACTTAAAAAGGGAACTAGAACTTTTAATTTCCGTTCCAATGAGCCCTCCCACGATATTCTAGGACCACTGGGTCGATACGATCACCCCTGGGAAAAAAAAAAAAAAAAAAAAAAAAAAACAAATAAACACGCATCCGTGATCTTTCTTCTGGCAAAAAATGTAAAATTCCACATTTTTGTAGATAGGAGCTTGAAAACTCTACAGTAGGGTTCTCTGATACGCTGAATATGATGGTGTGATTTTCCTTAAGGTTCTATAACTTTTAGGGGGTCTTTCCCCCTTTTTTTGAAAATCAGCCAAATTTTCTCAGGCGCGTAACTTTTGATGGGTAGCACTAAACTTGATGAAAGTTATATATTTGAAATCAGCATTGAAATCTGATTCTTTTGATATATCTATTGGTATCAAAAACCCGTTTTCTAGAGTTTCGGTTACCATTAAGCCGGGTCGCTCCTTACTTACAGTTCGTTACCACGAACTGTTTGATTTCAGTTGTTGTCTTTTCTGCCATTTCAAACAATGAATGTAGTTTGCTCAAATCTTAAAATCTTCTATCCCTTATTTGTACATTTTTTTTTCTTTTAGGTTCTAGTCGACACTTCATTTCTCCAAGCTCCACTAACTTTTCTCAAAACTATAGGTACATTTCTACCTTCTATCCTACCTATACCTTCTACCTTCTCCTACTCCCCTACCTATTCCTATTCCCCTACCTTCTATCCTACCTATAGGTACATTTTTTTCTTTTTTTCTTTTAGTTTCTAGCCGACAGTTCATTTCTCCAAGCTCCACTTACTCTTCCCAAACTATAGGTACATTTCTACCTTCTCTCCTACCTATACCTTCTCCTAATCCCCTACCTATTCCTATTGCCCTACCTTCTATCCTACCTATAGGTATATTTTTTCTTTTTTTCTTTTAGTTTCTAGTCGACACTTCATTTCTCCAAGCTCCACTAACTCTTCCCAAACTGTAGGTACATTTCTACCTTCTATCCTACCTATACCTTCTACCTTCTGCTAATCCCCTACCTATTCCTATTCCCCTACCTTCTATCCTACCTATAGGTGCATTTTTTCTTTTCTTTTTTTTTCTTTTAGTTTCTAGTCGACACTTCATTTCTCCAAGCTCCACTAACTCTTCCTAAACTATAGGTACATTTCTACCTTCTATCCTACCTATACCTTCTACCTTCCCCTATTCCCCTACGTATTCCTATTCCCCTACCTTCTATCCTACCTATAGGTACATTTTTTTTTCTTTTAGGTTCTAGTCGACACTTTATTTCTCCAAGCTCCACTAACTCTTCCCAAAAGTCTGTTGTGGTGAAGGACTCTAGCTCTTGTGACCTTGATTGTTCTTGCGACACTTTGACACATTTGGCGACCAGTTCAAGCACTGACAGCTCAGAGATGCAAATAAGACGTGAAAATCAACTACCTCTTAACGCTGATGGTAAAATAGCCCCTTATGTGGACTTTTCAAGCTACTACAAAAGCGTTGAAGATGCTCGGGGAAAGGGTCTACTTTCAAAAGGAATTGACTACTAATATGAAGCTTCTTTTTTCGAAGTGTGAAAAAATATTTGGCCTTATCCTGTATTCTTTGTAGCTTATTCTTATTCTTCCTTTAAAAAATTATTTCTTTTCTGCTTCTTGTTACTTACACTTATTCTTTACGCTTATCCTACCTTTTCTTTGATTTATGCCTCATTTCTGCTTTTGTTTCGCAAGTATAACAGAAAAATTCAAATGGTAGATGTGGATGGTAGGAAATAGCAAGCCTCTTTGTCTAATGTGAAAAATGTTGTGTTTCTTTAAAATAATCTTTCTTTTAGTATTACTCAGGGGCGCCAAGTGTCCCCCCATATCATTGCTAAGTTCCCCCTCTACTAGCCTCCCTCCTTTTTTTTTAAAGACATTTTTTTGCTAATTTCATTGAAAAAACAATAATATTACCCCCCCCCCCCCCTGATTTTGAAAAATATGTTTGCCCCCATCCCCAAAAATACAAAATTGTGAAAGAAAAATTAGGCATTGCTATATAGCTAGCACCTAGGCTTCTCCTTTGACAGCTAATATGAAACTTCTTTGTGTTCCGTTCCTGCTAAGCGTTGATAAAAAATTTTTTTTTTTACTTTTTTTTATTTTTTTTCTTTACTTCTGGTAGCGTTTTCCAGTGAGCTTTGTATGTTTATTGTGATTTGGGCTATGGGTTTTTCTTTCTTTTTGTCTCATTCGCGTGCACAAGGTTTAATTTTAAAGTACAGACACTATGAAAATTGAATTCATGGTTAACATAATTGAATTTATGATAATTTATGGCCTTGCTAATATGAAGTGTATTCTTGTTTGCTGTGTATATTCTCTTGATCGCAGCATTATCGCCCGAGTAATTTTAGAGACTATCTAATTCAAAATTGTTTTTTTTTTTTTTTTTTCAATTTCGGTTACCGACCATGAAACCATAAAAGGCTAAGGCCCAGCGCCCATGGGGCAACTGTTTCAAGACAACGTTTGGAAACTAGTCTCATCTGCAACTGGGTTACGGCCAGTTTTCAAACAACATGAAACGTGTCTCCGCCCATGGACGCAAGTGGTTGTGGATCAGTTGTGTTTATCTAATTGAGCAGTGCAGTATGGTTAACTATGTTGAGTTCCGACGAGGAAGACTGAATTGATTACTATGAGTACCGCAGGTTTCGTAGAGTTCAGAGGTAGTATTGGGTCCATCCCTACTTGGAAAAGAATGCAGTCTCGTCTGTTCTTAGCAGCAGAAGAACTGTCTCAAACAAATAGAAAATATATCGGATTTTACAGAATGTTGAAGGAATCTTACATGGAATTGACAAGGATTGTACGTCCGTTTGTCGAAAAAAAAAATTCGTCTCTCAACTCTATCTACATGTCGGTAGCCAAAATAATTTGACAATATCAACGCGATAGATCCCGAAAATTAGTGGGACAACACTCTGCAACGCAACTGTGACAACGGCTGGAGCATCACACGGAACCGGTTTTAGACCTATTGGAAACAAGTCTAAACGCCTCGTGGGTGGGCCCCCACTCTACTTCAAGACCACGGTCACAAAATAGTTGCGTGCGCAATCGGTTGGCAATTATAGAATCAAAACAGTTGCCTCGTGGGTGCTGGGCCTAAGACAACAGATGTCTAAGACAAGGGGCAATCCTGACAATTTTCAAAGGTAGTAAATAAAGGTACAAAAAAATATGTTTAGTTTATTATCTAGAAAAAAATATCCTGTTTTTTCCTCATGTTAGACACCATAGCAGTTTCGTTTATTTTTGGTCTTCTATAGGGAGGAGAGGGGTGTTACCTGGTCTATCCCTTTCTTTTAGCACCGTTGGACTTTTATATACGTCCAATTTTAGATTTTGGACAATCCAAAATTGAAATGTGCCAATATGTCTAATGGCTTTTGTGGCCACCTCTAAACTACAAAACAAAAACACAATGAAAGATTCCCCAAAATTATATCAAAGAAAGAAAAAAAAATTATAAACGTGTTTGGATTGAAAACGAGGTTATCATTTTTGTGGCCCCTTAACGATTAAAGTATTTTCTATACTTCCTTCCATGTTGACAGAGAGGTGTTATATTTTGCAAAAAAATAAATGAAATACATCTTAACAATTTTAATAGTTAGATTAAATAATTGTATTACTAGCAGTTGTTTTATATTTGAGAAGGAAATAACCAATATTTTGACTCGTTACCTTGGTCGGTATATTTTGCTAAATCTTAAAACTAAAAGAGAGGTATAATTTCTCCAAAATATACTTTGATTTGAATAATCTGAGAAATTGTTTATAACAATTCCTAGATATTGGATCTAGAATTTATTATGTTAGAATGAAACAACAAAAATACTAACTCTACTACTTCAATTTTAGATGCGAATCCAAACGAAAAATGTTTCGTTTCGCCCCAAGATTTACCATCAAGATCTGTTGAATATAGACATTAGATAAGTTGTTTGAATTTGGTGCAAATCTGTCACCAAATCTGGTGCAACGGTGCAAGTCTGTCTATGGTGTTGAATCTGTCACAAAATAAGGACAAACGCAGTCAGACTAAACACTTTATGTCGATCTTATCCACAGGACAGTTGACTTTTTTTGTAAAAGTACCAAGAAAACAAAAATAAAAATTTTGTTGTCCCCTTGACCCATCATACGTCGATTTTTTTCTAAAAACATCTATTTTCTTACAGTTTGCCTTTAGTTATTTCAAAACCATGAAGTTTTTACGGCCGTACCGCATATCGTCAGTGTTGCCACGTTTAATCGTGAAAATAAATAAGCGAAACTAATTAACAAAACTCGACAACGCTTTTCGTCTGCAAAAATTCAGACACTAACAATCTACTGATTCCCAAAGAGAACTACACCTTTTAAAGCTGTTTGGTACCATGTGTTTTTTAACGTATTTCCTGCTGATTTTGGCCTACATTGCAATTTTAAATTTGGCACCCGAATCACGAAAAACTGAAGAACTGTACACGGAGATTTTTTCATCAAAACTGAATCCCCGATTTTTTCCAATTTTTAAGACATATTTGGTTGTATAATTTTCCATATAACAAATTTAAACAGTCAGGTTTTATTTTCAGTGCCCTTGATTCTTTAACAAATCGTTTCTAATTAGGTTTAATATAGTTTTCGTGTCATTTGTTTCATCCAAAGATCTAAAATTAACTAGGCTTCAGACGAGGGTAAGTTTTGTTCGGAAACACGAAATGGATTAGGTTTATTGTAAGTGCAATCTTGTTATATCTGTCAATTATGTATTATATATTAGATTTGGCCTATACTAACGTACATGTGTAGTAAAGATACGTAATAAGTTTTGTTTAATCATCAGCAAAAAAATGAAAGAAGGGATACTAATTATTTTATGTTTATAGTATTCTTAATTAATGGGTTTAATAAAAATTCTTCGTTTTATTATAGTCTATTCCTGGTCTTTTCCGAACTTGTTCAAAGTCAACTTCAAGTGATCAGAACTAGCTACTGCCACTAGTTCTAACGATAGGCCTTTTCAACTGATAAAATGCAAATTCATATCTACAAATTTGAAAATATGAAAATTGTAAATACATAACCTAGACCGTAAATATGTTGTTCAGCTTACATTTTGGTTATTGAAATGCTGTGCCATAGTTTGAAACCCGACCATCTAGTTTTGCAAACTTCTTCGTTCCTCCGTCAATATTAAATCTTCTTGCAACAGTCTGTTTTTTGTTTTTTTTTTTTGTGAAAAGGACTTATTTCTCTTCTGGTAACTTCGATCTTTAAAAAAATGTAGCTAAGGGGATTAATGAGGAAACATTAAAATAATCACTCATTAATCAGCCAAATTATTCATTCTAAGGATCACTATGTGCCTTTACAAAAGAAAAATTTTTTTAGTCCCATTTGAGATATTCCAATCTTCTTTCTTCAGTTTAGTCTACGGGCTCAATAATTGACTCAATTACGCCCTCTTCTTTTTTTATCTGATGTCAATTTTTGGATCTTTGAGTTATATTGCATTTAATTCCTTCCTTAATCAACTGTATACAATCGAGACGTACGTCTGGAATTTCAAATCATTTGCCCCTCTTCTTTTTTGGTTGGGTTGGCAATATCCCAATCGTTAGTTTATTCTTCTTATCAAACAGTTCGTGGCAACGAACTGTAAGTAAGGAGCGACCCGGCTCAATAGAAACCGAAACTCTAAAAAACAGAATTTTGAAACCAATATATGCATCAAAATAATCAGATTCTTATGCTGATTTTCAATATATAAGTTTCATCAAGTTTAGTCTTGCCCATCAAAAGTTACGCGCCTAAGAAAATTTGACTTATTTTCGAAGAAAGGGGGAAACACCCCCTAAAAGTCATAGAACTTTAATGAAAGTCCCACCATCAGATTCAGCATATCAGGGAACCCTACTATAGAAGTTTCAAGCTCCTATCTGCAAAAATGTGAAATTTTGTATTTTTTGCCAGGAGAAAGGTCACGGATGAGTTTTTTTTCCAGGGGTGATCGTATCGACCCAGTGTTCCTAGAAAATTGCGGGAAGGCTCATTCGAACGGAAATTAAAAATTCTAGTGCCTTTTTTAAGTGACCAAAAAAATGGAGGGCAACTAGGCCCCCTCCCACGCTTATTTTTTCCCAAAGTCAGCCAATCAAAATTTTGAGATGGCCATTTTGTTCAGCATGGTTGAAAAATACAATAACTATGTCTTTGAGGATGACTTAATACCCCAGAGTCCCCGGGGGAAGGTCTGCAAGTTATGAACTTGCCCAATGTTTACATGTAGTTTTCAGGGGGGATTTTTTCTGGTAGTTGGGGGGATGGTTCGGGGGTTACGTGGGAGGATCTTTCCATGGAGGAAGTTTTCATGGGGGAAGGGATATTGCTATGAAGGGGGCGCCGGATTTCCCAACATTATTTTAAAAAAAAAACGATCAGAAACTAATTAAAAAAAAAAAAATCAACTGAAAGCAAGGAGCAACATTAAAACCTAAAACGAACAGAAATTATTAAATATATGATTGGGTTCACCCCCTAGTCATTACCTTGCTCTTTACGCTAAAGTTTTTTTTGTACTTTCATCATAGCTATTTATTCTAGTTAACGGCCTTTGTGATTAAGGGGTCATTCTTAAAGAATTGTAACAAAATTTGAACTTTAGCGTAAAGAGCAAGGTAGCGTATAGAGACGAGGGGGCGAATTCCCTAATATACGTAAAAAAAATTTACGAATATAGAAGTTCGTTATGTAAGTTAATTCGTAAGTTAGGTCAGATCAAAATTTCGAGAAAGCCAATTTAGCCAAAAAAAAAAAAAAAAAAATTAATATGCAAATTTTGTTTTAATTATTCATGTACGGTGAGCCAAAATCAAAGCTGCATTAATTCAAAAACGTTCAGAAATTAAATAAAAAAAAAGTTTTTTTTAACTGAAAGTAAGGAGCGACATTAAAACTTAAAACGAACAGAAATTATTCCGTATATGAAAGGGGCTGTCCCCTTCTCAGCACCTTGCTCTTTACGCTAAAGTTTGACTTTGTCGCACAACTTTATTTTAAAACCATAAAAAAATTTCGCGTAAAGAGCGAAGCGTTGAAGATGGGATAGCCCCTTTCATATACGGTATAATTTCTGTTCGTTTTAAGCTTTAATGTCGCTCCTTACTTTCAGTTAAAAAAAACTTTTTTTTTTATTTAATCTCGCAATAATTTCGTCAGTTTCTTCTTGGACAATGCTATTGTGGCTGAATGAGATGTTGCCTTACTAAGTAGTTTCTGTTGTGTCGTAAAATTTACGTTACCATTATAATAAACGCTGCTGTTGTAAACGCTGTTTATTGTATTAAATATTCAAAATACGGATGAAAATGTAAAGATGGTGAATCTGCTAATTAGGTAAAAATACGTGACAACATCCTAGTAGGGTTTACCCAATTAATAAAATCAGCCCATATTGACCTACTATGTATGGTGTTCCTGAAGCCACCAAGTTGTGATTTCATATTCACACAGTTTTTATTCAGCGCTCGTCTGATGAACATCGCCTCGGGGAGCGTTGCTTGCAAGTGAAATACGAAATAGAATTTAGACTCTTTTGATAATGTCTCTGGACTGTTATTTATATATGATTATTGATCGTGATTTGGATTACGTAAGCAGTGCGTATATGTCTTGAAATTTAAATCTGTAATAGAGGATTTTTATTTATATATTTTTTCACATGTATAACCTTGAAACCAGATACTTAACTATGCAATTGGTATTTAATGTGACATTTCGGAAATAAGTATGAATCATTTCGCTGAATGAAAATCTGTTTTCATTCAGCGTTGCTTGCAAGTGAAATACGAAATAGAATTTAGACTCTTGTGATAATGACTCTGGACTTTTATTTATATATGATTATTGATCGTGATTTGGATTACTGAAGCAGGAATACTTAAGCGGTGTGTATATGTCTTGAAATTTAAATCTGTAATAGAGGATTTTTATTTATATATTTTTTCATACTGATAACCTTGAAACCAGATACTTAACTATGCAATTGGTATTTAATGGGACATTTCGGAAATAAGTATGAATCATTTCGCTGAACGAAAATCTGTTTTCATTCAGCGTTGCTTGCAAGTGAAATACGAAATAGAATTTAGACTCTTGTGATAATGACTCTGGACTGTTATTTATATATGATTATTGATCGTGATTTGGATTACTGAAGCAGGAATACGTAAGCATGTGTGGGAGGACTGAAATTTTTGATAAATGAATAACTCAAATGGAGCGACTATAGCTTTAACTGAAGCTATGCCTGAGGGTACAGCCAGTGCTCAGTTTTTACAGGAAATTAATTTCAAGCTAGATCTAATACCACGATTAATTGAGGCTACTGAAAAGACTTTGCCGGAAGTTTTAGTGAAGGTTACATCAGTTGAAAGCCAGTTTTTTCTTTGAACCAAAAACTATCCGACAATGCCAAAGCTTGTGAAGAGATGAAAGGAGAAATTGAGATGCTTTGGAAGAATTTACGAGCAGCTACCATGCGGGCTGACGCATTTGATGAAGAACGAGAAGATCTAATGTTGTCCTATATAACTTCGAACCTATTAGTCCTGCTATATATACGCTGAAGCAAGAAATAATTATGGTTCTTAATAAGTGTATACCGGATTTAAATCTGAACCGTTGTGACGTCAAAGACGTGTTCAGAATCCGTGCGGGACCAGTCTTACTAAAGATGAACTCTGTTGAATTTCGCGGGATAATTCTTAAGTCTAATCCCCTTTTGAAGAGGAATGGGTTGTCGGCTGCCCCTGATTATAGTGCCAGGCAAAGGGAAGCCCGTAAAAACCTTAAACCGGTCTTCGAGTACGCTTTGTCGAAACACCACCAAGCTAGGCTTAGGGGAGAAACGTTATACATCGACGGCAGAGTGTTTGTTTATGACTTTCCTTCGGAATTTTAAGGAAGTAACCACCAGCTCCAGTGAAGTGAATAAACAGAGGTCTCCTCGAAACGGGTCAGCAGAAACAAGAGAAGTCGAACTAGCTAAAGAACCGGCTAGCGAAAAAATGGACATTTCCATCGCTGGCAGAGTGGTTTCTGAAAGCTCTGAGAGTGATAGTCAAGCCGAGAGTGATATCGAGACGGTAATCGAATTTAATATACGTGATCCGAAACCGCATTTCTCGGAGGGTGCTCCGCGTCCTGTCCGGAATTCTCCAATAGTTGCGAAAAATACTGAAAAGCGAAAAGCCTGGGAGGTCATAAGCCCGGATGATCAAAATCGTATTGATGCCCGTAATGTTGCAAGAAAGAACTCTAGATCTGGTGGCGGAAGAGCTAACTACAGAGGTCAGTCGAGGAGCACCAGAGCTGCGTCATCAAAAGATTATTATAGACTTTCATACTTACCTGATGAGCCAGTAACACCCTTTGTCCTGCCGACACATGACCAGCTTGTTCTAAGTGAATAGGGACAGTGTGGCCATGTTCACCCTATGCGAGTAATCACATGGAATGTCCAGGGTGTGAGAAATAAGGTTGAACAAGTACTGAAGGACCTAGGTGGTGTTGATATTATTGCTTTTCTGGAATCGTGGCATAGTGACGACATGCCTTATTTTGAAGGATACTGGGTAGAAAATGTGGCGCGTAAACCAGCAAAGAATATGAGATATTATGGAGGTATTTGTTGTTAATTAAGCAAGGTCGTTTCCGTAAACATTCTCGAATTTCTAGTGTATCAGAGAATATTATATGGGTTCGGATTCATCTTGTTAGTGGTAAAAGCTTGATTTTAGGTGCCGTGTATATTGCCCCCCAGAATAGTTCGTATGTAGTAGAAGTGACATGGGATTTATTAGAGGAGGAGCTTAGGCAATTGCGATCACGTTTTGATAAGGATTATTTTTTGGTGGTGGGGGGACTTTAATGCTTATACGGGAATACGTAAGGAGATTAATCAAGTTTCATTTTTTGATACGCCGGACCTGATACCTGATATTTATAAGACATCTAGAAGGAGCAAAGATATTGAAAGAAGGGTTAATTGTGGGGTAAAAGGCTTTTGGAACTGTGTTCAGATAATGCATTAGTGATTGAAATGGAAGATTTGGGAAGGATGAGGGGGAGGGTGAGTTTACCTGTCTGTCGGGGACAAACCCTAATGTAATTTATTATGTTTGGGTTGGTATTGAGCTCGTGGCCCTGACAGTTGATGTTGAGGTTCTTAGGGTCGTAGGCTCTGACCACTTACCAGTTGAGATCAAGCTTTGCCTTGGAAGAGGAGTTCCAAGGAATAAAAAAGGTGATAGTCCTACTAGTAGGGCTACAAAGGATCTTTGTTTTTCAGGGAAGTTTTTAAAGAGTGAATGGAGTAAAGAGGAGCTGGAGTTGATGAAAGAGGAGTTTTTGAGGCCTGAAATAATTGAGAAAGTTGAGAGTCTGCATGATGAAACAAGAGATATAGATGAAATTTTAGAAGATTTGTGTTTTGTTATTTATGAGTGCGCTCGTGTGTCAGAGAAACCAAATACGAAAAGGAAAAATAGTTTTTTTTTGATGATGAATGTAGTTCTTTCAAAAAGGAGTTGTTAGATTTGGTAAATGCTTTCTCTGTAGAGGAAGAAAGGCAGAGTTTGTTTTTTTACGGTTTAAGGAAAGGAGAAGGGAATATAATAGGCTAAAACGGAGGAAAAAACGGGAGAAAATTAGAGAGGAACAGAAAGAGATAGAGAAGGCTTAGATGGTAGGGGATACAAAGCAATTTTGGTCAGGAATAAGGCAGGAGAATAGACAAGGAAAAGGCCAATTACAAATCCCTGATGCTGATACTTGGCCTATTTTCTTGAGAGTATAGATGAAGATTCTAGTGGCCTTGATAGTGAAGAATCAAGTGTTGCTCCGCAGTTTCCGATGAAAGAAAAAGATTATGAGTTAGTGAAGGAGGTAACCTCAGATGAAGTTAGGAAAGTAGTTAAGAAGATGAAGGGAGGATCAGGGCCAGGAATAGATGGTATACCAGCAGTTTTTGTTAAAGAGGTTTCTTTGTGTTTTTTTTGCTAGTTTTAGTGAATATTTTTAATAGAATTATAAGTAGTGGTGTATGGCCTTCCCTATGGAAAGTATCGATTATGGTACCTCTATTTAAGAAGGGTAGTCCTAGTGATCATGATAGCTATAGGTTGATAGCATTAGCGCCTGCACTTAGTAAAATTTTAGAAAGATTTTGGACAATCGGTTGAATGAATGGTTGGAGGGCTATGGGGTAATTAAAGAGGAGCAGGGGGTTTCAGGAAAGGGTACAGAACGTCGGATAGAGCATTTGTGCTAAGTGCACTGATAGAGAAGTATGGATCAGGTAGAAATAAGCTGTATGTTGCGTTTCTAGACTTAAGAAAGACATTTGACAATGTAGATAGAGCTATCCTTGAAAAGTGTTTAAGAGATGTAGGTCTATCTTTAAGTTTTATTCGTTTATTTGTTGGTATGTATTCTGGGACTAAGTCTATGGTCAGGGTTGCAGGTTCGGGATTTTCCAGGCTATTTGACCTTAAGAAAGGAGTGAAGCAGGGCAGCGCCATATCCCCGAGACTGTTCTGTTTGTTTTTTAATGATATGGTGGAGTTTCTGGAAAAAAAATGGGCTCCAAAGCTGTGTCTTGGAAAAATTAATTTTTCGGTGTTATTTTTTGCGGATGACACTGCATTGGTGGCGAAGTCGGCAAGGGAGCTTCAGATATTACTTGATTTAATTGAGGAATATTTACAAATGAAAAAGTTACAGCTTAACGCTATGAAAACTAAAGTGTTTTTTTTTTTTCAGTAAAAGGAAAGAAAAAAATAGATAATATATTTGTATTTGGAGGACAACAAATGGAAGTAGTTGAAAAAATAAAGTATCTTGGTTATATCTTCCAAAGTAATGGTGGATGGAGTTCTCATATTAAAGAAGTGTTAAATAGGGGATGAGCTGTAACACTTTCACTTTTCAGGAATAAAATTAGTGGAATAAAGAATTTGTCTTTGCATAAGAGGTTTTTTTTTATCTAAGATTATGCCGATTCTCTATTACGGGTCACCTTGGACTGTGGTCTCTTAACAGTTATAGGACCGTCCAAATGATATAATTTTGGCTAAGGTTCTACAGTTACCCATTGATAGGCTACTGAAGGCAGCATATGAGTTACTTCAATTAAATAGGAAGAGATCTTGGCTTTTTAAAGTTAAAGAGGTACTGGATAAGACAGGTTTTTCTTTCGCATGGAATGATGGCCTTGGACCAACTAGTCAACAATTGCAGTTGGACAAGGAAATCAAGCGGGTGCTGGAGGACCAGACGATACAGAAATGGGGTGAGGAGATTAAGAATTCGGAAACTTTAAGGTATTATAAAGAGGTTAAGATAATATATGGTCAGGAATTTTACTTTAAGTTAAATTTACCGTCTAGATACCTTACATATAGGATGCAGCTACGATCTAATTGCCTTCCGATTCGTTCGAGATTGAAAGTTTTTGAGAGAAGGAAAAGTGTCCCGGATGATAGGTTTGCTTGCCCTCTTTGCCAAGAAGAGGAGGAGAATTTGGAGCATTGTCTGAGTCGTTGTCGAGGTCTTTTGGGGGCAAGGGAAAATTTATTTGGGAATGATGGAGTGCTGCTTCCTGATGCCTTGAAAAGTACGTCGTCACACTTTATTTGTCTAGTGGGAAGATATCTTGATGAGTATTTTGCAAAAAGAAGAGAGTAGTTTTTATTTTATTTTTATTTTTTCTTTATTATTGTGACGAGTGCTGTAATTTGTTAATCTCGTATGTTATTGGTGTACATGACCACATTTTGGCTTGAAATACACGTTAGCTTATCTGATCTTATTCTTCCTCTTAATGATCAATGAATAAAATTGTATATTTCTTTCGTCCGACAAAATTGCCCTAGAACTAAAGATGAAGAGAAGGAATTTTAATTCGAATGCTGTGGGATAGAAAAATTTCAACGGGAGGAATTAAAAAAATCCATCAATAAATTTACATGGGGATCCTCATAATCTACAATCAGAAATAATAAAGTAACTTAACAAGAAAGCAATACTTTCTATAATAAGAAAGTAATTTGTGGCTCATGAAACAGACCTACGGTGAAATGAAGTATAATTTTGCCATCTGAATTTTGAGATAGTTCGGAAATAGATAGCGTTTTATGGTCAAGGATTTAAAGTTAAAATATCTACCTGAAAAATAGAAAAAAAATGACTTTCCATCACTTTGTTAATTGTTTTGCCTTAGCTTATGCTCCATATTACCTAACTTACAAGTATTCTGGCCTGTGAGAAAGAAATATTTCTTTTGTTTCTTGGAATCTATAAGCTTGCCTAACTTTTTAAGAGGGATGGCTGGTTGTTGCAAAACAACAATGCTAGCCTAGGCTATATTGAGTTTAGGCTAGCCTTATTTGATGTCAGGTGGCTTTAATTTGATAATCATGTTATATAAGGTGATTTTAGTATGTTAAAAGTGAATATTGACTTAAGTTACAGACTAAGTCCTTTGAGAATTTAATGTAGGGGTAGCAATGCAGTTTATATCCTTTAGGCCTACTTGGGAAACTTTCTTCAGTAATTTTTTGGCAGTTCATATTATTGATGGTAAATATTTACCAAATCATATTATTGAGTTACAAGTAAAGGGAATATACCACTCAATGCCTTTTTTATGCTCTTTACAAATATAATAGGCTAATCATTTTTGTTGGAATTGAATTTTAGCCCCCACCCCTATATATACCAATTCAGGGTATATATTTGCACATTAGGGGGTAGGGTAAAGTTTATTTCTGATGCAAATGAGAGGTAAGTTAAAATTTACCCCCCCCCCCCTAATGTGCAAATATATACCCTGAATTGGTATATATAAGGGTAGGGGTAAAATTAATTTATAACAAAAAGATCATTATATTTGTAAAGAGCATAAAAAAGGTACTGAGTTAGTATGTTCACTTTATTTGTAAGTCAATAATATGACTTCTGAAAGTTTACTCTTTCTTTTGCCACCTTGAAGATGAACATACCTTTCAATATGCCTTTTAACACTTGTGAACATACTGATTGCCACCATTGCATATGCTTCTCAGCCTACCTTCCTCACCTAACAAGGTTAGATATAAAAGGTTTGATGATTTGTGGACTTTGCATTAGGCCTATTTTTTTTCAGCACTTAAGAAGTCCAATTTTAAATTAAAAAAATGTAAAACCAACAAACTTTGATATATAGCCTAGGGTTATATATATTCTCTTCAGGTTGGGAGGGAGATTACCTGGGGACATTTTTTTTATTAAGAAAAAGATAAAAAGTGCATTAAGTGGTATGCTAATCTTTTAGCTAGCAACTTAATAAATTACACTCTTCTATACTAATAAACAGAACAAATTACAGTCTTCTATACAAAGCAGAATAATAGGCTAACAAAATTCTGTTATTTCCATTTTTAATGTTGTAACAACTTTCTGGCTGAAAGATAACCATCAAACCATGCCTTTTGAATTTTTGGTCAAGGAATTTCTGATAAAGTTAATTTGTGGGCAGATATCAGACATGAAAAAAAGACATATATTATCCACTCAGTGCTCTTTCCAATTATAGTAACTACTACAATTGGGTTTCATCCTCCCCCTCCCTCTTTAATGGTGCTTGTCACAGCACTAAGCTGCTATAGGGCTATATAAAAGTTTGCTGATTTTTTTTTTCCAAATTAGCTTCATTTGACATTATGAACTGACTGTTGGTGAGAAATATAAGCAATCAAGATATTAGAAAAAAAACTAGCAAACTTTTTTATATAGCCTAAGGCTATATGTTGGATACAAAAGCAACATTACTATTCATTATATTTGGAAAGAGTATAAATTTTTTTTGTATGAAAAAGAGTATGAGTTTTTTTTCAATTACTTAGCTAGGTAGAAGGTGAATATTCCTTGGATATTTTTACCCTACTTCAAAATATACTAATTGCTTCCTTTATAAATTTTATTTAAAGCCCTTAAAGGTATTCTTAGAGTGATATTTTGCTCATAACTAGAAAATGGCTACCAGAAATTCTGAAAACTAGCTTAAAACATTGATAAAATACTGTACCTAAATATCTCATTCCTAAAAGAGCATTGCTACCCAAAAGAGCACAGACACACACACACACATTGTGTGTGTGTATCCCCCCTCTCCTTCCCCCATGGTGAAAAAATATGCAGTCTGCTATATATTTTCAAACTATATCTTATAATAGCACAATTTGTTTACCTTAACTTCAGATCAAATTAGGTTTATGGTGGGTCTGTTCTGCTCCATGTTGATAGGGGTGAGTATTGGAGACTTACTGTATTACTGAGCATGTGGAACAGACCAGTCATACTTCTATAGCTTGTTGTTCTACTCTATGTCAGTCTTTACTTGAAGGACACAGTACTGGGCAATGTCACTGTTTTTTAATGAGCATGTCATGGCAGTGTCACTGATTTAGTTACTACTCTAGCTTTTGACACTGTTTGTTGCCAGTGCCCATGAAACTTAGGCAGCTCATCAATAAGTATTTCCCAGGTCTTTTTATCCATTTCTGATTAAGAGATGAATACCAGATTGCAATTTCTGGTCAAACATGTTAAACTAGAGGTGGAGATTGCTTTACTGCCAAAATTGAGGATGCTGTATTTATTGTTATTCAACTCTAGTTTTTGTTCATCCAACTCCACATTTTCTGTAAGTCTGGTCACAGACTTTATTTAACAACTGGTCCCAAAAGCTTGGAATCATCAGCATTGAGTACAGTGATATGACTTCTCTAATGATATCATTTATATAAATAAAAGAAAGATGGTGGGGCTTAGGACCATATCATAAGGGACTCTACTGATTACATGTCATGGTCTGGAAAATTCTTTATAGTTGTTACTGGTAAAAAGGTGGCCTTGCTTCCTTGGTCTGTCAATAAGTTCTCACCCATTCAACTTCATCACTGTTAATAGTTGGCCCTAAGATGTCTGGAGACTCCTTGTCAAATGGTTTAGTAAAATCTAATCAACAAACACATCTTACCTAGGTTAGTTTCCACTGACTTTCCTGGGAGGAAGTCATGCTGGTCTGGCAGCAATATATTGATAGATAGAAGATGTGCCAAGATTTTTGCATTCACAATATATTTCTGGGTTTTCAGTAGGCTTAAGCTAACCCTATTGGCCAATAACTATCAGCCTTTTTTTTGACACCTAACTTTAAATTGGTGTAATATGTGAGTTTGAAAGTATATAGCAGACTGCATATTTTCAAAAGAGTGCAATTATTTCAGAAATGTTGATCAAGAAGCAGGATTTTTTCATTGGGTGGTAGACTTGGAGGAGCAAAGGAACCTTTTACCCTTTTTACACCTTCAATCATGCAATGTTCATAATAACATTGAATCACAATGATGCACACATGCTACTATGGGAAAGTTTTTGAACTTGGTTGTAAGACAACAGAACTGCCAAGTCTGTGGGCTGTAGAGTACAGTGTGATAGACGAAAGTTGGGACCAGCAAAATTATAGAGTGATTTACCTGGATTGATTGCTTAAGATTGGTGACATATAATCATCATAATAATAATTTATTCTTACCCTCTGTATACAAAATGCATGCTAGATAACCAAATAAAAAAAAGAAAACAAGACAAGAGCTACACAAGGATAATGATAATTCTCACTCATCAGCAAAAAAACACAAAGCAAAAAGAAAAAAAAAATCACTCACAATAGCAAACATACCTTAACTAACCTAATAGACACTTTCAAATAGTTTGTGGCAATGAACTGTAATTAAGGAGTGACCCAGCTTAATAGTAACTGAAACTTTAAAAAAGGGAATTTTGATACCAATAGATATATCAAATGAAGTCGATTTTTTATGCTGATTTCAAATATATAAGTTTCATTAAGTTTAGTCTTACCCATCAAAGGTTACAAGCCTGAGAAATTTTGCCTGATTTTTGAAAAAAAGGGGAAATACCCCCCCCCCCCTAAAAAGTCATAGAATCTTAGTGAAAGTCACACCATCAGATTCAGCATATCAGAGAACTGCAAAAATGTGGAATTTTGTATATTTTGCCAGAAGAAAGATCAAAGATGCATGTTTATCTGTTTTTTTTTTTCAGGGGTGATTGTATTGACCTAGTGGGCCTAGAACATCAGTAGAGGGAATTATAGCGGAAATTAAAAGTTTATAGTACCCTTTTTAAGTGGCCAAAAAAATTGGAGGACAACTAGGCCACTCCCCACGCCACTTTTTTCCCCAATATCATCCAATAAAAATTTTGAGATAGCTATTCTGTTCAGCATAGTTGAAAGCCCCAATAACAATGCCTTTGGAGATAGCATGACCCCCCACAGCCCCTGGGGAATGGTCTTCAATTTATAAAATTTGCCCATTGTTTAAACATAGTATCTGTTATTGGGAAGTTTGCATACATTTTTTGGGTGGGGAGGCAAGGACGAATTTTCTACTGTGGGGGGGGGGGGTTACATGGAGAGAATCTTCCATGGAGATGGAAGTTTTCAGGGGATGAACTATTTCATTTGCCAGAAATCTTGTAAGAAGTTTCTTTATATGTCTTGCTTTCTCTTTACCGACTCAATCTTATGTGTGGAGATGTTAAGGGTAATTGTGTAGGGTAAATTTTCACCAGGATTGAATTGTCCAGAGGATATTTCCATGGGGAGGGGGATTTTTCCGCCAGATTTCCTGGTGTTATTTAAAAAACGACCAGAAATTATAAAAAAAAAATCAACTCTAAATAAGGAGCAACATTAAAACTTGAAATGAACAGAAATTATTGTGTATATGAGGGGGGTTTTCCCCTTCTCAACACCTTGCTCTTTACGCTAAAGTTTAAATTTTTCCAAATTCTTTAAAAACGACTCCTGAAACACAAGAGTTGTTTAGTTAGAACAATAAGTAACTTTTTAAAAGTGCCGAAAAACTTAGCATGAAGAGCGAGGTATTGAGGAGGGGGCAATCCCCCTCATATACATAATAATTTCTGTTCATTTTAAGTTTTAGCTTTGGTCCTTATTTAGAGTTGAAAAAACTTATTTTTTTATTTAATAACATACCTTATTTAATAACATATACCTTATTTAATAATACCTCATTAGGTATTAAATTACCTTATTTAATAACATAAAAAATACCTTATATATATTAAGGTATTAAACCCTTAATAAAAAAAAATAATTTTTTTTTTCAACCCATATACATTAAAATACCTTATTTAATAACATACTATTTTTTAATAACTCATACTAGTCACACTTTAAAGATATATAAAGCAAAATTACTCTAACCAAGGTTGCCAAAGGTCTAAAAGTGGTGTCAATTTCCTAATAAGATAGTGGGAGATAAGTCTAAAATTTTCAAAACAAAAATAGGATATTTCAGTTTTACTTCTGAAGGACAGTCATCTATTAAATCAACTCAAAGTAAAATAAATCATTGCATCACTATACTAATATTGGTGCAGCTTTGGTTCACAAATGAAGCAGAGACAGAGAGGAGACTATTTCCTAAGATCTACCAAGAGGAATCACCAGGAAAAAGTTTACCTTAGATACAAGGAAAACAGTTGTCTTTCCTACCCTTCCCACTCCCCCTTGGAAGGGGTAGGCTTGCGCTGCCTTTGGTTCTTATTTTTACTCGCAAATCTACTTCAATTTACATAATTGTTATTTGGCTTCAGACTCATTATTAAATTTAATAGACTTATATTCTCTTTTGTCAGATATGATTACCGAGCAATATGGAAGTGTGTACAAGCTGGCTTTTTTTACATTCTAACGCAGCTTATCAAAATGCTAATTCTTGCAACTTTTTTTCCTTCTGCTGATATGTCAGAGGCTTCATCAGCTCTAGAGGTAATGCAATCCGTTTCAAGTTTGACCTTTTTTTTCCGAAAATTATTAATCTATATTTTATCTATTATACGAGTTATATTATATCTATTACATCGTATATCTATTGTTGTAATTTATTTTATGTGAATTTATATCAAAGATGTATCCTTGCAGAAGACGGGTTATATATTAGAATCCCAAAAGAATTCAGGATTCCCCAATTGGGGCACTTACTCCCAACAAAGTTTGAATTAGATCCGTTTATAACTTTGGTAGATGTAAGTTAAAGGGACCTTTGATGATAATTTGATATATTTTACATGCATTTCATAAAACACCTTGATGTATTTTACTGGAAACCTGGTAACTTACGACGTGTATGATTTGTACAATAACTGCCTGAAAATTGAAATTTGCGTTTTGAGTATATCCACTCGGGTCATAACTTTTGACAGGGAATCAAGGTTGTTATGTAAACAAGATTGTTAGGTGTAATAATTAGATAGTGAGTTTAGGCCCAAAACAAACAGTGGATAAATCCATATTTTCATTAAGCTCTTGTGAAGTTTGAGCATGGAAAATAAAAAAATATATATTTAAAAATATTAGGTATAAAATAATAATAATAAAAATATTAAAAATAATATTTAATAATATTATATTTTATATATATAAAAATATATTAAAATATAATAAAAAAATTAAAAATATATATAAATATTTTAAAAAATTATTAGGCTTTTGTCTGGCAACCTATGAGGGAATTGAAACAATTTTTTTGCATCGAGTAAGTTAACTCAGGACATACAGGTTGAGAGCCAGGGTGCTTATGATCCCACGAAAACTGCTTTTTAAGCCAGAAGTAGTTTTGGTTGCGAGAGAGAGAAATAATTTATTCACCAAAAGAACGCTTACATAATCTTTCAACAATAATCTCCTAAGACACTAACAACTTTGGTTGCACGTGTAACTTTGGTAGTAACTTGAGGTAGCGGTGGACAGTGGATATAGGCTCTGCTTCGTAATATTGGTTCGGGGATCTATTCCTGCTGTTGCAAAGCTGTGGAATAGGCTTCCTGTCTGCCCCTGCAAATAAGATCCTGCAACTGATGCGTCGATAATAAGTAGGCACCCTGTGCACCATCTGTGGCTCTTTATCCTTTTTTATCTCTTCCCCATCCCCCTCTTTTTCTCTCGATTTTTTGCTAATTAGAAATATATGGCTGGACTTCAACTATTACTTTTAGTATGTCTTTGGTAGGGAATAATTGCTCTTTTTGCTGCGTAAGAGGTTATCATTTAATATGTTAAAAAGAGTATGAATAGTACTTAGGATATTATTTAAATATATTTATGTATTTAACTACTTACTATTCCTCAAATTACCAATTATAGTTAATTACTTAGTTATTTAAGTGAAATTACTTAAAGCTCAAGTTAACTGATAGCTTAAATATTTACAATATAAATGTTCCATTAACTGGTCTCTGTTTCTGAGGCCAATAAGTGAATTAAAATATAAGTATTTTTAAAAAGCTATGATATAATTAACAGAAAAGTGATGTAAATCAGAAAGTTAGATAATTGTGCAATCTAATATAATTATAATGATACAACATAGTGATAACGATGACGCAATATATTTTTATTTATGCAGTATAGCGATAATGATATTTATATAGGCTCACTAAAATCTTTTGTTTGTATTGCACCGTTTCAAAATCAGCTTTAGTAAATAAGCGCATATACTGGAATCTGTTCCATAACAATGATATGAAATATTATTTTAAATTTTTTTATTATTAGCATTATTATATACCTAATATTTTTTTTTCATCTTCCATATTCAAGCTTCACAAGAATTTAATGAAAATATGGATTTATCCACTGTTTGTGGAAAATAATAGGAATTTGTTGGAATTCGAAAAACGCAAAATTGCTTTATTTTTAAGTATTGTGATTATGAGACAAGTCTTTTCATACTTAAAGTTTTCAGGAAAGAATAAAAAAAAACCTCTCAAACATGTGTGTCTAATTCCAGGTAAAGGGAGATCCTTGTCTTGTAGTATATTAAATATTTATCACTTTAAATTTCCTAATATATAATTTTTAAATTACATTAATTGTTCAGTATTTTAGTTTACTGCATAAAATACTAAATGTAATATCTCAAATTTTTATGTAATTTTGTTATCACCCATAAGAAACACATACTTGACAAATGTATTTAACACATTTTCCATGCTTAAGTATAGGTGAAGCCCAACAAATCATCAACATGTGATTAACAAGTAGAAGTCCTGGAGATTTTTTCTATCACTCGATCGGCAGATTAAAATCAAAATCAATAGTGTTCTTCATTTTTGAATTTTCTCTGTTGTCAGTGGCGGCAATTCACGAAACTATACTGTAGAGGCAATACGTTGTTTCGATTTTCTAATTAAGAAACTAATAAAAAAAAATGAAATTTGAGGGGGGGGGGCTTTTTTCAATCTATTAAAGTCCAGGAGGCAATTACCCACCCCCTTTGGAATTGGCACTCCAGTCTCCTCTATCATTTTTATGGACTTGATGGGTTTAGCCGATAAACATTTTCAATTGTTCCGTTTTATTGAATTTTTTAATTAATTTGGATGCATCATGCATCAGGTAATTAGTGACGCAACAGTTTTAAACTTTTCTTGGTACAATCGAAAATTATTTCTTAATATTAAGCTTATCCAAGGGTTTTTTTCGCTTACAGGACTAAGCTCGGCATAAGTTCATTAATTTGAAAGATAATTAGGGAATCTTCAAAAAATACAATTAAAAGAATTGATTTAAATTTCAGATTAATTTTTACATTTTAGTTCTCTTTGTCCTAATTTGAACTTTAATTTTGAAATCCACTTTAGTGTTCAAAAAATTTTTCCTATATATTTAGGATATACATTTTATTGTGGATTTAGGCTTGGCAGAAATTGGTAAATTTCAAAAATAATTAGTGCTTCTTATAAAAGCTTATATAAAAGCATAATTAAATGTAAACTAAATTAAATGTAAATTAAATGTAAGCTATTCCAAGTTAGTTTACTCCAAGATTAGTTTACCCCCTTTTAATCTCCAATATCCAATATTTCAATTTAATTTTCAAATCCTTTTATAAGATCAACTTTTCTTGTTAGATATCTATCTGAACTTCTTTTTTGTGGTTTGTGCATGGAATTAGTGATATCTTGTAGCCATTCACTAAAATTGGATGGCATTTGGAAGCTGCAGTAAACTCTTGTGCTTCTGGGCATAAAAAAAAGGAAGAAAAATCTTGCACAGATGCCTGCACAGATCGGTTACGACATTTTTGGTTAATATCGCTGTGTGCTGCTTAATTATAACGAATTATTAATACGTTTCATTACGATGGATATTACAAAAGTTATTATTATAATACTACTACTACTACCAACAACTTACCGCAGCACCAGGGTGCTTAAGGCCAAAACAGCTACGCACGCTCCTCCTCCATCCTAATCTATTCAAAGCCTCTCTCTGTACACCCTCCCATGAAGTATCCGTTTCCCGTAAATCTTTCTTTACGAAATCCTCCCACCACATCCACGGACGACCTGCTTTCCGTTTAGCCCTAGACGGTTGGCCAAAAAGGACAACCTTTGGCAACCTGTCATGTATCATCCGCAGAACGTGCCCTAGCCATTTCAACCTTTTTCTCATTATAGCTCTGGAAAGCGGGATTGAACCACAGTTTTGGTACAGCCTACTGTTTGAAATGCAGTCAGTCAGCCGGGCAACCAAACCAATTCGTAGGCAATTTCTCTGGAAACACATCTAGCAAATCTTCTCCGTGTTTCGGAGTGCCCATGCTTCAGAGCCATATTTGACAACTGTCGTCACTTTAGCTCCCAATATTCTAACTTGGTTCGCCGACTTATCTTCCTATTTTTCCAAACTTTTTTTCAACTGTGAAAAAAACACCCTGCGCCTTGGCTATTCTACTTTTAACATCTTCACTGCTATCACCGTCTTTATTAATAATACTACCAAGGTAGTAATCTTCATCTATTCCTATCTTTGTGACTTTGTCTTCTTAACATTAATTTTCAAACCTATTCTAACATCCTGAACTCACAAAACCTCTACAAGTTCATTCATTTTGGACACAGTTTGCTCCCAAAAATGAATTATAATATAGCGGTAAAAGAATTCTATTTCATTTCTATTTTCAAAAATTGCCTGGTTGGATAAATATTAATCCATTTCATTATTTTATTTATTTATACATCCATGTTAAGCAAAATGCTTTTCGTTTCGCAATAAAAATCAAATATTGTACCAAATAGAATAAAACAATAACATACGTAGGCCTAAGTCAAAAACAATAATAGCAACGAAAGAAAAACAGCTAGTTAATAAGACGGCCAGTAAAAATAATACAAGAAAGTTTAACACTTTAGTAACGATTAAGCTAACAAAGTATTATAAAATATTGAATTGGTTTAAAATCAAACAGTTTGTGGTAACGAACTGTAAGTAGGAGTGACCCGGCTCATAGTAACCGAAACTCTAAAAAAAAAACTGGATTTTTGATACCAATAGATACATCAAAAGAATCAGATTTTAATGCTGATTTCAAATATGTAAGTTTCATCAAGTTTAGTCCTATCCATCAAAAGTTACGCACCTGAGAAAATTTGGTTGATTTTTGAAAAAAAAAAGGGGGAACGACCCCCTAAAAGGTAGAGGACCTTAATGAAAATCACACCATCAGATTCAGCCTATCAGAGGACCTTAATGTACAGGTTTCAAGCCCCTATCTGCAAAAATGTGGAATTTTGTATTTTTTGCCAGAAGAAAGATCACAGATGCGTGTTAATTTGTTTTTTGTTTTTCGTTGTTTTATTTTTCCCAGGGGTGATCGTATCGACCCAGTGGTCCTAGAATATCGTGGGAGGGCTCATTGGAGCGGAAAATAAAAGTTCTAGTACCCTTTTTAAATTACCATTAAAATTGAGGGCAACTGGGCCCCTTCCCACGCTCATTTTTTCCCCAAAGTCACCACGCAGTCATGATGGAATGATGGGCGTGGGGGGGGGAGGGCTAGTTGCACTCCAATCACTTTCGACTATTAAAAAGGGCACTAGCCCTTTGAATTTCCAATCGAATGAGCCTTTTTTGAAGTTTTTCTGTCTGGAAATCAACTATGGTGAACAAATGGCTATCTCAAAATTTTGATTGGATGTCTTTGGGGAATGATGGGCGTGAGGGGGGGCGGGGCTAGATGCCCTCCAATCACTTTCGACTATTAAAAGGGCACTAGACATTTCAATTTCCAATTGAATGAGCCCTTTTCGAAGTTTCTACGACAACTCCTTCGATACGAAGTGCCCGGGTATGGAGGAAAAAAAAAAATAAAACATTGTGCCCACATCATGATTTTTGAACGTTTTCGAATTAATGCAGGTTTTGATTTTGGCTCACCGTACATGAATAATTAAAACCCAATTTGAATATTAATCTTACTTTTATTTGGTTAAATGGCTTTTCGAACGTTGTTTATTTTATTTACGAACGTTTTTATTAGTAATAAAATATACGTAACTTACAAATTAACTTACGTAACGAACTTCTATATTCATATATTTTTTTAATACGTATGTTAGGGGGTTCGCCCCCTAGTCAATACTTCGCTCTTTACGCTGAAGTTTGAATTGTGTCCCTTTTCTTTAAAAATGACCCCTTAATCACAAAGGCCGTTAATTAGAATGAATAGCTCTTATGAAAAAAGTACTAAAAAATCTTTGGCTTTAAGAGCGAGTATTGACTAGGAGTGAACCTGTTCATATACGTAATATTTTCTGTTCGTTTTAAGTTTTGATGTTGCTCCTTGCTTTCAGTTTAAAAACTTGTTTTTTTTAATTTAATTTCTAATCTTTTTTTAAATAATGCCTGGAAATCCGGCGCCCCCTTTATAGCATGTCCCTTCCCACATGAAAACTTCCTCCATGTAAAGATCCTCCCACATAACCCCCGACCCACCCACCCCCCACTACCAGAAAAAGTCCCCCCTGAAAACGTCTGTATACTTCCCAATAACCAATACTGTATGTTAACATTGGGTAAAGTTCATAACTTTCAGCCCTCCCCCCGGGGACTTTGGGGGATTAAGTCATCCTAAAAGACATAGTTATCATATTTTCGACCATGCTGAACAAAATGGCTATCTCAGTAATTTTGATTGGATGTTTAGGGGAATGATGGGCGTGGGGGAGGGGGCTAGTTGCCCTAAAATCACTTTCGACTATTAAAAAGGGCACTAGCCAGTAGAAGAAGGGGTGCCAGCCCTTTACGAGATTTAATGTCCTTGGTAAAAGCCTGGACGAGATTTAATGTCCTTGGTAAAAGCCTGTACGAGATTTAATGTCCTTGGTAAAAGTATTATTTTCTAGAAACAATCAGAGGCCTACAATGTGTGTACGAACAAGATCACGAGCCCTCTTTCTAGGGCAATGACAGGGTTAGATTACGACCAGGACGATGTGACATCATTAGATCAGACTTTCTAGAGGTGTTTTTGTTTGAATTTACGTAATTATTATGTCGAAATCAAAATACCGTTTTATTTGCTATGGCATGTGGGGCGTTGTATATATTGATCATGCTTGTCTGCACAGACCAGACTTTCTTGGAATGTTAGCTTTTAAACATGTCATAAATGCTAGAATATTAAGCGGGGACTCTAAAGAGATAGAAATTTGTGACTTAACGCTAAAAATGTTGAAAGTAATAGACTCATCCACTTGGCTTTGCTTCTCGACTGTGTTCTGTATAATACACCAGTACCATCGAGCAGTTTTTTCAATATAAAGTATGCAATAAAAGAGATAGAAATTTTTGGCTTAACGCTAAAAAAGTTGAAAGTAATAGACTCATCAAGATGACTTGGCTTTACTTCTCGACTGTGTTCTGTATAATACACAAGTACCATCGAGCAGTTTTGTCAATATAAAATATGCTATAAAAGAGATAGAAATTTTGACTTAACGCTAAAAAAGTTGAAAGTAATAGACTCATCAAGATGACGTGGTTTTTACTTCTTGACTGTGTTCTGTATAATGCACAAGTACCATCGAGCAGTGTTGTCAATGTAAAATATGCAATAAAAGAGATAGAAATTTTTGACTAAACGCTAAAAAAGTTGAAAAGTAATAGACTCATCAAGATGACTTGGCTTTGCTTCTCGAATGTGTTCTGTATAATACACAAGTACCATCGAGCTGTGTTGTCAATATAAAATATGCAATAAAAGAGATAGAAATTTTTGACTTAACGCTAAAAAGTTGAAAGCAATAGACTCATCAAGATAACTTGGCTTCACTTCTCGACTGTGTCCTGTATGATACACAAGTACCATCGAGCAGTGTTGTCAATATAAAATATGCAATGAAAGAGATAGAATTTTTTGAGTTAACGCTAAAAAAGTTGAAAGTAATAGACTCATCAATATGACTTGGGTTTTATTTCTCGACTTTGTTCTGGCATAATACACAAGTACCATCGAGTGTTGTCAATATAAAATATGCAATAAAAGAGGTAGAATTTTTGACTTAACGCTAAAAAGTTGAAAGTAATAGACTCATCAAGATGACTTGGCGTTACTTCTCGACTGTGTTCTGTATAATGCACAAGTACCTTCGAGCAGTGTTGTCAATATAAAATATGCAATAAAAGAGATAGAAATTTTTGACTAAAATTCATCTATTAATAAATTGATTTGAATATTGGTCTCGTAAGTAATAGTCAATTTGGTGGGTATGGATTACTACCCTTTACTAACATTTTTTTCCCACCGAACTGTTTGAACATAAGAAAAGTATAGAAATCCAATTTTCTTTTTCTGTATCGAACAATTTCTCAGTCACCATCTTTAATCATTCTTAAACAATACTGAATAAAAAAAAAAAACACTGTTTATCGATATTAAATTATTAAGAAGGCTATATTTTCATTGAGAAGCAAATTTTCAATGTAATTTTCATGTCTAAAGTTCATGTATTATTAAAATGATATGAATATTGTTGGTGTAAAAAAGATTTATAGGCCTCAATTTATGGGTCCGGCTATCTCGTAATGGCTATAAACTGCTAAAAATCTCTATATTGCAATAGCTTCTTAAACTGAAATAGCTGAACCTTGTTTGACAATTTACTTCATTTTAAGGTTTTCTTTTGTTTCAAAATGTTTTTGATTTCATATTGATGAAGAATTTAAACACAGCTTCAACTAGTTATTTTTTTTTGTACTATAATCTTTAAATTTTCTAATATTTTCTGGATAAAACGTACCTTTGTTGACCTCAGATGGCTTAGTAGTGCATTGAGTTGTTAGTACTAGTAGTATTATCAGGTTTTTTGCAGGCTATTCATACTATACCTTAAACATTTTCAGATATTTTCTTGATAATGTATCTGTATTGACCTCAGGTGGCTTTATGTTACAGTGAGTTGTTAGTAGTAGTTCTTTTTTCATGTTTTTGCAAGCCTTTTGTACTATACATTAAACATTTTCAGATATTTTCTCGATAAACGTAGCTGTATTGGCCTCACGTGTCCTTCTAATGCAACGAGTTGCTAGTAGTAATAGTAGTATTTCATGTTTTTTGCATGCCATTCATACTATAATCTTTCAATTTTCTAACATTTTCTTTATAAAACGTACCTTTGTTGACCTCAGATGGCTTAGTAGTGCAGTAAGTTGTTAGTACTAGTAGTATTATCATGTTTTTTGCAAGCTATTCATACTATAACTTAAACATTTTCAGATATTTTCTTAATAAATGTATCTGTATTGACCTCAGGTGGCTTTATGTTACAGTGAGTTGCTAGTAGTAGTTCTATTTTCATGATCTTTACAATCCATAACGGTCCAGCAACTATGTCTTTAGGAATATTGAGCATGTCAAATTATGGATTCGTTTAGAAAACCCGAGAGCAATATATATTATTAAGTTAGATCTTTAAGAGTAAGTTGTGGGAGGATTTTCAGATAGCCAGAAAGCACTATGTGTATGCTTTTAGTACTACAACTATAGTTGCTGTAACTAATGACGCTTAAAGTATTAAGGTGAAACTTCTAGGAAATGTTTAGGGGGATGTTCCAATTAAACGAAAAAAACTGTATACATGCAGGTTTTCAAAAGGGTATATAATCAATATCATAGGCAGCACCACTCTATAATATCTAGAAATCTCTTTGAAACATTTAAAGAAGCTAATTTGATTCAAAATTAGCACTTTCTTCTTCTTTGGCACAGTGACAAACTATCTGCCTTCATTTCAATTATTAACTCTATTTTTTTTTCAAACTCAACTTAAAAATGAAACTTCACCTTAAATGTCCTTCTGAACTCGAGTCACAAAAATAATAAAAGAATATGAAAAAAAGGCTTAAAGTGAACGAGTACAGCCGTAAGCATATTTCATGTCATTTTGAGAAAAAGTAATCTAAAAGGCATCCCGATGTAGCTTTGGCCCAAAGTTTTATGGCCCGAAATTAAATAAGCAAGGTATTACCTTAAGGTCAATTGTAACATGTACGAAAGTCCCATGCTTCCGATATTTTAAAGTGCTTTATGTACAGCCTTCAACCTTTGCTTTATTCTCAGAAATCGTACTACACATGTAATTCGCTAGATTTAGTGGAAAAACTTAAACCTCTCTAGTCAAAATTTGTAATAAGTATTCAATGTATTTTCAGTCCCGTAATTCTTTTTATCAACAAAAAAAAAAAAAATGGTTTTCCCTATGAGATCAATGCTATCCAGATTATTAGCAAACATTTATGTAGAACGCCTTGAAAATTGAGCCTTAAATTCGTATTTTTTAAAAATGTCTATTGGTGGTGTTATATGGTTGATGTAATATCAATCTGGAATTATGGGGAAAGTGGACTTAGGGGCTTTCTAGATCACCTTAATACATATGATCGAAAGTTTTATAATTTACCTTAGAAATTGAAAAATGCAAATAAATCATCGTTTTTTCTGGATGTATTAATTATTCGTAGCATTGATAAACTGGATTTTACAATTTACAGAAAACCCACACAAAATAATGGATAGCTACATTTTAAATCCAATCATTCCTCCCCCCGCAAGTTAAAGGAGGTTTTGTTACATCTCATGTCGATCATTCCCTAAACCTTTGCTCTGATTCCTACATCACAGATGAACTAAATTTAATTAGAGCCATTAGCGAACACAGAATAATAAACTATTCAACGTTTCACTAACGTCTTCAAACTGTATCTAACCGCCTTTAAATTAGTCGGTCAGAAATGTGCTTTGAAAATAGACGTTTTTCGTTGTGTCTTAATTTTTATAGTGACGAAAATTTCTTTTAATATGGATTTCTTACACATTTTTAACTCTTAATGGAGCCTCTATATTGAAAATTGGGGGTATTGTCAAAAAAAAAAGTTGAAGGAAGGGGCCCTTAGGAGGTTAAGGTCATTGGTGCTTGCAGTCCTTGATGCTTCAAATCCATAATCGTCTCACTAATCCCATATTGTGTACCTGTCTATTATAGCGACCACAGTCGAGAAGTAAAGCCAAGTCATCTTGATGAGTCTATTACTTTCAACTTTTTTAGCGTTAAGTCAAAATTTCTATCTCTTTTATTGCATATTTTATATTGACAACACTGCTCGATGGTACTTGTGTATTAACAGAACACAGTCGAGAAGTAAAGCCAAGTCATCTTGATGAGTCTACTACTTTCAACTTTTTTAGCGTTAAGTCAAAAATTTCTATCTCTTTTTTATTGCATATTTTATATTGACAACACTGCTCGATGGTACTTGTGTGTTTTATACAGAACACAGTCGAGAAGTAAAGCCAAGTCATCTTGATGAGTCGATTACTTTCAACTTTTTTAGCGTTGTCAAAAATTTCTATCTCTTTTATTGCATATTTTATATTGACAACACTGCTCGATGGTACTTGTGTATTATACAGAACACAGTCGAGAAGTAAAGCCAAGTCATCTTGATGAGTCTATTACTTTCAACTTTTTTAGCGTTAAGTCAAAAATTTCTATCTCTTTTATTGCATATTTTATATTGACAACACTGCTCGATGGTACTTGTGTATTATACAGAACACAGTCGAAAAGTAAAGCCAAGTCATCTTGATGAGTCTATCACTTTCAAATTTTTTAGTGTTAAGTCAAAAATTTCTATCTCTTTTATTGAATATTTTATATTGACAACACTGCTCGATGGTACTTGTGTATTATACAGAACACAGTCGAGAAGTAAAGCCAAGTCATCTTGATGAGTCTATTACTTTCGAATTTTTTAGCGTTAAGCCAAAATTTCTATCTCTTTTATTGCATACTTTATATTGAAAAAACTGCTCGATGGTACTTGTGTATTATACAGAACACAGTCGAGAAGTAAAGCCAAGTCATCTTGATGAGTCTATTACTTTCAACTTTTTTAGCGTTAAGTCACAAATTTCTATCTCTTTAGAGTCCCCGCTTAATATTCTAGCATTTATGACATGTTTCGAAGCTAACATTCCAAGAAAGTCTGGTCTGTAAAGACAAGCATGATCAATATATACAATGCCCCACATGCCATAGCAAATAAAACGGTATTTTGATTTCGACATAGAAATTACGTAAATTCAAAAAAAACACCTCTAGAAAGTATGGTCTGATGATGTCACATCGTCCTTGTCGTAATCTAACCCTGCCATTGGCCTAGAAAGAGGCTCATGGTCTTGTTCGCACACAGATTGTAGGCCTCTGATTGGTCTAGAAATAACACTTTTACCAAGGACATTAAATCTCGTACAGGCTTTTACCAAGGACATTAAATCTCGTCCAGGCTTTTACTAAAGACATTAAATCTCGTACCAGGCTGGCACCCCTTCTTCTACTCTAGTCACTCCGATTTCCAATCAAATGAGCCCGTTTTTTTCGAAGTTTTCTTCAACAACTCCTTCGATACGAAGTGGTCGGGTATGGGAAAAAAAAAATACACTGTTTCATAATTTATTATAGGACATATTGTATGTCCCATATAATGGGAAAAGGTGGACATGAGAGGGGGTTAGTTGCCCTGGGGGGAGTATCCCGCTCAAAGGTATGATTTCCTGAACTTTAAACTGCGTGGAACAAAATGGCTGTCTAAAAATTTTTGAATGGATATGTTTGGGGAAATGGTGGGCGTGGAAGGGGTTTTAGTTGCCTTCCAATTACTTTCGACGATTAAAAAGGGCACTAGCCATTTCAATTTCTAATCTAATGAGCCCTTTTTTGAAGTTTTACGACAACGCGTTCTATAAAAACCCTATATGCCCCCAGGGCATAACTTACAACCCTTGCCCTGAGGGCTTTGAGGGGGTTGTCATCCTCAAAGACCTAATTTACAGAACTTAAAACTACGTTGAATAAAATGGCTATCTCAAAATTTTGATTGGTTGTTGGTAAAAGGTGGGCGTGAGAGGGGGGTTAGTTGACCTCCAATCACTTTCGACTATTAAAAAGGGCACTAGCCCTTTGAATTTCCAATCGAATGAGCCTTGCAACACTTGCAACCCTCGCCCTGAAGGCTGTGGGTGAGTGTCCTCCTCAAAAACATTTTTCTACAACAACTTCTTCGATACAAAGTGCCCTGCTCTAAAGGAAAAAATAATAAATAATACATTGTGCCAACATCGTTCTTATATGCCCTCAGGGCATAACTTAAAACCCTTGCTCCGAGGGCTTTGGGGAAGTGTCCTCGTCAAAAACATATATTTCTATCTGAAAATGAACTACGCTGAACAAAATGGCTATCTCAAAATTTTGATTGGATGTGTTTGGGGAAATGGTGGGCGTGGAAGGGGTGTTAGTTGCCTTCCAATTACTTTCGACTATTAAAAGTGTATGTGTTGAGTTGTGTTAGCCTGCTGTTTCCTGGTTCTGGCACTAGCCATTTCAATTTCCAATCGAATAGGCCCTTTTTGAATTTCTTTTTTCACCTTTTTTTTTTCTACGACAACGTGTTCTATAAAAACCTTATATGCCCCCAGGGCATAACTTACAACCCTTGGTCTGAGGGCTGTATGGGGGTTGTCATCCTCAAAAACCTAATTTCCAGAACTTAAAACTACGTTGAATAAAATGGCTATCTCAAAATTTTGATTGGATTGTGTGTTTGGGGAAAAGGTGGGCGTGAGAGGGGGGTGAGTTTGCCCTCCAAAACCATTTTTCGACTATTAAAAAGGGCACTAGCCTTTTGAATTTCCAATCAAATGAGCCTTTTTTGAAGTTTTCTACGACAACGCCTTCTATTAAAACCTTATATGCCCCCAGGGCATAACTTACAACCCTTGCCCTGAATGCTGAGTGTCCTCCTCAAATCATAATTTCTATCTGGAACTCACTACGCTGAACAAAATGGCTATCCCAAAATTTTGATTGGATGTGTTTTGGGAAATGTGGGCGTGGAAGGGGTGTTAGTTGCCTTCCAATCACTTTGGACTATTAAAAAGGGCACAAGCCACTCCATTTTCATTGAATGAGCACTTTTTGGAAGTTTTCTACGACAGCTTCTTCGATACGAAATGCCCTGCTCCAAGGAAAAAAAATAAATGATATATTTTTTTCCAACATCGTCCTTATATGCCCTCATGGCATAACTTAAAACTTTTGCCCTGAGGGTTGTGGGGGAGTGTCCTCCTCAAAACATATTTTCTATCTGGAAATCAACGACGCTGAACAAAATGACAAAATGGCCCAAAGTCATTTTGTTCCACGCAGTTTAAAGTTCAGGAAATTATGCATTTGAGCAGGACATTCCCCTCACAGTCTTCAGGGCAAGGGTTATAAGTTTATGTTATGCCCTGGGGGCATATAAGTTTTTTATTGAAATCTTTATCGTAGAAACTTCAAAAAGGGCTCATTCGGTTGGAAATCCACGCAGCCCTTTTGAAGTTCTGCGTGTTCCACGCAGTTCAAAAGAAATTATACCTTTGAGCAGGACACTCCCCCCACAGTCTTCAGGGCAAGGGTTATAAGTTATGCCCTGGGGGCATATAAGGTTTTATTGATATCTTTGTCATAGAAACTTGAAAAAGGGCTCATTCAATTTGCAATTCAAAGGGCTAGTACCCTTTTTATAGCCGAAAGTGATTTTAGGGCAACTAACCCCCCTCTCACGCCCACCTTTTCCCCAAACACATCCAATCAATATATTTAGCCATTTTGTTTCACGCAGTTTAAAGTTCAGGAAATTATACATTTGAGCAGGACACTCCCCCCACGTCTTCAGTGTGCATCGGTTATAAGTTATGCCCTGGGGGGCATATAAGTTTTTTATATTAAAATCTTTGTCGTAGAAACTTGAAAAAGAGATCGTTCGATTGGAAATTCAAAGAGCTACTGCCCTTATTAATAGTCTTGTATGCTGTATATTGGTAATTGTATAGTTGCCCTAGTATGAGAGTAACTAACGCCCCTCTCACGCCCACCATTTCTCCAAACACATCCAATCAAAATTTTGAGATAGCCATCCTTTTTAACGTAGTTGAAAGTCCTGGAAGTTAGGTCTTTGAGAATGACCCTCCCCCCCCCCCACAACCCTTAGGGCAAGGGTTGTAAGTTATTCCCTGGGGGCATATAAGGCTTTCATAGAAAGTTTTGTCGTAGAAACTTCAAAACGGCTCATTTGATTGGAAATTGAAAGGCTAGTGCCCTTTTTAATAGTCAAAAGTGATTGAAGGGCACTAACCCCCCTCTCACACCCACCATTTCCCCAAGCACATAGAATAAACTTTTTGAGATGGCCATTTTTGTTTAACGTAGTTTCAAGTTCCGAAAATTAGGTCTTTGAGGATGACAACCCCCCCCCCCCCTAAATTCCTCAGGGCAAGGGATGTAAGTAAGCCCTAGGGGCATATAAGGTTTTTATTATAAGGTTTAATATTTGTATGCTACCACTGGTATTACAATTACCACTAATCCTGGCGTCGCACCTATAAGAGAATAGATTTTAGTCTTCCTAAAATCCAATTTTTATTTACAAGATATTCTACCCATTCATGAGGTAGAAACTTTGCGAGTCGCTGGCTGGACGCTGGCCTTTTTCATTATTCTTCAAGAGAAGTAGAAATCTGGTAAAAACGAAATGGCTGTGGTATTTCAAAATCCTTGCAGAATAGTTGAAATATCTAAGAGCTACATATCTAACAGATTTTTTTGCGAATGGTATCAAGTTTTCCATTCTGGTCAACTGGAGGAGGTATGAAACTAAATTAAACAGTACTATTTGTGTCCAGGTTTTTAAAAGGGTGTATGTTTGTTAAAAATTGCTGAAAATATTTCTCCAGCATACAAATAGCAGGCAAAACTATAAAGTCTTAAAAAACGAAAAGATTTAAAGTATTATTTTCTTTTTCCCTGAAAAGACTATGTCAATATCAAACGAATAGAAATTAATTAAAAAAAATACTTTTTCCACAAAATAAGTTTTTCAAAGAAAAGTAAAAGAACTCCACTCCATTAAACAAAAAAATGAGCAAAAACAAAATCAAATAATCTACCAAGCTCGAAACTACCACAAATCAGCATCGATAAATGAATGAAACCCAAAACGAACAGAATTACAATAAATAACCGATTCAAACTTAAAACGAGCAGAAATTAACATAATTTGGGCGCAACAAAAACCCCTATGCCTTCCCAAGACCAGATAACAAAAAAAAATTTGTACTTTACTTAAAAAATACAAATGAATGTGCATTGTCAGTTTAATATACATATACTGATATTTAGTAATCAAAATGTCAATATTATTTGATTTATTAAAGTTATAAAAGTAAAAACATTTATATTTTTTTCAGTAAAATGCAAATTTTGTTCTGGTCTTGGGAAGGCATAGGGTTTTTTTTTTTTAGTTTTTTTTATTTTTTAATTACAATGAGTATCCTCTTGTCAGTGCTTAAATGACTTAAAGTGCCAAGAACATCAAAACAAAAATACATTTTTTTCCCCCTAGATCAATCTTAGGTCTATTTATACCAGAAAAAAAAACAATTTTTTTGTCGTTTCAAAATTCTGAAATTCTAGGCAACACCATATTCTTGTCAGTGTTGCCATGTAGAGCCGTGAAAATAAATAAGCAGAAACTAATTTATTGAAATCAATAACGCTCTTCGTGTGCAAAATTTCTAGACATTACTGATCTGTTGATTCCCAAAGACAACTAAACCTTCAAAGGAAGCTACAGCTTCTTAAGATGCTTGGTGCCAAGTTTATTTCCTGCTGATTTTTGCTCCTCGTTTCTTTTTTTAAATTAGACTGCCAAAAACTGCATAACCGCGAATGAAGATCTTTTCATTAAAAAACTGAATTCTTAGTTCTCATTAATTTTTTAATATGTATTTGGTTCTGTAAATTTCTACTTTACCGATTTTTTTGGTTTTGTTTGTGAATTTCCATTTAGCCAATCAAAACAATCAGATTTGATTATCACTGTTCTTGATAAAGCTTAACACTAATTGCTTTAGCAACTAAAGAGGACAGGCTGCTCCACGGTTTAGTTACCTTAAGTAAATGAAGGTTTCTCAGTTTTTTTATTTTTTTTTTATTTTTTTGGCTTTTAGCGTGAAGTTTAAAAGAGTGCTGGTAAGTTCAGTGACAGAGATTAAAAATTATATAAAGACATTGAAACCCTACTTATTTATTTATCTTTTTTCAGGCAGTGTTGAGGAACACCTTGGATTTAATAGACTTTGGTGGGGTATATTATGTTTTGAATAGAATACCTGGGAAAGGACCGGGTAAAGTTCTCGTCACTGGTGTTGGTTGGGGGGCAGCTGAACTATTTTTGAATCGATTTGTTCTGCTCTGGGTAGGGGCTAGAGGAATGGAGTTCGATTGGAAGTATTTGCAGCTCAGTTTTGATGCAAACTTATCATTGGTAAATATTTTTGCTTTTTATCTTTTTCATTTGTTCTTTACCAATCCAAACCCTTAATTTTTGTGTTGTGTAATTTTTTTTTTAGAAAGGAGGGAGGATAGGTAATGTTTTAAAAGAAAGAGCAATTAGAATATATTGGTAATGAAAAGACAAATCCTTAGGTTATGGGGGGGGGGCTTCGGGTCAGAAGGCATTGCCCTATGTGCAAGCCTGCTCTTAGCGATAAGGCTATTCATTGATACTTGTCTGTTATAACGGAAAGTGAACGCCAGGAGAAAAAGAATGCAGAACGAAGGGCTGAAATTAAAGACTGTCAAAATAAATTCTGTCAAAAAGTTGTACGTAGAATTTAAAACAAAGCATCGACTACTTTTTTTTTTCAATAGACATCGAACATCGACTTCAAAACATCGACTACTTTTTTGCTTGTGTGGTTGGGGAGTCTGTTCTAGAAGATTTGATTTTGTACACGAGCCTGTTCTCACTGATAAGGCTGCAGAAATTGGGATTGTGCTAAAGTCGCAGCACGAATTTCGCACTTCGCGTTGATTTTTCAGTACATTTTGGGGTTAACTCGCGAAAATTAAATCCGATGTGACTTTTTACTCGCTTTACGCCTGCTCTGTAAATTCTGTTGCCTAAAATTTTTTTTATGTATATATTTTTCAGCATTTTTTGCCCTACCTTCACAATTTTTTCAGCATTTTGCCTAACCTTTTAATTTCTCTCTTTCTCTCTCTCTCTCTCTCTCTCTCTCTCCTCTCTCTCTCTCTCTCTCTCTCTCTCTCTCTCTCTCTCTCTCTCTCTCTCTCTCTCTCTCTCTCTCTTTCTTTCTTTTCTTTCTTTCTTTCTTTCTTTCTTTCTTTCTCTCTCTCTCTCTCTCTCTCTCCTCTCTCTCTCCTCTCTCTCTCTCTCTCTCTCTCTCTCTCTCTCTCTCTCTCTCTCTCTCTCTCTCTCTCTCTCTCTCTCTCTCTCTCTCTCTCTCTCTCTCTCTCTCTCTCTCTCTCTCTCTCTCTACACATATATATATATATAATATATATATATATATATATATATATATATATATATATATATATATATATATATATATATATATACTTTGTTCGCTTTTTGTATGGAAATTTATGTATTGGTTGATTTTTTTTTTCTGTTCCTGCCCACCCCCCTGTGTATGGGTGAGTGACGAGTAATGAAATCTACTTAAATAGTAGTGTAGAAACTTGTACCTATGTATGTTGGGGAATCTTAGTCTCCTCCTCGAGTTTTCAGTTTTCGCACTTTTCCCAATAAGTTATCATGTTTTCCATGTAGTTTTTCTATTTTTACTTTTTTTTTTCTTTTATTTCTACCCCTGAATGTTCGGCCCCACCTAAATAAGTGTATATGTTTTTGCATGAGTAAATACATCAGTTTGACCCAGTCTTGGTTGTAAAGTTTACTTTGATTGACTCATCATTGACAGTTTCAGTATTTTCGCTATGTTCAAAGAAAAATGGCTTTAGAATTTGGTTTACCTGAAATACATTATAGAAAGTAACCTTGTTTACGATAGATATTTAAAAATCTTGCTTTAAAATGGCTTTACAAATTCCCTAGTACTTATAAACTTTAATTGCTTAATTATGAAATCCTTCCTTATCACTTCTTCCCGCCCCCTTTGATGACGACCTGCTTTCGTTTGACCTCAGTTGCATGGCTAACACGCGCAATTTTTGGCAATATGTCTCCTTTTATCCATAAAACCTGGCCTGGCCACCTTCATCTTTCTTGAATTATAGCTTTAGAAAGTGGAATCGAACTCCTTTTTTGCACAGCTTATTGTTGATTATACAAGCCGCAACCAAAAATATGTTTCTATTCCACTTTCTAAGGCTGTAAACAAAAGAAGGTTCGGATGGCTAGGGCATGTTATGAAGAAAAAAATCAGGATAGGTTGTCAAATAATGTGGTTTTGTGCAATTCAGAAAGGACCAAAGAAAAAACAGTGTCCTGAAACGGGGTGGTGAGATGTCATAAGAATGGTATTAAATTAGATAGGAACTTCAGGGAAGAGAGCAAAGTTAAGCTCTGAATAGCGGGATGGAGAAGGAATCTCTGCAGGTGGTTTGGGCCTCGATGAATGGCCTTTTAATTTTACAGCTACTTAAAATTTTAATTTAAAATTGATTTAGTCAAAATTGTAACAATGAGATATGAGATATGCAATTATTAGAAAAGAAAACAAATACTCTTCGCCTTTCGCCTGTCAAGAATGGCAATAAGCTTGGAAGGGCGAGCGAGGTTATCACTCTAAGCTAATTAAAACCACATTCATACTGAGCTACTCAGCACACAAGAGCTGCTCAACTGATGAAGGAAGAAATGAAAAAAGAGAAAGAGAAAAGACAAGAGATAGAAAACAAAAAAAATTAACGGCAAAGAAAATCGGGGAAATACATCAAATTCACTCACGAGATAAAAGAAACTTCTTTGACCGTGACTTGAAAGCCGAAAGACTTGGCGCATATTTCATATTTGGGCAATATATTCCAAACATTGGGACCATAATGGTGAATGACAAAAGATGCCCGAGTGGTACTCGCTCATAAACTCATGAGTTAAGTTATCAGGTTTTTCTTGTATTATGATCATGACGGTCTCTATTAAAAGTAAAAAGATTTTCAAAAACAGGGGCGAGCAGCTGATTCAAATATTTGTACGAAAAAATCGCAACTTGGGAATTTGGGATACATTCATTAACTTATTCTTTTTAAAATGCTCGTGAGGAACCTCATCAGAATCATCAAATTCCGATAATAATTTTACAGCCCTATTCTGGAGGTTTTATAGCCTACTCTTTTGAAACATGTTACAAAATTACTTGCCTATATAGAGCATCCATAGCTAATATATGGACAAAATATAGAAAAAAAAAAAAATCATTTTTTAGAATCTGTTTTGGGACTAGATTTTTAATTCTTCACATCACCCCAAGGCCTCTGCTTAATTTTTCAACTATCGCACTTGAATGGTTTTCCCACGACAGGTTTTCATCAATTAAAAACCCCAAATACTTCGTTGTTGCTACTCTTTTTATCACAGTACCTCGAACCGTGATTTGATTATTTCCAGCACTTGACGAAAGTCTGCAAAATATCCTGAAAAAAGGTTTAGAAAAGTTTAGGGTTAACAGATTTTGTTGAGAAAAAGTTAGAAATTCAGGAACTGCATGATGAATTTTATTATGCAAAAATATTAATTGAAGGCGCTGCTAGAAATAGCAAAGTTTCATCTGCAAACAGGATGACACCGGCCTCTGGCAGGTAATGCTTCACTCGGTCAATGGAAATGGTGAAAAGGAGGGGTCCCAGGATTGACCCTTGTGGAACCCCGCAATCTATTTTCTTTTTTGAAGATAAAAATGATCCATTCTGAACTATCTCATACCGCTTGTGTAGATACGATGAAAACCACTCAGGCTTGAACCCTTCACCCCAATTGAGTCAAGAGCTTATAGAAGCTCTGAGTGGTCCAAAGTATCGAACGTTTTTTTCATGTCCAAAAACACAGCTGGGGTTATGAGACCAGCTTCAAATGCATCACTAATCCAATCAACCAATTTCAGAACTGCCATTTCCATTGATAGCCAAATTCTGAACCCAAATTGGGTTTCCATTAGAATTAGTGCTTTCGGGAAGACTCCAAGATCCAGAAAAATCGTTGATGAGGTGCGTCAAGACAGGTAAGACACTCGTTTTTGCGGCTTTTATGAGTTTCAGCGAAAACTCATCCATCCCTCTAGAGCTGGATTTCATCGTAGCCAGGAATCGTGCCAATTTCCGCTCTGAATATCTAGCAAACTCAAAGGAATTCGCACTTGCAGGCAGCCTTTCAAAAACGATCCAAAACTCGCATATGTGCGTAGGTTAGCCCGCGCTTGATCGCAAAGTCTTTTTCCTTCGTTTGCAAAATAACTACATAGAAATTCAGCTATGTGTTGAGGATCAGTAATACGACCTCCTGTCGTCTTCATGGCTCTCACCTCCTCCTTACTATTAAATTTACCCAAAAGTGTATTTATTGTTTTCTTTTTTTCATTCTCCCTTGATTTTAATGAAATTTTTTTTGGAAATAAAGTTTCTGAGCTTTCCGTTTTACTGACTTTAAAATATTCCGAAATTTTTAGAATTTTACAAAATTATCTTCTGAATGATCCTTCAAATAATTCACATAAAGTTGTTTTTTCTACTTTATTGAAACTTAAATAGGTTTTGTTATCCAGGGTTTCTTAGGAGAATTTCTATTAGGATTTTTTTCTTCGCAAGGGAACTTGTCCTCTATTTACACGCGAGAAACTTGTTTCATCCATCATATTTGCAAAACTTAAGGTTTTTATTTTTCATTTCAGGGTAAAACGAAGCCCTTTCATTTCGTTTATTTTCCTGCGACTGACTCAGCTTTATTTTACTTATTAAAAGAAGGTTATCCGACCCGTCTGACACAATCATATCTGCTTGGGATCTTTCAAACAATCCACCATTTACGAAAAAATTATCAGTTAAAGATAAGAAATCCGACTTGGAATAGTTAAAAGAGAAAAACTATCATGTGACGCCATCATATTAACAAATCTGAGCTATTCGTTCTTTTTAGTAAATCTATATTAAACTCTTCCATTATAAGTTTATTTTTATTTTCATTATTAATTTTATCTAATAATAATTCAAATTTAAGAGTGATATTTTAATAATGATTTTCGTTTAAGAGTAGGTTGGTACGATAGTTATTGCATGCCAGTTTCATTCAGTAAAATAGCTATGTTAATATGTGTCTGCTATTTTGTATGTTAGCCACTGCTATTTTGTATTCGTAGGTTAGTTTATTTTTGCGTTTCTAGTGTTTTTTTTTTTTTTTTTATTTATTTAATTTTTTTTTACGGCGAGCCTTTGGCTTACCGTAGTTTTGTTTTAATAAAAAAAAGAAGAAAAATGGTAGATTTTCAGGTGTAGTTCCTGTCATCGTGTGTTTTTGTATGGCTATTCCTGGAATAATTTCCTACGCCATCTCCTTACCATAGCTATTTAATTTCTGTTTACCATAGCTACTCAATTTTTTAACAAAATAAAGCTAATTACTTAGTGCTACTCATGCTTTTTTGGTTTTCTGCTTACTACATATTAATTTCAGGTTTATTTCTTGTCCATTGCCGCCTTGGTATGGCTCTATTCACGAAACGATTTTCCAAGCAATCTCCTTCCTCTAGTCTGTATTTTCTTAATTGGTGCTAACTATATACCAACATTCTTAGACATGCTGACACGATTTTTTTGGTGTGTCTGGTGTCCTTTTACTCGGAATTAAGACTGTGATGGTACTGGCAGTTGGTGCAGTATCCTCTGTGATGTTTAGTGTACTAAATTAGTTTTGATTGAAGTCTTGAATAAAATGTGTGCGTTTGTCTTGATTGATTCTCTATCTATATCTGAGTTTTTCAGGAGCCAAATTATTCTTGTTTTTTTATGGTTTGACTAAGCTGCTGATTTAGCGTGACGACAGTGGTACCTTTGGGGACAAGCTATTTTTTACTTTACGATTACCACCATGCACTTAAGTGTTTAAAAGCGTACTCTTTAAAACTTCTATTGTCTCAAGTTGTTTCACTTTAACACTTTTCTGTTTGTGTAGAAAAAAATTGTTTGACTTGTAGGGTTTGCAGTAGGCATAATATGCCATGACGGACATTTCACTCCACATCAAAGTAGAAAACTAAAAAAAATGGCATGACTTAACCCAAAGATTCTTTCTAAACCGTGTCTAATTTACTGTGCCGTGGCTCGTTCTTTAGTAATTTGTAGCTCTTGCTGCAACCGTGATTGAACAAACTCGGTTCACTTGTAGGGTTTGCAAGAGGCATAATATGCCATGGCAGACACTTCACTCCCCACCGAAGTAGAAAACTCAAAAATGGCATGACTTAACACAACAATTCTTTCTAAAGCGTGTTTAATTTACTATGTGTCGTGGTACCTTTTTAGTAATTTGTAGCTCTTGCTGTAACCGTGATTGAGCAAATTTGGTTCACTAGCAGTGTTTGCAAGAGACATAACATGCCATGACGGACACTTCACTCTTCACCAAAGTAGAAAACTCAAAAAAGAGCATGACTTAACCTAACAGTTCTTTCTAAAACTGTTTAATTTACTATGTGTCGTGGTTCGTTCTTTAGTAATTTGTAGCTCTTGCTGCAACCGTGATTGAACAAATTTGGTTCACTAGCAGGGTTTGCAAGAGACATAACATGCCATGACGGACACTTCACTCTTCACCAAAGTAGAAAACTCAAAAAAGAGCATGACTTAACCCAACAGTTCTTTCTAAAACTGTTTAATTTACTATGTGTCGTGGTTCGTTCTTTAGTAATTTGTAGCTCTTGCTGCAACCGTGATTAAACAAATTTGGTTCACTTGCAGGTTTTGCAATAGGCATAATATGCCATGACGGACACTTCACTCCTCACCAAAGTAGAAAACTCAAAAAATGGCATGACTTAACCAAACAATTCTTTCTAAAACGTGTTCAATTTACTATGTGTCGTGGTTCGTTCTTTAGTAATTTGTAGCTCTTGCTGTAACCGTGATTGAGCAAATTTGGTTCTCTAGCAGGGTTTGCAAGAGACATAACATGCCATGACGGACGCTTCACTCTTCACCAAAGTAGAAAACTCAAAAAAGAGCATGACTTAACCCAACAGTTCTTTCTAAAACTGTTTAATTTACTATGTGTTGTGGTTCGTTCTTTAGTAATTTGTAGCTCTTGCTGCAACCGTGATTGAACAAATTTGGTTCAGTAGCAGGGTTTGCAAGAGACATAACATGCCATGACGGATACTTCACTCTTCACCAAAGTAGAAAACTCAAAAAAGAGCATGACTTAACCCAACAGTTCTTTCTAAAACTGTGTTTAATTTACTATGTGTCGTGGTTCGTTCTTTAGTAATTTGTAGCTCTTGCTGCAACCGTGATTGAACAAATTTGGTTCACTTGCAGGTTTTGCAATAGGCATAATATGCCATGACGGACACTTCACTCCTCACCAAAGTAGAAAACTCAAAAATGGTATGACTTAACCCAACAATTCTTTCTAAAACGTGTTTAATTTACTATGTGTCGTGGTTCGTTCTTTAGAAATTTGCAGCTCTTACTGCAACCGTGATTGAACAAATTTGGTTCACTTGCAGGGTTTGCAACAGGCATAATATGCCATGACGGACACTTCACTCCCCATCAAAGTAGAAAACTCAAAAAATGGCATGACCTACCCATCAATTCTTTCTAAAACGTGTTTTATTTACTATTTGTCGTGGTTCGTTCTTTAGTAATTTTTAGCTCTTGCTGCAACCGTGATTGAACAAACTTGGTTCACTTGTAGGGTTTGCAAGAGACATAATATGCCATGGCAGACACTTCACTCCCCACCAAAGTAGAAAACTCAAAAAATGGCATGACTTAACACAACAATTCTTTCTAAAACGTGTTTGATTTACTATGTGTCGTGGTTCGTTCTTTAGGAATTTGCAGCTCTTGCTGCAACCGTGATTGAACAAATTTGGTTCACTTGCAGGGCTTGCAACAGGCATAATATGCCATGACGGACACTTCACTCCTCACCAAAGTAGAAAGCTCAAAAATGGTATGACTTAACCCAACAATTCTTTCTAAAACGTGTTTAATTTACTATGTGTCGTGGTTCATTCTTTAGGAATTTGCAGCTCTTGCTGCAACCGTGATTGAACAAATTTGGTTCACTTGCAGGGTTTGCAACAGGCATAATATGCCATGACGGACACTTCACTCCCCATCAAAGTAGAAAACTAAAAAAAATGGCATGACCTAACCCAACAATTCTTTCTAAAACGTGTTTTATTTACTATTTGTGTCGTGGTTCGTTTTTTTAGTAATTTTTAGCTCTTGCTGCAACCGTGATTGAACAAACTTGGTTCACTTGTAGGGTTTGCAAGAGGCATAATATGCCATGGCAGACACTTCACTCCCCACCAAAGTAGAAAACTCAAAAAATGGCATGACTTAACACAACAATTCTTTCTAAAACGTGTTTAATTTACTATGTGTCGTGGTTCGTTCTTTAGTAATTTGCAGCTCTTGCTGTAACCGTGATTGGGCAAATTTGGTTCACTAGCAGGGTTTGCAAGAGACATAACATGCCATGACGGACACTTCACTCTTCACCAAAGTAGAAAACTCAAAAAAGAGCATGACTTAACCCAACAGTTCTTTCTAAAACTGTTTAATTTACTATGTGTCGTGGTTCATTCTTTAGTAATTTGTAGCTCTTGCTGCAACCGTGATTAAACAAATTTGGTTCACTAGCAGGGTTTGCAAGAGACATAACATGCCATGACGGACACTTCACTCTTCACCAAAGTAGAAAACTCAAAAAAGAGCATCACTTAACCCAACAGTTCTTTCTAAAACTGTTTAATTTACTATGTGTCGTGGTTCGTTCTTTAGTAATTTGCAGCTCTTGCTGTAACCGTGATTGAGCAAATTTGGTTCACTAGCAGTGTTTGCAAGAGACATAACATGCCATGACGGACACTTCACTCTTCACCAAAGTAGAAAACTCAAAAAAGAGCATGACTTAACCCAACAGTTCTTTCTAAAACTGTTTAATTTACTATGTGTCGTGGTTCGTTCTTTAGTAATTTGTAGCTCTTGCTGCAACCGTGATTGAACAAATTTGGTTCACTAGCAGGGTTTGCAAGAGACATAACATGCCATGACGGACACTTCACTCCTCACCAAAGTAGAAAACTCAAAAAATGGCATGACTTAACCCAATAATTCTTTCTAAAACGTGTTTAATTTACTATGTGTCGTGGATCGTTCTTTAGTAATTTGTAGCTCTTGCTGTAACCATGATTGAGCAAATTTGGTTCACTAGCAGGGTTTGCAAGAGACATAACATGCCATGACGGAAACTGTTTAATTTACTATGTGTCGTGGTTCCTTCTTTAGTAATTTGTAGCTCTTGCTGCAACCATGATTGAACAAATTTGGCTCACTTGCAGGTTTTGCAATAGGCATAATATGCCATGACAGACACTTCACTCCTCACCAAAGTAGAAAACTCAAAAAAGAGCATGACTTAACCCAACGGTTCTTTCTAAACTGTTTAATTTACTATGTGTCGTGGTTCGTTCTTTAGTAATTTGTAGCTCTTGCTGCAACCGTGATTGAGCAAATTTGGTTCACTAGCAGGGTTTGCAAGAGACATAACATGCCATGACGGAAACTGTTTAATTTACTATGTGTCGTGGTTCTTTCTTTAGTAATTTGTAGCTCTTGCTGTAACCGTGATTGAGCAAATTTGGTTCACTAGCAGGGTTTGCAAGAGACATAACATGCCATGACGGACACTTCACTCTTCACCAAAGTAGAAAACTAAAAAAAGAGCATGACTTAACCCAACTGTTCTTTCTAAAACTGTTTAATTTACTATGTGTCGTGGTTCGTTCTTTAGTAATTTTTTAGCTCTTGCTGTAACCGTGATTGAACAAATTTGGTTCACTAGCAGGGTTTGCAAGAGACATAACATGCCATGACGGACACTTCACTCTTCACCAAAGTAGAAAAATCAAAAAAGAGCATGACTTAACCCAAACAGTTCTTTCTAAAACTGTTTAATTTACTATTTGTCGTGGTTCGTTCTTTAGTAATTTGTAGCTCTTGCTGCAACCGTGATTGAACAAATTTGGTTCACTGGCAGGTTTTTTAATAGACATAATATGCCATGACGGACACTTCACTCCTCACCAAAGTAGAAAACTCAAAAAATGGCATGACTTAACCCAACGATTCTTTCTAAAACGTGTTTAATTTACTATGTGTCGTGGTTCGTTCTTTAGGAATTTGCAGTTCTTGCTGCAACCGTTATTTAACAAATTTGGTTTACTTGCAGGGTTTGCAACAGGCAAAATATGCCATGACGGACACCACTCCTCACTAAAGCAGAAAACTCAAAAAATTGCATGACTTAACCCAACAATTCTTTCTAAAACGTGGTTAATTTACTATGTGTCGTGGTTCGTTCTTTAAGAATTTGCAGCTCTTGCTGCAACCGTGATTGAACAAATTTGGTTCACTTGCAGGGCTTGCAACAGGCATAATATGCCATGACGGACACTTCACTCCTCACCAAAGTAGAAAACTCAAAAAATGGTATGACTTAACCCAACAATTCTTTCTAAAACGTGCTTAATTTACTATGTGTCGTGGTTCGTTCTTTAGGAATTTGCAGCTCTTGCTGAAACCGTGATTGAACAAATTTGGTTCACTTGCAGGGTTTGCAACAGGTATAATATGCCATGACGGACACTTCACTCCCCATCAAAGTAGAAAACTCAAAAAATGGCATGACCTAACCCAACAATTTTTTCTAAAACGTGTTTTATATACTATTTGTCGTGGTTCGTTCTTTAGTAATTTTTAGCTCTTGCTGCAACCGTGATTGAACAAACTTGGTTCACTTGTAGGGTTTGCAAGAGGCATAATATGCCATGGCAGACACTTCACTCCCGACCAAAGTAGAAAACTCAAAAAATGGCATGACTTAACACAACAATTCTTTCTAAAACGTGTTTAATTTACTATGTGTCGTAGTTCGTTCTTTAGTAATTTGTAGCTCTTGCTGTAACCGTGATTGAGCAAATTTGGTTCACTAGCAGGGTTTGCAAGAGACATAACATGCCATGACGGACACTTCACTCTTCACCAAAGTAGAAAACTCAAATAAGAGCATGACTTAACCCAACAGTTCTTTCTAAAACTGTTTAATTTACTATGTGTCGTGGTTCGTTCTTTAGTAATTTGCAGCTCTTGCTGCAACCGTGATTGAACAAACCTTGGTTCACTTGCAGGTTCTGCAATAGGCATAATATGCCATGACGGACACTTCACTCCTCACCAAAGTAGAAAACTCAAAAAATGGCATGAGTTAACCCAACAATTCTTTCTAAAACGTGTTTAATTTACTATGTGTCTTGGTTCGTTCTTTAGTAATTTCTAGCTCTTGCTGTAACCGTGATTGAGCAAATTTGGTTCACTAGCAGGGTTTGCAAGAGACATAACATGCCATGACGGACACTTCACTCTTCACCAAAGTAGAAAACTCAAAAAAGAGCATGACTTAACCCAACAGTTCTTTCTAAAACTGTTTAATTTACTATGTGTCGGGGTTCGTTCTTTAGTAATTTGTAGCTCTTGCTGTAACCGTGATTGAACAAATTTGGTTCACTAGCAGGGTTTGCAAGAGACATAACATGCCATGACGGACACTTCACTCTTCACCAAAGTAGAAAACTCAAAGAAGAGAGCATGACTTAACCCAACAGTTCTTTCTAAAACTGTTTAATTTACTATGTGTCGTGGTCCGTTCTTTAGTAATTTGTAGCTCTTGCTGCAACCGTGATTGAACAAATTTGGTTCACTTGCAGGTTTTGCAATAGGCATAATATGCCATGACGGACACTTCACTCCTCACCAAAGTAGAAAACTCAAAAAAATGGCATGACTTAACCCAACAATTCTTTCTTAAACGTGTTTAATTTACTATGTGTCGTGGTTCGTTCTTTAGGAATTTGCAGCTCTTGCTGCAACCATGATTGAACAAATATAGTTTACTTGCAGGTTTGCAACAGGCATAATATGCCATGACGGACACCACTCCTCACCAAAGCAGAAAACTCAAAAAATGGCATGAGTTAACCCAACAATTCTTTCTAAAACGTGTTTAATTTACTATGTGTCGTGGTTCGTTCTTTAGGAATTTACAGCTCTTGCTGCAACCGTGATTGAACAAATTTGGTTCACTTGCAGGGCTTGCGACAGGCATAATATGCCATGACGGACACTTCACTCCTCACCAAAGTAGAAAACTCAAAAATGGTATGACTTAACCCAACAATTCTTTCTAAAACGTGTTTAATTTACTATGTGTCGTGGTTCGTTCTAAAGGAATTTGCAGCTCTTGCTGCAACCGTGATTGAAAAAATTTGGTTCACTTGCAGGGTTTGCAACAGGCATAATATGCCATGACGGACACTTCACTCCCCATCAAAGTAGAAAACTCAAAAATGGCATGACCTAACCCAACAATTCTTTCTAAAGCGTGTTTTATTACTATTTGTCGTGGTTCGTTCTTTAGTAATTTTTAGCTCTTGCTGCAACCGTGATTGAACAAACTTGGTTCACTTGTAGGGTTGGCAAGAGGCATAATGTGCCATGGCAGACACTTCACTCCCCACCAAAGTAGAAAACTCAAAAAATAGCATGACTTACACAACAATTCTTTCTAAAACGTGTTTAATTTACTATGTGTCGTGGTTCGTTCTTTAGTAATTTGTAGCTTTTTCTGTAACCGTGATTGAGCAAATTTGGTTCACTAGCAGGGTTTGCAAGAGACATAACATGCCATGACGGACACTTCACTCTTCACCAAAGTAGAAAACTCAAAAAAGAGCATGACTTAACCCAACAGTTCTTTCTAAAACTGTTTAATTTACTATGTGTCGTGGTTCGTTCTTTAGTAATTTGTAGCTCTTGCTGCAACCGTGATTGAACAAATTTGGTTCACTTGCAGGTTTTGCAATAGGCATAATATGCCATGACGGACACTTCACTCCTCACCAAAGTAGAAAACTAAAAAAATGGCATGACTTAACCCAACAATTCTTTCTAAAACGTTTTTAATTTACTATGTGTCGTGGTTCGTTCTTAAGGAATTTGCAGCTCTTGCTGCAACCGTGATTGAACAAATTTGGTTCACTTGCAGGGTTGCAACAGGCATAATATGCCATGACAGACACTTCACTCCTCACCAAAGTAGAAAACTCAAAAATGGTATGACTTAACCCAACAATTCTTTCTAAAACGTGTTTAATTTACTATGTGTCGTGGTTCGTTCTTTAGGAATTTGCAGCTCTTGCTGCAACCGTGATTGAACAAATTTGGTTTACTTGCAGGGTTTGCAACAGGCATAATATGCCATGACGGACACCACTCTTCACCAAAGCAGAAAACTCAAAAAATGGCGTGAGTTAACCCAACAATTCTTTCTAAAACGTGTTTAATTTACTATGTGTCGTGGTTCGTTCTTTAGGAATTTGTAGCTCTTGCTGCAACCGTGATTGAACAAATTTGGTTCACTTGCAGGGCTTGCAACATTCATAATATGCCTTGACGGACACTTCACTCCTCACCAAAGTAGAAAACTCAAAAATGGTATGACTTACCCAACAATTCTTTCTAAAACGTGTTTAATTTACTATGTGTCGTGGTTCGTTCTTAGGAATTTGCAGCTCTTGCTGCAACCGTGATTGAAAAAATGTGGTTCACTTGCAGGGTTTGCAACAGGCATAATATGCCATGGCGGACACTTCACTCCCCATCAAAGTAGAAAACTCAAAAAATGGCATGACCTAACCCAACAATTCTTTCTACAACGAGTTTTATTTACTATTTGTCGTGGTTCGTTCTTTAGTAATTTTTAGCTCTTGCTGCAACCGTGATTGAACAAACTTGGTTCACTTGTAGGGTTTGCAAGAGGCATAATATGCCATGGCAGATACTTCACTCCCCACCAAAGTAGAAAACTCAAAAAATAGCTTGACTTAACACAACAATTCTTTCTAAAACGTGTTTAATTTACTATGTGTCGTGGTTCGTTCTTTAGTAATTTGTAGCTCTTGCTGTAACCGTGATTGAGCAAATTTGGTTCACTAGCAGGGTTTGCAAGAGACATAACATGCCATGACGGATACTTCACTCTTCACCAAAGTAGAAAACTCAAAAAAGAGCATGAATTAACCCAACAGTTCTTTCTAAAACTGTTTAATTTACTATGTGTCGTGGTTCGTTCTTTAGTAATTTGTAGCTCTTGCTGCAACCGTGATTGAACAAATTTGGTTCAGTTGCAGGTTTTGCAATAAGGCATAATATGCCATGACGGACACTTCACTCCTCACCAAAGTAGAAAACTCAAAGAATGGCATGACTTAACCCAACAATTCTTTCTAAAACGTGTTTAATTTACTATGTGTCGTGGGTTCGTTCTTAAGGAATTTGCAGCTCTTGCTGCAACCGTGATTGAACAAATTTGGTTCACTTGCAGGGCTTGCAACAGGCATAATATGCCATGACGGACACTTCACTCCTCACCAAAGTGGAAAACTCAAAAATGGTATGACTTAACCCAACAATTCTTTCTAAAACGTGTTTAATTTACTATTTGTCGTGGTTCGTTCTTTAGGAATTTGCAGCTCTTGCTGTAACCGTGATTGAACAAATTTTGTTCACTTGCAGGGTTTGCAACAGGCATAATATGCCATGACGGACACTTCACTCCCCATCAAAGTAGATAACTGAAAAAATGCATGACCTAACCCAACAATTCTTTCTAAAACGTGTTTATTTACTATTGTCGTGGTTCGTTCTTTAGTAATTTTTAGCTCTTGCTGCAACCGTGATTGAACAAACTTGGTTCACTTGTAGGGTTTGCAAGAGGCATAATATGCCATGGACGGACACTTCACTCCCCACCAAAGTAGAAAACTCAAAAAATGGCGTGACTTAACACAACAATTCTTTCTAAAACGTGTTTAATTTACTTTGTGTCGTGGTTCGTTCTTTAGTAATTTGTAGCTCTTGCTGCAACCGTGATTGAACAAATTTGGTTCACTTGCAGGTTTTGCAATAGACATAATATGCCATGACGGACACTTCACTCCTCACCAAAGTAGAAAACTCAAAAAATGCCATGACTTAACCCAACAATTCTTTCTAAAACGTGTTTAATTTGCTATGTGTCGTGGTCGTTCTTTAGTAATTTGTAGCTCTTGCTGTAACCGTGATTGAGCAAATTTGGTTCACTAGCAGGGTTTGCAAGAGACATAACATGCCATGACGGAAACTTCACTCCTTACCAAAGTAGAAAACTCAAAAAATGGCATGACTTAACCCAACAATTTATTCTAAAACGTGTTTAATTTACTATCTGTCGTGGTTCGTTCTTTAGGAATTTGCAGCTCTTGCTGCAACCGTGATTGAACAAATATGGTTTACTTCCAGGGTTTGCAACAGGCATAATATGCCATGACGGACACCACTCCTCACCAAAGCAGAAAACTCAAAAAATGGCATGACTTAACCCAACAATTCTTTCTAAAAACGTGTTTAATTTATTATGTATCGTGGTTCGTTCTTTAGGAATTTGCAGCTCTTGCTGCAACCGTGATTGAACAAAATTGGTTCACTTGCAGGGCTTGCAACAGGCTTAATATGCCATGACGGACACTGCACTCCTCACCAAAGTAGAAAACTCAAAAATGGTATGACTTAACCCAACAATTCTTTCTAAAACGTGTTTAAATTTACTATGTGTCGTGGTTCGTTCTTTAGGAATTTGCAGCTCTTGCTGCAACCGTGATTGAACAAATTTGGTTCACTTGCAGGGTTTGCAAACAGGTATAATATGCCATGACGGACACTTCACTCCCACATCAAAGTAGAAAACTCAAAAAATGGCATGTTCTAACCCAACAATTCTTTCTAAAGCGTGTTTTATTTACTATTTTGTCGTGGTTCGTTCTTTAGTAATTTTTAGCTCTTGCTGCAACCGTAATTGAACAAACTTGGTTCACTTGTAGGGTTTGCAAGAGGCATAATATGCCATGGCAGACACTTCACTCCCCACCAAAGTAGAAAAGTCAAAAAATGGCATGACTTAACACAACAATTCTTTCTAAAACGTGTTTTAATTTACTATGTGTCGTGGTTCGTTCTTTAGTAATTTGTAGCTCTTGCTGTAACCGTGATTGAGCAAATTTGGTTCACTAGCAGGGTTTGCAAGAGACATAACATGCCATGACGGACACTTCACTCTTCAGCAAAGTAGAAAACTCAAAAAAGAGCATGACTTAACCCAACAGTTCTTTCTAAAACTGTTTAATTTACTATGTGTCGTGGTTCGTTCTTTAGTAATTTGTAGCTCTTGCTGTAACCGTGATTGAGCAAATTTGGTTCACTAGCAAGGTTTGCAAGAGACATAACATGCCATGACGGACACTTCACTCTTCACCAAAGTAGAAAACTCAAAAAAGAGCATGACTTAACCCAACAGTTCTTTCTAAAACTGTTTAATTTACTATTTGTCGTGGTTCGTTCTTTAGTAATTTGTAGCTCTTGCTGTAACCGTGATTGAACAAATTTGGTTCACTAGCAGGTTTTGCAAGAGACATAACATGCCATGACGGACACTTCACTCTTCACCAAAGTAGAAAACTCAAAAAAATGGCATGACAACCTAACAATTCTTTCTAAAAAGTGTTTAATTTACTATGTGTCGTGGTTCGTTCTTTAGTAATTTGCAACTCTTGCTGCAACCGTGATTGAACAAATTTGGTTCGCTTGCTGGGTTTGCAACAGCCATAATATGCCATGACGGACACTTCACTCCTCACCAAAGTAGAAAACTCAAAAAAGAGCATGACTTAACCCAACAGTTATTTCTAAAACTGTTTAATTTACTATATGTCGTGGTTCGTTTTATAGTAATTTGTAGCTCTTGCTGCAACCGTGATTGAACAAGCTTGGTTCACTTGCAGGGTTTGCAATAGGCATAATATGCCAGGACGCACACTTCACTCCTCACCAAAGTAGAAAACTCAAAAAATGGCATGACTTAACCCAGCAATTCTTTATAAAAAGTGTTTAATTTAATATATGCCGTGGTTCGTTCTTTAGTAATTTGCAACACTTGCTGCAACCGTGATTTAACAAATTTGGTTCACTTGCAGGGTTTGCAACAGCCATAATATGCCATGACGGACACTTCACTCCTCACCAAAGTAGAAAACTCAAAAAATGGCATGACTTAAACCAACAATTCTTTCTAAATTGTGTTTAATTTACTATGTGTCGTGGCTCGTTCTTTAGTAATTTGCAGCTCTTGCTGCAACCGTGATTGAACAAATTTGGTTCGCTTGCTGGGTTTGCAACAAACATAATATGCCATGACGGATACTTTGACAAAAATGTCAAACCACACCCCCAAGGATCCTAACGTCAAACGATAAGCTTCTGGTGATTCACTCACTCTAACTTCAGCAAAATGCATAACTTGAAAGATCAACTGCTCTCAATGTATACTTATTCCATGCGCTAGACATTTCTAATATCCATCAAGGTACTTTTTTGTTTCGGCAAATTATCAAGTCTAAAATTATTTAAAAATATTATAGAAAAGAAAAGATGAATCTGTTCGTATTAAAACACTTGTTTTATAAAAGGAAGATAAGAAAAAAAAGCGACGGTGAAACTTTCAAGACCTTCCCCAATTTAGATGGTTCACGAATCCATAAGTTGGGGACTGGAATAGCGATGTACGATAATGCCCCTGGTTTGATTTAGAAGATAACAAGTTATCACCTAGTGAATTTGCTACTCTCTCCCTGGTTGAGAAGCTTGAGAATAGGCAGTTGAGAGGCTGATGTAGGCCTAATTAGAAGCAATGTTTTTAAATTGACTGGAACTTTAATGAATCTCCCCAAATTTTAATGCATAGCATAAACTCGATGAATGAGAGTCTCAACAATAGCTAGACACCAAACTAACCCTGCGTTTAATATAACTTGTTGTAATTAGTTATTGGTGTTGTATCGAAGGATTGGACATTAAATTAGTTATACGCGAGCAATTTGAAAATTGAAGGAAATTTGAAAATTGAAGGAAATGATCAAAGTCTAGTGGTCTAAATCTCTCTCTGTGTATCTATTGTCCCAAAAATTATAGCTGAAATAAAAAAAAAAATATTAGAGTTAAAAATTTTGCAACTCCATAGTACCTTTTGAGGAAGATTCTCAATTTACTCGGATTGGTAAAAACACCTAGAATTTTCTATCTAGAAAAGAATGAATTACAGCTTAATGAGGTCTAGCACACAATAAATGAATAACTAATTTAAACTACTGGTGGGTGGCACTACTACTGTAACTACTATTACCACTAATGATCATTAGCAAATGCACATGTGGTGGTCTATATTTTTTTTTAAATTCAATCGTATACACATATGCTGCCACTTATCCAAATATCTGTCTTTCAATTTTCAATTAGTGAAATTTTCGCTTATTCCATAGCGAAATATTCAATAAGTGCTACGGAACGCAATTCAGCAATTTCAATTGTCAATAAATCTCGGGGTCAATAAGGTTTGTATTGAAATTCAAAATTCTAGTCGCCTTTTTTGAGTCAAAAAGTGATAGGAGGGCAACTAGCCCCTCCTCCCTGTGACGCCCGTCATTTCCCAAAACATATCCAATCAAAGTTTTCAGACAGCTATTTTGTTCAGCATAGTTGAAAGATCCCATAATTATGTTTTTGGAGATGCCCCCCCCAAAAAAAAAAAGCTCACAGGACAAGGGCCATTGTTTAAATATAGTATATGTTATTCAGAAAGGTGTTATATTTGACCTTTACTTTCCAAAAAGACGAAGGGCATTCAGGTGTACCTTTCAGAGAATGTTGAGGGGGGGGTGTTGGACTAAATCAAAACACTATGTGCATACAGGTTATCAAAAGGCTCAGGAATGATTGAGTATATTAATTTGGAACTTTCAGGAAATGATAAGGGAGATGATCAATTGACCAAAAAGGTAATATTTGCATGCTGCTACTATTACTACTGCTACCACAAACTACACTAAAACTACTGCTTCTGTAGCGAGTACTACCAAGGCTGAGGATACTAAAATGGACATCTGATGAAATGCTGAGGGCAAAGTTGAACTAAATTAATACTATGTGCATACAAATTGTCAAAAGGGCGTATCGGCAATTTTTTGGAACGGCTTACCATATCAAGATGAAACTTACGGGGCATGCTAAGAGGGATGTTCAACTGACCAAAAACAACATGTACGTGCCATTAATACTGCTGCTGTTACTGCTAATAAAACACTTATTACTGCCCCTGCTACTACCACTACTACTACGATAGTAGTACTATTAATGCTAAGCATTTGAAGGTGAAAAACTGACAATATTGAGGGGAAAATTGAACTAAATCAGAACACACTATGTACAAGCAGATTGTCAAAAGGGCGTATCTCAAGAACGAATTTGGGTATTAAGTTGGAACTTTCAGAGAATGCTTAAAGGGGGAGGTCAAAAGACAATGCGTGCACGCTACCACTAATAATACTTCCACTGCTACTTTTAATACTACTACTTTATTAAGATGGGAATTTTAGGAAATATATGAGTATACAGATTATAAAAAGGTCGTATTGGCAATGCCATAAAAAACGGTTAATTGTATTATGTTGAAACTTCCGTACTTGATGAGGGGGATGTTCAACTGACCAAAAAGCAAAATGTCAATACTAGTACTAATACTACTATTGTGACCACTATTACAACTATGCCTAAGGGTATAAGGGGAAATTTTCAGGGATTATTGAGGGGGAAGGTGAACTGAATCACAACACGCCGTCTGTATGCCAGTTGTCAAAAGGGTGTATCAGCAATATCTTAGGAACGGTTTGGTGTGTGAAGTTGAAACTTATAGGCAGGGATTGTCAAAAGGGTGACAAAGCGATATCTCAAGAACAGCTTACATTATTAAGCTGGACCTTTAGGGTAAGTTGTGGTGAATTTTGAATTAGCCAGAAGGCCCTTTGTGCACCATTAATACTACTACTACAATTGCTGTAACTTATGACGCTAAGGGTATTAAGGTGAAACTTCTAGGAAACGTTTCATAAATAACCGAATCAAACTCAACGAGCAGAAATTAACATTTGTAGGGATGACACCCCCCATGCCTTCTCTGGAGACCAGAACATAATTTGCACTTTACTGGAAAAAAACAAATGAATGTTGATTGACAGTTTAGTGTACATATACTGATATTTATTTCTTAGTCTTAATATTTTTATTCATTAAAGTTTAAAAAGTGGAAACATTTAATATGTATTCTATTGATAGTAAAGAGAGTGGGAAGTTTTAAGTTTACAAGAATACCCTATGTTCCATGAGTCAGGATGCTAGGGCCTGGCTTTCCACTAGTAAACCGTTTACCTAGGTCTTCTTCCTAGAGATATATATGTTAAATTTCCTTTCGAAGAAATCAATAGATTGGTTTTCAGGGGGTGACATTCTTCGGGAGATCATTCCAAATGGAGATGCTGCGTCGAGATTTCCTCATGCAGGTAATCCAATCGCACCGATTTATTTTGATTTTAATGTCACTGAGATAATATTATGTACTGAATTTTGTTAGGATGCCCTTTAACTCCAGACTGGCAATTTCTTTCTTCATGGCTCTTGAAAAAAAAAAACAACTGTCAAGTGAGGAAGAATTGGCAATTTAAGTTGATCCTGGGATAGTGACTGGTATTTTAGCTATCGTTAATAGTAAGTTTATTGCTATTGCAAAAACAAATTTAAAGGAATTTCAAATAAGTGCCTGGAACCCCTTGATGTTGGATAAAGATGAAAATTGCACCATTGAAATCGATCCTTATCATAAATTGCACCATTGAAATCGATCCTTATCATAAATTGCACCATTGAAATCGATCCTTATCATAAATTGATAGGCGCGAAATAATGCTTAAACTAAAAAATCTCATACAGGGTAATATTTCACAAGTCGTTGAATTTTCATCTACAACTCTTCAAAGGTGCCGTAAGGTCTTTTTGTAAGGTGTATTGAGTAGGTTATATATTTAAAACTTTAAAAACGAATAAAAATTAATTCTGAAACATATAGTTTACTTAATGGAAGTAAAGACTGCAGTTGAAATTTAAAACGAACAAAAATAACTGCTTCGCAGCTTAAGCAACATATATATGCAAACTGATTACAATAAACTGACTTGCGATATTTCCCAGTATTTGTACAAGTCTGTAAAAATAGCGCTTTCCTGAAAACTGAGCTTGCTCAAGTTTTTTTTTTACTGCAGGCTACTTAAGGATTCTTCTGCTCCTAATCCTGTTTTGTTGCGTCAGTTTTGTGTTTTCAGCAAAGCGCTAGTTCTTACACAATTCCACAGATACAGGGAAATATCACAGATTAGTTTATGTGAACAAGTTTTGCACATATATGTTGCACAAACTTCAAAGCAGTAATTTCTGTTTATTTCAATTATTTCAGACTTGATACTTTACAAAGAAAACAATACTACAAGATTCTGTGGGGTGTGATATGGAATGGTGGACAGTCTTGACTGATCTCATATTTATTCAAGTAACAGCTGCATAAGGAGAACATTTTTGGACGAGGAGAATTGAATTGGTAATGCTTTAATTGGACTATAGCTTTTGTGTCACCATTCAGAAAAAATAAATGTATACTGTTACCCAATGAAAAATTAGTAACCATAATTTCATTGTTAATTAGGGCAACTAACTAAATGTTGGAAAGAATATAAATGAACAACCTGACACCGTACAGCCCTTCTTTAAAGTACCCATGATAGTGGAACAGAACATTGTTTGAATTGGTGAAGTGAAAATTCACACAAGTGTATCTATTTTAAAAATTAGAAAAGTCGAAAATTCAATTTTTAATGAAAAATAACTCATGCAGTAATGCAAATTCTAGAAGTAGTAGGTGTAAAAATAAAAAAAGCAACGTCGGTGAAAAATAAAAAAAAAACAGCTAAAACCATAAGACACAAAACAGCTTAAGAAGCTGTTGCTTTCATTTAAGGATGTTGGTGTCTTCGGGAATCAAATGATTGTTGGTGTTTGAATTTTTACGGACGAAAAGCATTGTCAAATTCAACTAGTTCGTTTTGCTTAATTTTTACGATTCAACGTGGCAGCACCGACGAAACCAATATTGCCCTAGAAATTTGCTAACTTTGAAATGACCAAATCTTAGAAAATCATGGTTTTTGGGTATGAATTGACTTAAGATGGGTGCAGGGGCCAAAAAATGTTTTCATTTTGGTACTTTAACATTGGTACAAAAATGGTACTTTAGCATTTGTGAATGTTAGTATTAAGCAAAAGAAATCCGTGAATAAGTTGATCAGCCTAACCATACAGTTCGTTTCGTCCAGTCTTGTAGAATTAAAGCATGGTCCCATACCATTTTGAGGCTAAATATAACTAACCAAAATGAGGAAGTAATTGAAAGTGGCTTTCAAACACCTCATTTGTGCCACTCATAAAAAATTAAGCATATAAGATATCGATTTATGCATAAAATGCTCTGATGCATATAAGACTAGTAAAACAAACTGTTTTAATTGCAAATGGAGTAGTAAATTCAAAATGTTAGCTTTTGTACCCCTTTTATAGTTGAAACTAAATATAATATTTTAAAGAACAAAATAGATCCAATGAAAGCGAAAAATTAGGTGATTTTTTCTTCATTTTCTTCAAATAAATCCATGAATCAGAACAACTCATTGTTGCAAGATGGGACGCGTTTTGGCACTTCTGAATTCTTCAAGTCGTTACATTTTCCTAAACAAATGTTGTTTGAGGAATTTCACATCTAGCATACTGTGCTTTCGGCAATTTTTCGCTTTTCTGTCTCCAGTATAATTATACTGTGCATCTGGTAACACTGTCACAAGAAACATCCTTTCAAAATGGCTGATTTTAATTACTTCAAACAGTCTTTTCAATCAAGTTAACAACACACAGGTACTCAGTTCTTGCAGATGCTCAATTTGCATAAATAATTACTCTCACGAGGCATTCGTTTTTCAAGGAGTCTTAAGAAGCACTCTAATGTTTAATAGACGGGAGTAGTGCTGCAATAGTATGCAGTATTTGCTCCTGAACGGTACACCATCGTCATGTTGGTAACCCCTTCTCCCAGATAGCTTGCATATCGTCCCATAGCCTTCCTTACTTTCTTTGACCAAGATATCCCATGTTCCTACAAATATGTTAAAATAATCAATTACTAAGTGTGAATTATTGTATAATCTGCTTGACTATCAATAGGAGACAATAGCGGTCAGTGGCCTCTCTAGAAACTTTTCTTCCTTTAAAAAGAAACTATTCAGGTTAAAGCAGAGTTCAAACGTTTGCCTTTCCGAAATATACCAGCCCACCATTAAGAAAAACATCAATAAGACAGACATGCTTAACATGGTTGATTGCTGCCATGAATATGACACACAATCGCTCACTTCTGAAGAGCTCTTTATTAGGGCCGTTCTTTTACTCACCGTTGTTCTAAGATCTTACATCTTTTGACAAAGAACGCTTAAAAGTGAAATCTTAGCCCTAAGATCTTACATCTTAAAGCGTTCTTTTGCAAACGTCTTTCATCATTCTGCTCTGATCAGCGGTCTAAGAACAATGATGAGTATACCATCAAAGTTGTCTCATCATTGTTCTATATGGCAGAAAGATGGCGTAAGATCTTAGAACAGCTGTAAGATCTTAGAACAAAGATGAGTTAAAAGAACAGAAATCTTTGCAGAAAGATGTGAGACCTTAGATGTAAGATCTTACTGCAAACGAACGGCCCTATTGCAATAACATTCAAAACACAGAATATCTATTAGATTTCACCCGATGAATACATGGGCCGAAGTACTTCTTAATTAAATTGGCAGTCTAAGAAAAGTCCTCCGCCCGCCCGCGCTATGTTATTAGATTGGACAAAGCTCCACCCTTGCAAATTTAAATGGATATCGTCAACCTTTAGGAAGCTTTTGAGGTTTGCAAAAAAACTGAAGTGAGAAATCTGCGTATAAGAAAATAATTTTTGTTCAGAATACAAAGAAAAACACATAATAGACGCTTAGACAAACTCCTCGAGAACGAGAAAGTAATGAGGTACAATCCTGGTATTTAAGATAAGTACGGGGGGATACAATAAAGGAAAAAATAATCTTAAATGATCTAAAAAAAACATAATACAAAGCAAAATAATCTATAAATATATACATATAATATATATATATATATATATATATATATATATATATATATATATATATATATATATATATATATATATATATATATATATATATATATATATATATATATATATATATATATATATACACACACACACATATATATATATATATATATATATATATATATATATATATATATATATATATATATATATATATATATATATATATATATATATATATATATATATATATATATATATATATATATATATATATATATATATGTGTGTGTATATATATATATATATATATATATATATATATATATATATATATATATATATATATATATATATATATATATATATACACACACACACACATATATATATATATATATATATATATATATATATATATATATATATATATATATATATATATATATATATATATATATATATATAGATATATAGCACTTCAATTTTATGATCAACTCAAAAAAAATAAGTCGATAAAGAAGTACAAAAGAAAAAAGAGTTACAATAAAATATATTCAAGCTATTACAATGAATGATAACATAAAAATTGAATTACCAATGACTATCACGATCTAAATTAACCTTTTAAAATTCAACCACCAGACGTTTAAAGGTCCCAAAAAGAATGATATTAATAAACAAGTTAACTGAACTATCAACTGTAATTTTTATGGTACTGTGAACGTCCATAAGGGAATTTCTATATACCCTTTTTGCAACATATATGTAAATAGCGGGACACTTTCATAATTTACAGCTCTTGCCCCAGGGGCTATAGGGGCCATTTCACCCGTGAGCCATATCTATTAGACCTTTTGACTATAGTAAACAAAATGACTATCTCAAAATTTCTATGAGAGTCTTAAAAAGGGTACTATAGCATTTTAATTCCCAGCTATTTAAGCCCCCTCCTAAATTTCTACAACTCCTTCCATTCGAAGTGACATGGGGTAAAGGAAAAAACAAAAGATAAAAAATCCATGGAAGCCATATCGCTCTTTACTGACAGCGCTATTGCGCTGTCAACGATTCTTCAATTTTATAATCTAGTGTTTAACCTTAATAGTATCTAAAACAATAATTTCTAGGATAAGCTGTATTTGAACATCGAGACTTTCTGCAATCAATTATTTATTACTGCAACAAATGCAAATGTCTCGTGACCAATTGTCTGCACGCACAAAAAGGATTGTTTTTATCTATACAAGTCAAACTTCCTTAAATCTTACCTTGGAAATAGAAATTTTTGAATTAAAAGCTTCGCCGTGTTTTTACTTTGAGGCGTTTTCTACCATGAATAAATGTAGAGAATTAACATTCGAAAAGTAATTTGATCACCCACTTAAAAATACTCTATGAACAGTATAGCAAAGATGTACCGAGGAACACCTTCGAACCCACTTTCCCTCCTAAGATTTCAGTATTTCTACATTTTACACAATTCCCTTGCAAATAATTTGCCCGGGTTCTTTGTTCTGATCCATTAACCACCACCCTTGCCCCCCACACCCTGGAACGAGGACAACATCCTTAAAGTATCAAGTACATCAAAATGAAAACAATTTTTCCCCTCTGGCTCCGTCTTACGTCTATTCATTCCTGAAAACGGGAGTTTTTCTACGATTTTCATTTTGGTTGTTATTCAACTATCAACATCTTTGTACTTGTGTAATTAAATAAAAAAAAAGTTTTTTCCAGCTGAAAGAGAGGAGCAACATAAAAGATTAGTTTTACTGATAAACTGTTGTGTACTTGCCAGCTTTATATAAATTCAGTAAATTATAGGCCTACTCATTTAAACACTATGCGTCAAGTTTTCTTCTTTTTTTTCGACTTGTTGAACAAATATATTTTTGAAGACAATGAAAAATGACAATACCAGAGGTAAAATTCTTACCCGGTTGGTATTCTTTTTTTTCAAAATTACTCAAACTGTTACCTAAATATTCTCAAACTTGATTTCACTCAAGAAATTTTTCGAGACAAAATTTTAATTTTTTTATTAATGATAACTCAACGTCGTAGCACAAGACCACTAGAAATTTAAGGTCCGATAACCCAGCAGATTTTTTTCTAGAGTTGTCTGTTGAATTAAAAAAAATAATTTATACACTGAGTTCTCAAGGATTATATCCCTCGTGAGACCATCTCAATTGTAAGTGTAGCGTCTGATATAGCTAATAGCTCTTCCTGATAGAGGAGACAAGACACTCCCCTTGTCTCCTACAAGAGGAGACGAGGGATGTCTACTTTTGAAGGTATTTTGAACGTACCACGATCACGTTTGTGCGTAGTCTACGTCACAATCAATGCTATAACTCGCTTTGGAGTTCTATTTTAGAGCCTCTGCAAGGGTGTTGACAAAGGTTTAAAGCATGTTTTTTTTGTTAACTCTGTTAATAGTTCAAAAGTACCAAGGATACTAAAAATGAAATCTGATTCTTTTAAATGGGTGGAAGCTTCCACATTGGGTGGATACGTCTTAAAAATTAGGAAACCCGAGAGCTCGATTTTTACCGGAAAAGCTTTTAATGTGCCTTCATGCAGTTTTAGAACTTTGTGGGCCCCATGTTTTAAAATAAGGAATGTGTGTGCAGAAAATAAACGAAAAAAAAATACCATTAAGTAGTTCTAGAAATTAACTTTCTTTATTTCTGTATTAAAAGACGAACACTGCCATAAATCTAAGATATACATTAATATAGATATTATTCACATCATCAAAGATTGTCCTAATCGGGCAACCGTCCAAGGCCAAACGAAAAGCAGGTCGTCCCCGAATAGGGTGGGAGGATGTAATAAGGAAAGATTTAAGGGAAATAGGAACTTTTTGGGAGGGTGTAAAAAAAAGCCTTTGGATAGATTGCGATGGAAGAGGAGCAAGCATAGCTGTGTTGGCCTCAGGTGGCTTGGTACTGCAGAGAGTTATCAGTAGTAGTAGTATTAACATCATGTTTAAACACTTCGAACTATTATTCAATGGATCTACATACAAAAACATATTTTGAGAACGACCAATTAGGTTATTCTGTTCAATTATATTTATTCCTTTAATTCACTATTGACAATCCAATAAAAGGTACTGGTGCATTATACGGGTCCACCGCTATAGACTATCAAGGAAACTAGTCACGAAACCCGTCAAACGGGATATTTGCAGGAGACCGCAATAGATAAATGATTGCAAAGCCGTGGTTTCTCAATGAGTTAAAATATTTAAACGATTACTTTTTGGGGTTTGGGGGGGGGGGGGGGAAGGTACCTAGGTTAAATTAGGTTACGTATTTAATATATTCTCTGCTTTATCCTCCACCCCTCCTCCCCTAATGAGCAAATATATAGCCCAAATTTGTTTCTAAACTATTATATATTCATCCTATTTTATTTTATTTCATTAGCATTAACCAAACTTGACTTCTTTGCGATGCCCGTATAATGCTCCAGTACCCAATAAAATCCTTGTTTTCTTGTGATTCTGACAATATTACTTTTGTTATTTAATTCTTGCATATTCCTAGTAGACCATATTTGTTCAACAGCACTACTGAACATAACCACTGTACGATCATATCGATTGTTGTGTTGCTCGACGCTTAAATGTAGATAAATTAGTGCTGCAACCGTTTTGTTGGGCTTTTTTGTAAACATGAGAAGTTCCTGCTTGCTTCTTTTCACGATTCAGTGTGGCATCAAAGGAAAAAGTTTACGCAACAAAAAAAATACTAATATTTTGAAAGACCTCAAAAGAAATATTACTCCTTTTGATGTCTTTTATAATTTGACTTTAAAGACTAAATCAAGATTTCGACGTAGAATTTATGAGCGATAACAGTTTTTTTGGGTGCGTTGGCATCAAATCCCAACAAAAAAAAAAACAAAAAAAAAACTTCCCAAACAAAAAAAATCGCTTTCAGGATTCAAAGGGGAAAACCCGTCAGCGATTTCATGCACAAGATTCGCCGGACTGCTTTCTTTCCCTCGATATACACGAGGAAAATTTTCCATCCCAGAATGCTACCATAGGGAACGCAGACCCTACTGGGCATTAAAGGGGAGCCTTTATTGTGCTATTTTCTGTCTGCTGCAAAAACGTCATTGTTATAGTTGCTGCGGCTATTGAGGAGGACTAAACGATGAGTGGTCATAGATTATTGAGGTGAAAAGTTATAAATAGGGTTTTCGACAGTTTTTTCCTCTCTGCTAGAGTTTCTGTCCCTGAAAACTTCTTTTTACCATTTTCAGACTTGGTTGGTATGGGCATGGCTCATCAAATAGGGCTCAAAATATAACAACCATTCGTTGGTTAATTACGCAAAGTCAGTTGGGTACTTATATAGCCCATACCGCTTATATATCGTATGATATAGCCCATACCGCTCAAGTTGTTCATTCATTGACGCATTATGGAACCGGTTTTTATCCGTTAGTTTCTTTCAGCTTAGCGTGAGACAAGACAAAGAGAAATGATACAACAGATGAAGAATATATAATTTGGGCTATTTTTGCACTTTAGGGGGGGGGAAGTAAAGTATTTGGACAGTGTGAAGCTAGAAAACAATTCTTACTTCATAATATGCAGAATAGTTGTACCTTACACATTAGGCATTCAGACCCGCTTTACTTTACCCCCCCCCCCCCCAATGTGCAAATATATAGCCCAAATTTATTTCTAAAGTATTATATTTTTATCATACTTAGGTATATTTCATTAGGGTTGAGCGCCACAGAAACAGAAGAATATTAGGTAGGGGCAATATCATACAGGTACCGTCAGTTGTTGCACAAAATGGTTTAATTTACAAAGTTCAGTATCAGAGTCACAGAAGACTGTGACTGAGTCACAAACAAATCAGAACACCTTCATAACAGATATGAAACTATACTCAAAACATGTAAAGTACACTCTGTATATGTATATGGAAACGGATCTGGTCAAAGAACACGTAATCGACCTGTATGGTTATTATGTGTCGTGGGTCAATTGCTTTATGGTATTGAAAGAAGTGGTCATTGAAATATGTAGGTTGCCCCTTTCTCGAAAACAACAACAAGACACAAATATGCGCCCGACATGAAATATGAATAGCAAAGAAACATGCTTTGGTAATGAAGTTCGAATTCCCCCTCCTTAAAGAAAAAAAAATTCTCTTGATTATTTCTTTACAAGTATTTTCGACTTACTAGATGGAAAATTATATTACAATAAAATACAGTTAATCTAATTAATAATGCACGAGCCTTTTTTTGAACATGCACCTTAATAAGCACTTATTATCGGTGGCGCAGCGCCGGCAGCGTCAATGTTGACCACAAACATTAAACATGCTGACCGTTGACCGCCGACGCACATGCATCTAGTTCCAGACATCGCCAGATTCTCTTTCCTGAGCCTTTCCTTGCCTCTTTTCTCTGGCTCGTCCGTGCTTTTTTCGAATCGGATTACCATCTGAGTGCGATTCCCATGGCACTCAGGTTACCATACCCAGTCAACAGGCTTAAATTTAACGATGTGGGCACAATGTGTTTTTTTGTTTGTTTTTTTTTCTCCACCCGGGCACTTCGTATCGAAGGAGTTGTCGTAAAAACTTCGAAAGGGGCTCATTCGATTGGGAATTGGAGTGTCTAGTGCCCTTTTTAATAGTCGAAAGTGATTGGAGGGCAATTAGCCCCCTCACCCACGCCCATCATTCCCCCAAACACATCCAATCAAAATTTTGAGATATCCATTTTGTTCAGCGTAGTTGATTTCCAGACAAAAACTATGTTTTTGAGGAGGAAACTCCCCCACAACCCTCAGGGCAAGGGTTTTAAGTTATGCCCTGGGGGCATATATGGTTTTTATATAGAAGGCGCGGTCGTAGAAACTTCAAAACAGGCTCATTTGATTCAAAACTCGAAGGGCTAGAACCCTCTTCAATATTTGAAAGTGATTGGAGGGCAACTAGCCCCCCCCCCACCACGCCCATCATTTCCCCAAACACATCCAATCAAAATTTTAAGATAGCCATTTTGTTCAGCGTAGTTGATTTCCAGATATAGAATATATTTTTGAGGAGGAAACTCCCCCACAACCCTCAGGGCAAGGGTTTTAAGTTATGCCCTGGGGCATATAAAGTTTTTTATAGAAGGCGTTGTCGTAAAAACTTCAAAAAAAAGCTCATTCGATTGTAAATTCAAAGGGCTAGTGCCCTTTTTAATAGTCAAAAGTGATTGGAGGGCAACTAGCCCCCCACGCTCATCATTTTCCCAAAAACGTCCAATCAAAATTTTGAGATAGCCATTTTGTTCAGCGTAGTTGATTTCCAGATAAAAAATATGTTTTTGAGGAGGACACTCCCCCACAGCCCTCAGGGCAAGGGTTTTTTAAGTTATGCCCTGGGGGCATGTAAGGTTTTTAAAGAATGCGTTGTCGTAGAAACTTCAAAGAAAGCTCATTCGATTGGAAATTCAAAGGGCTAGTGCCCTTTTTAATAGTAAAAAGTGATTGGAGGGCAACTAGCCCCCCCCCTCCACGCCCATCATTTCCCCAAACACATCCAATAAAAAATTTGAGATAGCCATTTTGTTCAGCGTGGTTGATTTCCAGATACAAAATATATTTCTGAGGAGGACACTCCCCCACATCCCTCAGGGCAAGGATTTTAAGTTGTGCCCTGGGGGCATATAAGGTTTTTATTTAAATCTTTATCGTAGAAACTTGAAAAAGGGCTCATTCGATTTGAAATTCAAAGGGATAGTACCCTTTTTAATTGTCGAAAGTGATTTGAGGGCAACTAACCCCCCTCTCACGCCTACCTTTTCCCCAAACACATCCAATCAAAATTTTTATATAGCCATTTGATTCAACATAGTTGAAGGTTTTGGAAAATTAGGTCTTTAAGGATGACAACCCCTCCCCCCACAGCCCTCAGGGCAAGGGTTGTAAGTTATGCCCTGGGGCATATAAAGTTTTTATTGAAAGCGTTGTCGTAGAATTTTCAAAAGGTCTCATTCAATTGGATATTGAAAGAGCTAGTGCCTTTTTTAATAGTTGAAAGTGAATGGATAGCGACTAATGCCCCTCTCACGCCCACCATTTTCCAAAACATATCCAATCAAAATTTTGAGATATCCATTTTGTTCAACGTAGTTGAACGTTCTGGAAATTAGGTCTTTTAGGATGATAACCCCCTCGGAGCCCTCAGTGCAAGGGTTGTAAGTTATGCCCTGGGGGCATATAAGGTTTATATAGAAAGTTGTTGTATAAATCATAGGCAGCACGATCGCGCTGCCTAAGTAAAGAACGGGGACACTCGAGAACGAGACAAGAAACGGGGACTAAGTAAAGAGGAGGACACTCCCCCACAATTACCTCAGGGCAAGGGTTTAAAGTTATTCCCTGGGGGTATATAAGAACGATGTTGGCACAATGTATTATTTATTAATTTTTTCTTTAGAGCAGGGCACTTCGTATCGAAGAAGTTGTCGTAGAAACTTCGAAAAGCGCTCATTCAATTGGAAATTGGAGTGGCTTGTGCCCTTTTTAAAAGTCGAAAGTTATTGAAAGGCGACTAACACCCCTCTCACGCCCACTATTTTCCCAAACACATCCAATTAAAATTTTGAGATAGCCATGTTGTTTAACGTAGTTGAAAGTTCTGGAAATTCGGTCTTAGAGGATGACAACCACCCTAACAGACCTTAGGGTAAGTGTTGTAATTTATGCCCTGGGGGCATATAAGGTGTTTATAGAAAAGCGTTGTCGTTTCCATGATTTGATTGGAAATCGAAAGGCCTAGTGCTCTTTTTAATAGTCGAAAGTGATTGGAAGGCTTGACATTTTTATAGTAAAGATCGAAGTGGGTATAATGTATTATTTTTGTTGTTGTTGTTGTTTAGACCAGGGCACTTTGTATCGAAAAGGTTGTCGTGGGAACTTTGAAAAGGGCTCATTCGATTGAAAATAGAAAGGGCTGATTCCCTTTTTAATAGTCGAAAGTGATTTGAGGGCAACTAATCCCCCTTCCACTCCCACCCTTCCACGCCAACCCTCCCATTTCTGCTCTTAAAATTTAACCAAATCAAAATAGCGTAAGTGTATCCAAGCTATCAAAGAAAGTAAACAGATTTTTTTGCGAATGGTATCAAGTTTTCTGTTTCAGGTCAACTAGAGGAGGTATGATTTGTGTCCAGATTTTTAAAAGGGGATATGTTGTTAAAAATTGCTGAAAATTTTTCGCATGCATACAAATAGCAGGCCAAACTATAAAGTCTTAAAAAACGAAAAGATTTAAAGTATTATTTTCTTTTTCCCTGAAAAGACTATGTCAATATAAAACGAACAGAAATTAATTTAAAAAACTTTTTCCACAAAATAAGTTTTCAAAGAAAAGTAAAGAACTCCAATTAAACAAAAAATGAGCAAAAATAAAATCAAATAATCTACCAAGCGCGAAACTACCACAAATCAGCATCGATAAATAAATGAAACCCAAAACGAACAGAAATTACAATAATTAACCGAGTCAAACTCAAAACGAGCAGAAATTAACATAAGTTGGGCGCAAAACCCCCATGCCTTCCCAAGGGCAGAACATAATTTGCACTTTACTGAAAAAATATAAATGTTTTTACTTTTATAAATTTAATAAATCAAACCATATATATCAGTATAAATATCAGTATATGTATATTAAACTGACAATGCACATTCATTTTTTTTTTCAGTAAAGTACAAAATGTCAAGCCTTTCAATCACATTCTTCTATTAAAAAGGGTACTAGCCCTTTAAATTTCCAATCAAATGAGCCCTTTTGAGTTTCTACGACAACGCTTTCTATATTCTATAAGCACCTTATATGTCCTAGGGCATAAATTACAACCCTTGCCTTTTTTCCTGATGGCTGTGAGGGGGTTGTCATCCTCAAAGACCTAATTTCCAGAACTTTCAACTACGTTAAACAAAATGGCTATCTTAAAATTTTGATTGGATGTGTTTGGGGAAATGGTGGGCGTGAGAGCGACGTTAGTTGCTCTCCGATCACTTTAAACTATTAAAAAAGGCACTAGCCCTTTCAATTTCCAATCGAATGAGCCCTTTTGAAGTTTCTACGAAAACACTTTCAATAAAAACCTTATATGCCCCCAGGACATTACTTATAATCCTTGTCCTGAGGGTTGGGGGGGGGGGGGGTTGTCATCCTCAAAAACCTAATTTCCAGAACTTTCAACTACGTTGAACAAAACTGCTATCTCAAAATTTTAATTGGATGTGTTGGGGAAATGTTGGGCGTGAGAGGGGGGGTTAGTTGCCCTCCAATCACTTTCGACTATTAAAAAGGGCACTAGCCGATTACAATTTCCAATCGAATAATTCCTTTTTGAAGTTTCTACGATAACGCTTTCAATAAAAAAAAACCTTATATGCCCCCAGGGCATAACCTACAACCCTTACCCTGAGAGCTTTGGGGGGGAGTCTCATCCTCAAAAACATAATTTATGGACTTTTTAACTACTTTGAACAAAATGGCTATCTCAAAATTTTGATTGGATGTGTTTGGGGAAATGGTGGGTGTGCGAGGGGTGTTAGTTATCCTCAAACCACTTTCGACTATTAAAAAGGGCACAGGCCCTTCTAATTTCCAATCGAATGAGCCCTTTTTGAAGTTTCTACAATACCAGTATATATAAAAAACCTTATAGGCCCCCAGGGCATAACGTACAACCCTTGCCTTGAGGGCTGTGGGGGAGTGTCCTCCTCAAAAACAAAATTTTTTTTTGGAAATCAACTACGCTGAGCAAAATGGCTATCTCAAAATATGGATTGGATGTGTTTGGGGAAATGGTGGGCGTGGAGAGTAGAGATGACCCTATAACTCGTGTCACGCACCCCTGCTGCCACCTATAACTTTTTTTACATAATTCATGGATGGTTATGTGTTGGTCGATTTATTTGATGTTTTTCATGGATGTTTTATGGATTTTGTCAGTGAGAATTTGAAAAAACAGGAACTTTGTCACATTTATGTCTGTTTTTATGGACTTTGTCAGTGAGAATTTGAAAAAACAGGAACTTTGTCACATTTATGTCTGTTTTTATGGACTTTGTCAGTGAGAATTTGAAAAACAGGAACTTTGTCACATTCATGGATTATTGAGTCATTAACCGAATCGTTTCCGGGCAAAGTTAATTAATGTCTGACAGATGACGTAAAGTTAATTAATGTCTTTGGAGTTCGAACAGAAATGTCTCCGGGCAAAGTTTAGATCACACATGACAGATGATATCATGATTGATTGATTGACATGAAAGGGGAATTAATTTGTTGTTCTAAAGAGAATTGATTCACGAAAAGGAATTAATTTGCAGTTCGAACAGAAATGTCTCCGGGCAAAGTTTAGATCACACATGACAGATGATGTCATGATTGATTGATTGACATGAAAGGGGAATTAATTTGTTGTTCTAAAGAGAATTGATTCACGAGAGGGAATTAATTTGGAGTTCTAACAAGAGAATCGTTTCCGAGCAAATGTTTTGATCTTAGCGCGCGAAAAGGTTTCTTTGTAATTTCAAATGTGAAAGCACAGGGATGCCAAACAAAAGGAACACGATGAAATTACGTTTAGGGATTATTTGGGCGAAACCGTTTTAGTCATTTTATGGAATTATTTCGGCGAAACAGTTAGAGACATTTTAAAATATGATTTTTGAAGAGATTTTAGGAGAGAATTTGAGGGTAAAACTTTGTGGTCGTTATAATACACAAGTTCTATTTGAACAGTGTTGTGAGGTCCTCTACCACAACCCAAAGGGTTCCGATCCCCCTACCCCAACCCCAAATGGTTCCAATCCCTCTACCCCAACCCCAAAGGTCCACCGGGCTCCCAAAGGGCCACCCGGCCCTCAAGTGCCGCCCAGACCCCCAAAGGCCCTCCCCAGACTCCCAAAGGCCCTCCCCCGATCCCCAAAGGTCCACCGGGCTCCCAAAGGACCAATCGGTGCTCAAGGGTCCCCTCAGACCCCCAAAGGCCCTCCCTGGGCCCCCAAAGGCCCTCCCCCGGTCCCCAAAGGTCCCCCGGGCTCCCAAAAGACCACTCAATCCTCAAGGGCCACCGGATCCCCAAACGCCCTCCCCGGGCCCCCCAAAGAGTCCTCTCTCCATTTTTTTAATACTTTTTTTATGGCTTTATTATATCTTTTCTTAACAAGTTCCTTTCATAATGTCATTCCTAAACCCATTTTCCAACCTCAAAGAGTCCCCTCCCCATTTCGTAAATACTTTCTTGAATTTTTTAACATGGTATTTTTTTAACTTTTTTACGTATCTTAAAATGACATGAACACAAAAAAAACTCACACACACACACACACACACAAAAACTTACACACACACACACACACAAAACTTACACACACACACGAAAACTTACACACACACGCCAAAACTTACACACACAAAAACTTACACACACACACACAAACTTACACACACACAGACACAAAACTTACACCCACATACAAAAGCTTACACACACAAAAACTTACACACACACACACAAACTTACACCCACACGCAAAAACTTACATGCACACAAAAACTTACATGCACACAAAAGCTTACACACACACAAAAACTTACACACACACAAAAACTTACACACACACACACAAAACTTACACACACACTACACACAAAAACTTACACACACGCACAAAAACTTACACACACACACAAAAACTTACACACACACACGAAAACTTACACACACACACGAAAACGTACACACACACGCCAAAACTTACACACACACAAAAACTTACACACACACACACAAAAACTTACACATGCACACGAAAACTTACATGCACACAAAAACTTACATGCACACAAAAACTTACACACACACACAATTAGACAAAAAAATTACGATATTTATGCACAGTTATGTTTAAGCAATAAATATCTTAAGCCTCAACCGTTTTTATTCTTTAGAATAGTCCATCGCCACGAAAATTATACTTTCAGATTCAACATGTCAGGGAACAAACTTTCAGGTTCAGCATGTAAGAGAACCCTAAATGCTCATCCCAAAAAAAAAGGTAAGTTAACCCTAAACGCCCAAAGAATTTCTCTGAAATTACACTTTCAGGTTCAGCATGTAAGAGAACCCTAAATGCTCATCCCAAAAAAAGGTAAGTTAACCCTAAACGCTCAAAGAATTTCTCTGAAATTACACTTTCAGGTTCAGCATGTAAGAGAACCCTAAATGCTCATCCCAAAAAAAGGTAAGTTAACCCTAAACGCTTAAAGAATTTCGTCACAAAACTTACACACACACACGAAAACTTACACACACACGCCAAAACTTACACACACAAAAACTTACACACACACACACACAAACTTACACACACACACAAAAAACTTACACCCACACACAAAAGCTTACACACACACACAAAAGCTTACACACACACACAAAAACTTACACCCACACGCAAAAACTTACATGCACACAAAAACTTACATGCACACAAAAACTTACATGCACACAAAAACTTACACACACAAAAACTTACACACACACACAAAAACTTACACACACACACACAAAAACTTACACACACGCACAAAAACTTACACACACACACAAAAACTTACACACACAGACGAAAACTTACACACACACACACGAAAACTTACACACACACGCCAAAACTTACACACACACAAAAACTTACACACACACACACACACAAAAACTTACACATGCACACGAAAACTTACATGCACACAAAAACTTACATGCACACAAAACTTACACACACACACAATTACACAAAAAATTACGATATTTATGCACAGTTATGTTTAAGCAATAAATATCTTAAGCCTCAACCGTTTTTATTCTTTAGAATAGTCCATCGCCATGAAAATTATACTTTCAGATTCAACATGTCAGGGAACAAACTTTCAGGTTCAGCATGTAAGAGAACCCTAAATGCTCATCCCAAAAAAAGGTAAGTTAACCCTAAACGCTCAAAGAATTTCTCTGAAATTACACTTTCAGGTTCAGCATGTAAGAGAACCATAAATGCTCATCCCAAAAAAAGGTAAGTTAACCCTAAACGCTTAAAGAATTTCTCTGAAATCACACTTTCAGGTTCAGCATGTAAGAGAACCCTAAATGCTCATCCCAAAAAAAGGTAAGTTAACCCTAAACGCTTAAAGAATTTCGTCACAAAACTTACGCACACACACGAAAACTTACACACACACGCCAAAACTTACACACACAAAAACTTACACACACACACACACAAACTTACACACACACACACAAAAAAAAACTAACACCCACACACAAAAGCTTACACACACAAAAACTTACTCACACACACACATAAAAACTTACACCCACACGCAAAAACTTACATGCACACAAAAACTTACATGCACACAAAAACTTACACACACACAAAAACTTACACACACACACACACACAAAAACTTACACACACACACACACACAAAACTTACACACACACACAAAAACTTACACACACACACACAAAAACTTACACACACACACGAAAACTTACACACACACACACACGAAAACTTACACACACATGCCAAAACTTACACACACACAAAAACTTACACACACACACACACACAAAAACTTACACATGCACACGAAAACTTACATGCACACAAAAACTTACATGCACACAAAAACTTACACACACACACAATTAGACAAAAAAAATTACGATATTTATGCACAGTTTCAACTAACTACGGCTAAGCATGTTAAAGGCGAGCCATTTTCTTGCGAGAAAACAAAAATCAGAACACACACACACCTTAGAAAATATAGCCTCCTTTGAAGTTGCAATCGTCTTTAAGAATCGACAGATTGTTAATGCTTAAACTTTTACGTTTCTTATAAAGTAATAAACAGGATTACTTAATATTTTTCAATATAACCATAATTTTCTTGTATAAAATTCATCAATTAGCCGGATATGGTTTTTTTTTACATACGGGGAGAGATTTAATGTCCATGGTAGAAGTCTATACAAGATTTAATGTCCTTGGTAAAAGCTCACATGAGATTTAATGTTCTTGGTAAAAGCCTGTACGTAATTTAATGTCCAGTTTTTATAAAGGGGGGAGGGGGAATTATGTGCTATTAATGAAAATGACGCCACATCAACCGAAAACCGTCAACGCGAACTCCGATTAACCATCACCAAAGTGTCACAATACCATCAGTGCACCAACACCTCTCGGGAAATAGGGGGGTAAAGGTCAACTGCGAAGATATTTAGCCTACAGAAAAAATTGCTCATTGTTCCTTTAGTAGCCACACAATTAGACTAAAAATTACGATATTTATGCACAGTTTCAACTAACTACGGCTAAGCATGTTAAAGGCGAGCCATTTTCTTGCGGGAACACAAAAATCAGAACACACACACGCACAAAAACTTACACACACACAAAAACTTACACACACACAAAAACTTACACACACACAAAATTTACACACACACAAAAACTTACCCACACACACAAAAACTCACACACACACACAAAAAAACTTACACACACAAAAACTTACACACACACAAAAACTTACACACACAAAAAAAATTACACACACACAAAAATTCACACACACACGCACAATTAGACAAAAAATTACGATATTTATGTACAGTTTCAACTAACTACGGCTAAGTATCTTAAAAGGCGAGCTATTTTTCTTGCGAGAACACAAAAAATCATTAAGTGGTATTAATGAAAATGATGATAATCAACCGAAAACCGTCAACGAGAACACCGATTAACCATCACCAAAGCATCACAATGCTGTCAGTGTGTCAACACCCCTCGGAAAATAGGGGGTAAAGGTCAACTGCGAAGATATTTAGCCTACAGAAAAAATTGCTCATTGTTCCTTTAGTAGCCACACAATTAGACTAAAAATTACGATATTTATGCACAGTTTCAACTAACTACGGCTAAGCATGTTAAAGGCGAACCATTTTCTTGCGAGAACACAAAAATCAGGACACACACACACAAAAACTTACACACACACAAAAACTTACACACACACAAAAACTTACACACGCACAAAAATTTACACACACACAAAAACTTACACACACAAAAAAAATTGCACACACACAAAAATTCACACACACACACACAATTAGACAAAAAATTACGATATTTATGCACAGTTTCAACTAACTACGGCTAAGTATCTTAAAAGGCGAGGTATTTTTCTTGCGAGAACACAAAAAATCATTAAGTGGTATTAATGAAAATGATGATAATCAACCGAAAACCGTCAACGAGAACACCGATTAACCATCACCAAAGCATCACAATGCTGTCAGTGTGTCAACCCCCCTCGGAAAATAGGGGGTAAAGGTCAACTGCGAAGATATTTAGCCTACAGAAAAATTGCTCATTGTTCCTTTAGTAGCCACACAATTAGACTAAAAATTACGATATTTATGCACAGTTTCAACTAACTACGGCTAAGCATGTTAAAGGCGAACCATTTTCTTGCGAGAACACAAAAATCAGGACACACACACACAAAAACTTACACACACACAAAAACTTACACACACACAAAAACTTACACACGCACAAAAATTTACACACACACAAAAACTTACCCACACACACAAAGACTCACACACACACACACAAAAAACTTACACACACACAAAAACTTACACACACACAAAAAAATTACACACACACAAAAATTTACACACACAAACACAATTAGACAAAAAATTACGATATTTATGCACAGTTTCAACTAACTACGGCTAAGTATCTTAAAAGACGAGGTATTTTTCTTGCGAGAACACAAAAAATCATTAAGTGCTATTAATGAAAATGATAAAAAGTGCGCGCAGAAAAAAGCAAATATAATAGTCGTTTAAAATCTCCCCCCCCCCCAAACTCAAATTTCTGGGGGGGAGGCATATTTTCATTGTATTTTGAATATTTTCCTTTGGAAAACACACCGAAAAGCCATATTAAGGGCTAAATTTGTAAGTTTTTCACTGACAATTCCTTTTTAGCCAAACCTTGACCTCCCTAATTAAAGGATATGAATTAGAACCATGGGAACGTAATTTCGTCGTATTTTGCGTATTTTCGTTGGAAAAAACACTGAAAAGCCATATTAAGAGCTATATTTTTGAGTTTTTCACTGAAAATTCCTTTTTTTTGCCAAGCCTTGACCTCCCTAATTAAAGGATACGAATTAGAACCATGGGAACGTAATTTCATCGTATTTTGCATTTTTTCTAACTTTTGTGTGTTTTCGCAATAGAATGGCTCAATTGTGAGTTTTTCACTGACAATTCCTTTTTAGCCATGCCTTTATAATCAATGGAACATAGTTCTTTGTATTTTACATATTTTTGATTGGAAAACACACCGAAAGGTCATATTATTTGAACTTACATCAAACGTTGGAGGGCTTACATTTGAAGAACTATCCATTATTTGTATATATTGTTCTATATTTCAGACTATACTGATTTCAAAAACTTCAAAACCCCGAAATATACTCGCTTAACGGTTACCTATTTGCGAAAATCGTACTAGGTCACGCTATTAGAACAATAATTACCTCACTATCTATCACTCACGGGGAACAGATTCAAAACAATACTTCATACATCATATAGTCAGCTCATTTAATTGGAAATTAAAGTGGATAATGCCCAATTCACAGGAGGGGGCATGAAAACTATGGTTTTTAACTACGATATGCAAGACTAGAAAGAAAAGTCTTTAGGAGTGGAGCTGCCCATCACCTCAACCCTCGCTCTTGAAATCCCCACACCCCTGCCCCCAAAACTCAAATTTTCCAGAGGATTTTAAATCCCCCCCCCAAAAAAAAATTTCTAGGAACGTATCTTCATCATATTTAATCATTTTCATTGGAAAACCTGCTTACCGAAGCGCTAGTGCTACCTAAGTAAAGAACTATGTGGGTACAATATGTTGTTTTTGGTTTTTTTCATCATAGCCAGGGCACTTCGTATAGAAGGAGTCATCGCAAAAACTTTGAAAAGGGCTCATTGATTGGAAATTAAACTGGATAGTGACCAATTCACAGGAGAGGGGCGTGAAAACTATGGTTTTTTAACCATGATATGCAAGACTAGAAAGAAAAGTCTTTAGGAGTGGGGCTGCCCATCACCTCAACCCTCGCTCTTGAAATCCCCCCCCCTAAAGTTGAAGTCTAGTCTAAACTAGCATAACCACAAAATTACACAATATTGCATAGAAATACCAAAACCATAGGTTAGGCTATGTCAGGTTAGGTTAGAAGTTAGGTTTCTCCACGTTTAAGTTAGGTTAGATTAGGCTAGCTTATCATGAGCGCTCATGATAAGCTAGCCTAATCTAACCTAACTTAAACGTGGAGAAACCTAACTTCTAACCTAACCTGACATAGCCTAACCTATGGTTTTGGTATTTCTATGCAATATTGTGTAATTTTGTGGTTATGCTAGTTTAGACTAGACTTCAACTTTAGGGGGGGGGGATTTCAAGAGCGAGGGTTGAGGTGATGGGCAGCCCCACTCCTAAAGACTTTTCTTTCTAGTCTTGCATATCATGGTTAAAAAACCATAGTTTTCACGCCCCTCTCCTGTGAATTGGTCACTATCCAGTTTAATTTCCAATCAATGAGCCCTTTTCAAAGTTTTTGCGATGACTCCTTCTATACGAAGTGCCCTGGCTATGATGAAAAAAACCAAAAACAACATATTGTACCCACATAGTTCTTTACTTAGGTAGCACTAGCGCTTCGGTAAGCAGGTTTTCCAATGAAAATGATTAAATATGATGAAGATACGTTCCTAGAAATTTTTTTTTTGGGGGGGGGGATTTAAAATCCTCTGGAAAATTTGAGTTTTGGGGGCAGGGGGTGTGGGGATTTCAAGAGCGAGGGTTGAGGTGATGGGCAGCTCCACTCCTAAAGACTTTTCTTTCTAGTCTTGCATATCGTAGTTAAAAACCATAGTTTTCATGCCCCCTCCTGTGAATTGGGCATTATCCACTTTAATTTCCAATTAAATGAGCTGACTATATGATGTATGAAGTATTGTTTTGAATCTGTTCCCCGTGAGTGATAGATAGTGAGGTAATTATTGTTCTAATAGCGTGACCTAGTACGATTTTCGCAAATAGGTAACCGTTAAGCGAGTATATTTCGGGGTTTTGAAGTTTTTGAAATCAGTATAGTCTGAAATATAGAACAATATATACAAATAATGGATAGTTCTTCAAATGTAAGCCCTCCAACGTTTGATGTAAGTTCAAATAATATGACCTTTCGGTGTGTTTTCCAATCAAAAATATGTAAAATACAAAGAACTATGTTCCATTGATTATAAAGGCATGGCTAAAAAGGAATTGTCAGTGAAAAACTCACAATTGAGCCATTCTATTGCGAAAACACACAAAAGTTAGAAAAATGCAAAATACGATGAAATTACGTTCCCATGGTTCTAATTCGTATCCTTTAATTAGGGAGGTCAAGGCTTGGCAAAAAAAAGGAATTTTCAGTGAAAAACTCAAAAATATAGCTCTTAATATGGCTTTTCAGTGTTTTTTCCAACGAAAATACGCAAAATACGACGAAATTACGTTCCCATGGTTCTAATTCATATCCTTTAATTAGGGAGGTCAAGGTTTGGCTAAAAAGGAATTGTCAGTGAAAAACTTACAAATTTAGCCCTTAATATGGCTTTTCGGTGTGTTTTCCAAAGGAAAATATTCAAAATACAATGAAAATATGCCTCCCCCCCCAGAAATTTGAGTTTGGGGGGGGGGAGATTTTAAACGACTATTATATTTGCTTTTTTCTGCGCGCACTTTTTATCATTTTCATTAATAGCACTTAATGATTTTTTGTGTTCTCGCAAGAAAAATACCTCGTCTTTTAAGATACTTAGCCGTAGTTAGTTGAAACTGTGCATAAATATCGTAATTTTTTGTCTAATTGTGTTTGTGTGTGTAAATTTTTGTGTGTGTGTAATTTTTTTGTGTGTGTAAGTTTTTGTGTGTGTGTAAGTTTTTTGTGTGTGTGTGTGTGAGTCTTTGTGTGTGTGGGTAAGTTTTTGTGTGTGTGTAAATTTTTGTGCGTGTGTAAGTTTTTGTGTGTGTGTAAGTTTTTGTGTGTGTGTAAGTTTTTGTGTGTGTGTGTCCTGATTTTTGTGTTCTCGCAAGAAAATGGTTCGCCTTTAACATGCTTAGCCGTAGTTAGTTGAAACTGTGCATAAATATCGTAATTTTTAGTCTAATTGTGTGGCTACTAAAGGAACAATGAGCAATTTTTTCTGTAGGCTAAATATCTTCGCAGTTGACCTTTACCCCCTATTTTCCGAGGGGTGTTGACACACTGACAGCATTGTGATGCTTTGGTGATGGTTAATCGGTGTTCTCGTTGACGGTTTTCGGTTGATTATCATCATTTTCATTAATACCACTTAATGATTTTTTGTGTTCTCGCAAGAAAAATACCTCGCCTTTTAAGATACTTAGCCGTAGTTAGTTGAAACTGTGCATAAATATCGTAATTTTTTGTCTAATTGTGTTTGTGTGTGTAAATTTTGTGTGTGTGTGTAATTTTTTTGTGTGTGTAAGTTTTTGTGTGTGTGTAAGTTTTTTGTGTGTGTGTGTGTGAGTCACACACAGTGTTTTTTCCAACGAAAATACGCAAAATACGACGAAATTACGTTCCCATGGTTCTAATTCAGATCCTTTAATTAGGGAGGTCAAGGTTTGGCAAAAAAGGAATTGTCAGTGAAAAACTTACAAATTTAGCCCTTAATATGGCTTTTCGGTGTGTTTTCCAAAGTAAAATATTCAAAATACAATGAAAATATGCCTCCCCCCCAGAAATTTGAGTTTGGGGGGGAGATTTTAAACGACTATTATATTTGCTTTTTTCTGCGCGCACTTTTTATCATTTTCATTAATAGCACTTAATGATTTTTTGTGTTCTCGCAAGAAAAATACCTCGTCTTTTAAGATACTTAGCCGTAGTTAGTTGAAACTGTGCATAAATATCGTAATTTTTTGTCTAATTGTGTTTGTGTGTGTAAATTTTTGTGTGTGTGTAAGTTTTTTTGTGTGTGTGTGTGAGTCTTTGTGTGTGTGGGTAAGTTTTTGTGTGTGTGTAAACTTTTGTGCGTGTGTAAGTTTTTGTGTGTGTGTAAGTTTTTGTGTGTGTGTGTCCTGATTTTTGTGTTCTCGCAAGAAAATGGTTCGCCTTTAACATGCTTAGCTGTAGTTAGTTGAAACTGTGCATAAATATCGTAATTTTAGTCTAATTGTGTGGCTACTAAAGGAACAATGAGCAATTTTTTCTGTAGGCTAAATATCTTCGCAGTTGACCTTTACCCCCTATTTTCCGAGGGGTGTTGACACACTGACAGCATTGTGATGCTTTGGTGATGGTTAATTGGTGTTCTCGTTGCCGGTTTTCGGTTGATTATCATCATTTTCATTAATAACACTTAATGATTTTTTGTGTTCTCGCAAGAAAAATACCTCGCCTTTTAAGATACTTAGCCGTAGTTAGTTGAAACTGTGCATAAATATCGTAATTTTTTGTCTAATTGTGTGTGTGTGTGTGAATTTTTGTGTGTTTGCAATTTTTTTTTTGTGTGTGTAAGTTTTTGTGTGTGTGTAAATTTTTGTGCGTGTGTAAGTTTTTGTGTGTGTGTAAGTTTTTGTGTGTGTGTAAGTTTTTGTGTGTGTGTGTCCTGATTTTTGTGTTCTTGCAAGAAAATGGTTCGCCTTTAACATGCTTAGCCGTAGTTAGTTGAAACTGTGCATAAATATCGTAATTTTTAGTCTAATTGTGTGGCTACTAAAGGAACAATGAGCAATTTTTTCTGTAGGCTAATTATCTTCGCAGTTGACCTTTACCCCCTATTTTCCGAGGGGTGTTGACACACTGACAGCATTGTGATGCTTTGGTGATGGTTAATCGGTGTTCTCGTTGACGGTTTTCGGTTGATTATCATCATTTTCATTAATACCACTTAATGATTTTTTGTGTTCTCGCAAGAAAAATAGCTCGCCTTTTAAGATACTTAGCCGTAGTTAGTTGAAACTGTACATAAATATCGTAATTTTTTGTCTAATTGTGCGTGTGTGTGTGAATTTTTGTGTGTGTAATTTTTTTTTGTGTGTGTAAGTTTTGTGTGTGTGTAAGTTTTTGTGTGTGTAAGTTTTTTTGTGTGTGTGTGTGTGAGTTTTTGTGTGTGTGGGTAAGTTTTTGTGTGTGTGTAAATTTTTGTGTGTGTGTAAGTTTTTGTGTGTGTGTAAGTTTTTGTGTGTGTGTAAGTTTTTGTGCGTGTGTGTGTTCTGATTTTTGTGTTCCCGCAAGAAAATGGCTCGCCTTTAACATGCTTAGCCGTAGTTAGTTGAAACTGTGCATAAATATCGTAATTTTTAGTCTAATTGTGTGGCTACTAAAGGAACAATGAGCAATTTTTTCTGTAGGCTAAATATCTTCGCAGTTGACCTTTACCCCCCTATTTCCCGAGAGGTGTTGGTGCACTGATGGTATTGTGACACTTTGGTGATGGTTAATCGGAGTTCGCGTTGACGGTTTTCGGTTGATGTGGCGTCATTTTCATTAATAGCACATAATTCCCCCCTCCCCCCTTTATAAAAACTGGACATTAAATTACGTACAGGCTTTTACCAAGAACATTAAATCTCATGTAAGCTTTTACCAAGGACATTAAATCTTGTATAGACTTCTACCATGGACATTAAATCTCTCCCCGTATGTAAAAAAAACCATATCCGGCTAATTGATGAATTTTATACAAGAAAATTATGGTTATATTGAAAAATATTAAGTAATCCTGTTTATTACTTTATAAGAAACGTAAAAGTTTAAGCATTAACAATCTGTCGATTCTTAAAGACGATTGCAACTTCAAAGAAGGCTATATTTTCTAAGGTGTGTGTGTGTTCTGATTTTTGTTTTCTCGCAAGAAAATGGCTCGCCTTTAACATGCTTAGCCGTAGTTAGTTGAAACTGTGCATAAATATCGTAATTTTTTGTCTAATTGTGTGTGTGTGTAAGTTTTTGTGTGCATGTAAGTTTTGTGTGCATGTAGTTTTCGTGTGCATGTGTAAGTTTTTGTGTGTGTGTGTGTGTAAGTTTTTGTGTGTGTGTAAGTTTGGCATGTGTGTGTAAGTTTCGTGTGTGTGTGTGTGTAAGTTTTCGTGTGTGTGTGTAAGTTTTTGTGTGTGTGTGTGTAAGTTTTTGTGCGTGTGTGTAAGTTTTTGTGTGTGTGTGTGTGTGTAAGTTTTTGTGTGTGTGTGTCCTGATTTTTGTGTTCTCGCAAGAAAATGGTTCGCCTTTAACATGCTTAGCCGTAGTTAGTTGAAACTGTGCATAAATATCGTAATTTTTAGTCTAATTGTGTGGCTACTAAAGGAACAATGAGCAATTTTTTCTGTAGGCTAATTATCTTCGCAGTTGACCTTTACCCCCTATTTTCCGAGGGGTGTTGACACACTGACAGCATTGTGATGCTTTGGTGATGGTTAATCGGTGTTCTCGTTGACGGTTTTCGGTTGATTATCATCATTTTCATTAATACCACTTAATGATTTTTTGTGTTCTCGCAAGAAAAATAGCTCGCCTTTTAAGATACTTAGCCGTAGTTAGTTGAAACTGTACATAAATATCGTAATTTTTTGTCTAATTGTGCGTGTGTGTGTGAATTTTTGTGTGTGTAATTTTTTTTTGTGTGTGTAAGTTTTTGTGTGTGTGTAAGTTTTTGTGTGTGTAAGTTTTTTTGTGTGTGTGTGTGAGTTTTTGTGTGTGTGGGTAAGTTTTTGTGTGTGTGTAAATTTTTGTGTGTGTGTAAGTTTTTGTGTGTGTGTAAGTTTTTGTGTGTGTGTAAGTTTTTGTGCGTGTGTGTGTTCTGATTTTTGTTTTCCCGCAAGAAAATGGCTCGCCTTTAACATCCTTAGCCGTAGTTAGTTCAAACTGTGCATAAATATCGTAATTTTTAGTCTAATTGTGTGGCTACTAAAGGAACAATGAGCAATTTTTTCTGTAGGCTAAATATCTTCGCAGTTGACCTTTACCCCCCTATTTCCCGAGAGGTGTTGGTGCACTGATGGTATTGTGACACTTTGGTGATGGTTAATCGGAGTTCGCGTTGACGGTTTTCGGTTGATGTGGCGTCATTTTCATTAATAGCACATAATTCCCCCCTCCCCCCTTTATAAAAACTGGACATTAAATTACGTACAGGCTTTTACCAAGAACATTAAATCTCATGTAAGCTTTTACCAAGGACATTAAATCTTGTATAGACTTCTACCATGGACATTAAATCTCTCCCCGTATGTAAAAAAAACCATATCCGGCTAATTGATGAATTTTATACAAGAAAATTATGGTTATATTGACAAATATTAAGTAATCCTGTTTATTACTTTATAAGAAACGTAAAAGTTTAAGCATTAACAATCTGTCGATTCTTAAAGACGATTGCAACTTCAAAGGAGGCTATATTTTCTAAGGTGTGTGTGTGTTCTGATTTTTGTTTTCTCGCAAGAAAATGGCTCGCCTTTAACATGCTTAGCCGTAGTTAGTTGAAACTGTGCATAAATATCGTAATTTTTTTTGTCTAATTGTGTGTGTGTGTAAGTTTTTGTGTGCATGTAAGTTTTTGTGTGCATGTAAGTTTTCGTGTGCATGTGTAAGTTTTTGTGTGTGTGTGTGTGTAAGTTTTTGTGTGTGTGTAAGTTTTGGCATGTGTGTGTAAGTTTTCGTGTGTGTGTGTGTGTAAGTTTTCGTGTGTGTGTGTAAGTTTTTGTGTGTGTGTGTGTGTAAGTTTTTGTGCGTGTGTGTAAGTTTTTTGTGTGTGTGTGTGTGTGTAAGTTTTTGTGTGTGTGTGTGTGTAAGTTTTTGTGTGTGTGTAAGTTTTTGTGTGCATGTAAGTTTTTGTGTGCATGTAAGTTTTTGCGTGTGGGTGTAAGTTTTTATGTGTGTGTGTGAGTAAGTTTTTGTGTGTGTAAGCTTTTGTGTGTGGGTGTTAGTTTTTTTGTGTGTGTGTGTGTAAGTTTGTGTGTGTGTGTGTGTGTAAGTTTGTGTGTGTGTAAGTTTTTGTGTGTGTAAGTTTTGGCGTGTGTGTGTAAGTTTTCGTGTGTGTGCGTAAGTTTTGTGACGAAATTCTTTAAGCGTTTAGGGTTAACTTACCTTTTTTTTGGGATGAGCATTTAGGGTTCTCTTACATGCTGAACCTGAAAGTGTGATTTAAGAGAAATTCTTTAAGCGTTTAGGGTTAACTTACCTTTTTTTGGGATGAGCATTTATGGTTCTCTTACATGCTGAACCTGAAAGTGTAATTTCAGAGAAATTCTTTGAGCGTTTAGGGTTAACTTACCTTTTTTTGGGATGAGCATTTAGGGTTCTCTTACATGCTGAACCTGAAAGTTTGTTCCCTGACATGTTGAATCTGAAAGTATAATTTTCATGGCGATGGACTATTCTAAAGAATAAAAACGGTTGAGGCTTAAGATATTTATTGCTTAAACATAACTGTGCATAAATATCGTAATTTTTTGTGTAATTGTGTGTGTGTGTAAGTTTTGTGTGCATGTAAGTTTTTGTGTGCATGTAAGTTTTCGTGTGCATGTGTAAGTTTTTGTGTGTGTGTGTGTGTAAGTTTTTGTGTGTGTGTAAGTTTTGGCGTGTGTGTGTAAGTTTTCGTGTGTGTGTGTGTAAGTTTTCGTGTGTGTGTGTAAGTTTTTGTGTGTGTGTGTAAGTTTTTGTGCGTGTGTGTAAGTTTTTGTGTGTGTGTGTGTAAGTTTTTGTGTGTGTGTGTAAGTTTTTGTGTGTGTAAGTTTTTGTGTGTGTAAGTTTTTGTGTGCATGTAAGTTTTTGTGTGCATGTAAGTTTTTGCGTGTGGGTGTAAGTTTTTGTGTGTGTGTGTGTAAGCTTTTGTGTGTGTGTGTAAGCTTTTGTGTGTGGGTGTAAGTTTTTTGTGTGTGTGTGTAAGTTTTCGTGTGTGTAAGTTTTTTGGTGTGTGTGTGTAAGTTTTCGTGTGTGTGTAAGTTTTGTGACGAAATTCTTTAAGCGTTTAGGGTTAACTTACCTTTTTTTGGGATGAGCATTTAGGGTTCTCTTACATGCTGAACCTGAAAGTGTAATTTCAGAGAAATTCTTTGAGCGTTTAGGGTTAACTTACCTTTTTTTGCGATGAGCATTTAGGGTTCTCTTACATGCTGAACCTGAAAGTGTAATTTCAGAGAAATTCTTTGGGCGTTTAGGGTTAACTTACCTTTTTTTTGGGATGAGCATTTAGGGTTCTCTTACATGCCTGAACCTGAAAGTTTGTTCCCTGACATGTTGAATCTGAAAGTATAATTTTCGTGGCGATGGACTATTCTAAAGAATAAAAACGGTTGAGACTTAAGATATTTATTGCTTAAACATAACTGTGCATAAATATCGTAATTTTTTTGTCTAATTGTGTGTGTGTGTAAGTTTTTGTGTGCATGTAAGTTTTTGTGTGCATGTAAGTTTTCGTGTGCATGTGTAAGTTTTTGTGTGTGTGTGTGTGTGTAAATTTTTGTGTGTGTGTAAGTTTTGGCGTGTGTGTGTAAGTTTTCGTGTGTGTGTGTAAGTTTTCGTGTGTGTGTGTAAGTTTTTGTGTGTGTGTGTGTAAGTTTTTGTGCGTGTGTGTAAGTTTTTGTGCGTGTGTGTAAGTTTTTGTGCGTGTGTGTGTAAGTTTTTGTGTGTGTGTGTAAGTTTTTGTGTGTGTGTGTAAGTTTTTGTGTGTGTGTAAGTTTTTGTGTGCATGTAAGTTTTTGTGTGCATGTAAGTTTTTGTGTGCATGTAAGTTTTTGCGTGTGGGTGTAAGTTTTTGTGTGTGTGTGTAAGTTTTTGTGTGTGTAAGCTTTTGTATGTGGGTGTAATTTTGTGTGTGTGTGTGTAAGTTTGTGTGTGTGTGTAAGTTTTGTGTGTGTAAGTTTTTGTGTGCGTGTAAGTTTTCGTGTGCGTGTGTAAGTTTTGTGTGTGTGTGTGTGTGTGTGTAAGTTTTTGTGTGTGTGTGTGTGTGTGTGAGTTTTTTTGTGTTCATGTCATTTTAAGATACGTAAAAAAGTTAAAAAAAATACCATGTTAAAAATTCAAGAAAGTATTTACGAAATGGGGAGGGGACTCTTTGAGGTTGGAAAATGGGTTTAGGAATGACATTATGAAAGGAACTTGTTAAGAAAAGATATAATAAAGCCATAAAAAAGTATTAAAAAAATGGAGAGAGGACTCTTTGGGGGGCCCGGGGAGGGCGTTTCGGGATCCGGTGGCCCTTGAGGATTGAGTGGTCTTTTGGGAGCCCGGGGGACCTTTGGGGACCAGGGGAGGGCCTTTGGGGGCCCAGGGAGGGCCTTTGGGGGTCTGAGGGGACCCTTGAGCACCGATTGGTCCTTTGGGAGCCCGGTGGACCTTTGGGGATCGGGGGAGGGCCTTTGGGAGTCTGGGGAGGGCTTTTGGGGGTCTGGGCGGCACTTGAGGGCCGGGTGGCCCTTTGGGAGCCCGGTGGACCTTTGGGGTTGGGGTAGAGGGATTGGAACCATTTGGGGTTGGGGTAGGGGAATCGGAACCCTTTGAGTTGTGGTAGAGGACCTCACAACACTGTTCAAATAGAACTTGTGTATTATAACGACCACAAAGTTTTACCCTCAAATTCTCTCCTAAAATCTCTTCAAAAATCATATTTTAAAATGTCTCTAACTGTTTCGCCGAAATAATTCCATAAAATGACTAAAACGGTTTCGCCCGAATAATCCCTAAACGTAATTTCATCGTGTTCCTTTTGTTTGGCATCCCTGTGCTTTCACATTTGAAATTACAAAGAAACCTTTTCGCGCGCTAAGATCAAAACATTTGCTCGGAAACGATTCTCTTGTTAGAACTCCAAATTAATTCCCTCTCGTGAATCAATTCTCTTTAGAACAACAAATTAATTCCCCTTTCATGTCAATCAATCAATCATGACATCATCTGTCATGTGTGATCTAAACTTTGCCCGGAGACATTTCTGTTCGAACTCCAAATTAATTCCTTTTCGTGAATCAATTCTCTTTAGAACAACAAATTAATTCCCCTTTCATGTCAATCAATCAATCATGATATCATCTGTCATGTGTGATATAAACTTTGCCCGGAGACATTTCTGTTCGAACTCCAAAGACATTAATTAACTTTACGTCATCTGTCAGACATTAATTAACTTTGCCCGGAAACGATTCGGTTAATGACTCAATAATCCATGAATATGACAAAGTTCCTGTTTTTCAAATTCTCACTGACAAAGTCCATAAAAACAGACATAAATGTGACAAAGTCCCTGTTTTTTCAAATTCTCACTGACAAAGTCCATAAAAACAGACATAAATGTGACAAAGTTCCTGTTTTTCAAATTCTCACTGACAAAATCCATAAAACATCCATGAAAAACATCAAATAAATCGACCAACACACATAACCATCCATGAATTATGTAAAAAAAGTTATAGGTGGCAGCAGGGGTGCGTGACACGAGTTATAGGGTCATCTCTACTGTGGAGGGGGTTTTAGTTGCCTTCCAATCACTTTCGACTATTAAAAAGAGCACTAGCCATTCCAATTTCCAATCGAATGAGCCCTTTTCCAAGTTTCTATGGCAACTCCTTCGATACGAAATGCCCTGGTCTAAAGAAAAAAAATAATACATTATGCCAACATCGTTCTTTACTTAGGAAGCGCGATTGCGCTGCCTATGATTGTCCGCATTTTCCCCTAATAGGTTACTTTTTATCATCATTTCCCACTTCTCAAGTGATTTAATTATATCTTTCCGCTCCTGTTTTAATATCTCTAAGATGTTTCGCATTAGCTGAAACGTGCTAAAATCAACTAAGGATTGACATGAAGGGATCAAAAAATGTTTTACAGTTTTCACTACTTACAGAGCTAGCAGATTTAAGCTCAAGTAGAGGGTTCTAATTTTTTTCTTTTTGCACCGGTATTATCCATCTTACTCGACTGTTCGATTTGTTTTTCGACGTTTCATCAGTATTTGCTCTTTTTTATGCCTGCATGTGGAAGTGTTATGGTTGTATCGGTCGCATTTATTGTAGCCTTAGCTTGTTCCATGATTTGGGATGTCAGGACTAGGGATGTGTTATTTACTACTAGAACATTCCCTTAAAAATGTCCAAAACCCTTGCAATTCTAGCATTGTTTGTGCTCTGACAATACACATTGTCGATTAAAGCCTTACACAGTATTTTCATTTTTTTTTCTTCTTTTTTTGGTCTAGGAGTCCAGTTTTCTAGCTTATTCCTACCGTTATCATACCCATTTTTCCATCTCTGGAAAAAAAATGGTCTGTCACGTGACCAGCCCCTATCCGAATGTTCTTTCCCCTTGTTGTGATCTCGGGGTAGGTGGAGTCTATTTTCCACTGTTACGGCAGTGTCGATCTTTTCATACTAGCGATTTTAAAGGCGTCCTCCAAGTCATTGATATTAATAGCATTTTCCATTAGAATTTTTTTGAATGTTGTGCGTATCCCTTCCCAAAATATACGTAGCGTTAATGGTTTGACAGGATTATTTAACCCATCCAAATGATTTACTAAATTCGTGTATACTTTCACCTTTACTACATCAAAGTTAGGGTTAAGTTTTGGCACGGTATGCATGATAATTTTTTTTTATTTTTTAAGAGAAGGGAAAAAAATATCAAAAGGCTTAACGTTTCGGCGCAAAGAGAAAAATAAATATACGGTTCGGTAAATACGCTCTAAATGCGCACTATGCGCATTTAGAGCGCATTCCTATGCGCTCTTGCGCGTACCTATGCGCGTACCTTGTTTGCCTCTCATTACAGGCAATATAACGGTCTTATGTCAATTTTAAATTCTTGGTCAGCATGCCAGCATGCCTCTAGGCAGGCATGCCTTTCCAAAAACCAACAAACAAGTATGTATCCAATAAGAGAGTCATACATACTCCTGCCATTTACCCGTGTCCCAGCCATTTAAACATTTGCCTCTCAAATACTTGGACTATCTGTCTTGGCTTTTCTCTGTCTACAATTGGCCATGTCTTGTTGCAACCTATGCAATCTACTGCAAAATACTTGATAACTTTAATTCAAAATCAACGTCTCTGTGTTTGTGTCGTCTTTGTGTTTGTGTCGTCTCTGTGAGTGTATCGTCTCTGTGTGTGTCGTCTCTCTGTGTGTGTCGTCTCTGTGTGTTAGTCGTCTCTGTGTGTGTGTCGTCTCTGTGTGTGTTTCGTCTCTGTGTGTGTGTCGTCTCTGTGTGTGTGTCGTCTCTGTGCGAGTGTCGTCTATATGTGTGTGTCGTCTCTGTGCGTGTGTCGTCCTATGTGTTTGTCGTCTCTCACTTACATTTTTACTGTTCCTATATTTATCAGTCTTGCTTTTACTGGATTGACTTCTCTTGAAATGTACAGGGATTTGCGCTTGACGCAAGTTTATATTAATATCTCGGTTAATACTTTTCAAACTATAAATGTAGCGGTGACAATCTTTGCTAAATCGACTCTTTATAACCATCATGGAGGTAAGGAAGGCGTTCTTTGCTTTATTGAGCTTCTGATCTGTTCTTTGGCTGGTAATAAGGCGTTCTTTGCTTTATTGAGCTTCTGATCTGTTCTTTGGCTGGTAATAGTTTTTGTATGTATCTTCTCTTCTCTGGCTAAGATTACTTTGTACCTGCTTAGCGTCTGATGAGCTGGGTTGCAGTTTGTATCTTTAATTACTTATGACACCAGAATTATGAGACACTTCTGATATCAGAATTGTGGGACTTGATTGGTATGGGCTTCGTTCATCAAATGGTGCTCACAATATAACAACCATACGGGGGCTAATTATGCAAAGTCACTAGTTGCACAAACATTGTTTTATTTTCAAATTCAAGGAATATACAAAGTCCAGTGTCAGAGTCACAGAATACTCTGACTGAGTTACAAAAAAATCAGAAGATTTTCATAACAGATATGAAACTAGGCTCAAAAATGTCTAATGTACGCTCGGTTTATATATACGGAAATGGATCTGGTCCAAGAAACCATAAACCATGGTTTGTGGTTTTTGTATCGTGGATCATTTGCTTTATGGTGTTGAAAGTAGGCGGTAATTGACATATGTAGGTTGCCACGTTTCTTGACCCCAATAACAAGACACAAATATGCGTCAGACATGAAAAACGAATAACAAACACATGAAGTTCTTGCCGCTTCACAATCACATTCTTCAAGGACATATTAGAAATATTTCTGGTTATTACCTTGTCGTAAGGGTCCTCGTCTAACCTCTGATATGGACCTGGATTCCTTTTAAAGAGTCTAAAGAACCTCATCTTTAGTTTCTGGAGCTTTCCATCCTGTCCCTTAGCAAAGGTTTGAAGCTCTATGACGTCATAACCAGCTAATTTTTTAAAAGACGCTAATGGTGTTTGCTCTGTTGACTGATACATTGTTGCATCTGAAACATATAGTCAAGCATAACAGAAACGATTATTTTGATGAAACGATTATTTAACGATGAAACGATTATTTTGCTAAATTCTATTAGCCTAGGCATTAAATCTGTTTTTTTCATATCTGAACTACAAAATCTTTAAAAAACGGAAAGAAAAAACGGCTTAGGCGAAACAAGCATTAGGTCATTTGCGTTTTAATGAAGACAAAATATATTTTGAATATTTTCTATTTTATACCGTTGATAAATCCAAAATGGCTCAGAGTTTTAAAATAATTCAGATCATTCTACTGTCATTAGCATGCAAATGACATTCAAGCCGTTAAGAGGTTTTGAGAGTGAGGTAAGGGAACATATAGTCCCAATCTTATTTGAAAACCTTGATTAGCATTGCGATACGCGTTATTATGTTGCGTTGTTGTTGATGTTATGAAAATAATCCACTGCTCGAAGTAAAAACTGTTCTTAGTAAAGCGCAAAGACGCTCTGGTCTTTAGTTGGCTTATGGGACGTTAACGCTAATGTTTGTGATAATTCCTGTTTGTTTCAAGCTTGACCTTATTATTCTTTGTAATTTCTGTTCGTTTTGGTCTCACTGACATTGATTTCTGTTCATTTTGAGTTTGAACTATCATTTGACTTTATTTCTGCTTGTCCATGGTTTAAAATAGCTCTTTACCTTTCTTTGAAAACTTCCTTTTTGGAAGATTTTTTTAATTAATTCACATAAAATCATAATGGAAAATCTATGGGAAATAATTTGCGTTATGAGTGCATAATTATAACTTGTAAATAATTGCAATAATCATATTATAAAAAAAATATTTTTTTTATAATAATATTGAACATTTTGCATATAAAACAATATTGAAAATATTTTTAATAATATTGAAAATACTATTGAAAATACATATATTGAAAATATATGTTGATAATATTGATAATATTGACATATATTGACATATATTGATAATATTGACATATATTGATAATATTAAAAAATATTGAAAATACATATAAACAAATATTGAACATTTTTCTGTGATAGATTTTATCTTCATCCAATTAAGAAATCTTGTCCAGGGTCATCCAAAGCGTAAAAGCACGTATACAGCGTACATTTTGTCATTTCCGTATTAATTTTTACAAAACACAACCATGCAACAAAACAGAAGCAGGAGATGAAAATCCAGCAGAAAATAAATGACTCAATAATATCGCTTTCAAAAGTAAAGCTCCCAATAATATTTCAGCGGCCGTGAAATCAACAATTTTTTTTTTTTTTAGCAAAGCACTAGTTTCTTCATCGGAAAACTTTATTTTTAAGAAAAAATTACTTTCTTTTTTTATGTTTTAAAAATATATACCATAAACCTTATAAAAAATCTTTTTCCAAGTTAGGCGAAGAAATTACAGTAGTCAACATGAGTTTTTACTAAAATAGAGCATTAAATATAGGTTTTACTTCACATTTCCCTTAAAATTTTCCTTTAAAAAATATATAGTTGTACCATGGTCGCAGCGATAGCTCTAATCTAGTAAAGAACAAAACACAGCTCATAGTAGCCAAAAAATTAAAAAAATGTTTAGAAAAAAAATACCATTTCTAGCTGATTCAGGAATGGTAACTATCATCTCGATTGGTCTTAAACAGAAAATGTTATTTTGAAAACAAATTTATGGAATTTTGAAAATTGTACAAGACCCCCAAAAACGGCGTCGGTTCGAATCGAGAAGTACACTGTTAGAACCACCATTGCCGAAAATTACAAAAAGTCTATTACATCGAAAATAAATCCTGATTAGTTCGTAAGAAAAGCCAGATAGATCACTAAATCCAAATAAATCCGTACTCACTTCAAAAGCGGATAAAAAATTTATTAAAAGTGCATTTATCATAAGGCAAATCAGAAAATAATTAACAAATAAACCATCACAATTTTCAAACACTTTTCTTTAACTTCTGGTTACTATGGGCCGTGGTTCGGTCTTTATTAAGTTGGAGCTATCACTGCAACCAAGATTTTTATCATAGGCAGCGCAGATTGCGCTGCCTAAGTAAAGAACGATGCGGGCACAATGTAGTTTTTTTTTTTTTTTTTGGTTTCTAGGTCTTAGACCAGGGCAATTCGTATCGAAGGAGTTGTCGTAGAAACTTCGAAAAGGGCTCATTCGATTGGAAATTGGAATGGCTAGTGCCCTTTTAAATAGTCGAAAGTGATTGGAAGGCAACTAACACCCCTTCCACGCACACCATTTCCCCAAACAAATCCAATCAAAATTTTGAGATAGCTATTTTGTTCAGCGTAGTTGATTTCCTAATAGAAATTATGTTTTTGAGGAGTAAATTCCCCCACAGCCGTCAGGGCAAGGGTTGTAAGTTATGCCCTGGGGACATATAAGGTTTTTTTTATAGAAAGCGTTGTCGTAGAAACTTCAAAATGGAATCATTCCATTGGAAATTGAAAGGGCTAGTGCCCTTTTTAATAGTCGAAAGTGATTTGAGGGTAAGTAACCCCCCTCTCACACTTACCATTTCCCCAAACACATTCAATCAAACTGGATGAAACACAAATGAATGTGCACTGTCAGTTTAATATACATATACTGATATTTAGTAATCAAAATGTTAGTATTATTTGATTTGTTAAAATTATAAAAGTAAAAATATTTATATTTTTTACGTTAATAGCAAATTATGTTCTGGCCTTGGGATGACAGTGGTTTTGAGCCCTACTGGTGTTAATTTCTGCTCGTTTCGAGTTTGACTCGGTTATTTATTGTAATTTTTGTTCGTTTTGGGTTTCATTTATTTATCGATGCTGATTTGTGGTAGTTTCACGCTTGGTAGATTATTTGATTTTATTTTTGCTCATTTTTGGTTTAATAGAGTTCTTTACTTTTCTTTGAAAAACTTATTTTGTGACAAAAGTTTTTTTTAATTAATAAATATTAAAAAGCAGAGCCGGATCTAGATAAAAATTTGGGGGGAAGGGGGGAATGTGATAAGGGCGCCAAAAATTGACTAAAACGATAAGTTTATTTAAAGAAAAGAGCGAAAAACAGAAAAACATGAAATGAGGGTGCCAGAAATGAGAATTTGAGAGAAACTTTCCAGGAACAGTTGAATACTAAACTTGAGAATTTAAAATTTGATAATGTGGAAGATGGTTGGAATAATTTTAGAAAAATAATTTGTGAAGTTGCTGAAGGTGTATTAGGGAAGAAAGCTAGAACTGCAGCTAAGAATATTAGTGAAAAAGCTTTATGTTTAATAGAAAGGAGAAAGGACTTGTACAAGAATTATCTGAGTGATAGATCGTATGAAAACAAAAGAAATGTAAAGAAAGTGGAGAAAGCATTAAAATATGAACTAAGGAGGTGTAAAGTGGAGGCCATGGATAAAATTGCCGAGGATCTGGAAGATGCAGCTAGACGGCATAATAGTAAAATAATGTACTGGCGCGTTAACAAATTGAGAGGGAGTAGTCAATCTGGACTTTTAAAGATAGGAATGGGGTCGCAATTAGTGATAAGGAAAAAACTAAAGAGAGATGGGCCGAACATTTTGAGAATTTGCTTAACCGAGATAGAGTTGCAGGAAAAAATATAGAGCAAAATGAAAAAGTTTGTGATACCTTGGATGTGAAGGAAGATTTGTTTTGTGAGGAGGAATTAGCAACAGTACTAAAAGGATTAAAGAATAATAAGGCTCCAGGTGCTGATAGGGTGGTAAATGAGTTTCTTAAATATGGTGGCTCTGAGGTTAGAAATAAGCTACTGAAGATTATGAATATGATTTTTGAAAAAGGGGAAGTACCTAACGATTTTAGGAAAACCATAATTAAGCCACTTTACAAGAAAGGTGATAAAAGTGAGTGTGGTAATTATCGAGGCATTAGTCTGGTCTATGTAGGAAGTAAATTACTTAGTAATATGATACTTTTTAGACTGAGAGATGCCGTAGAAAAAGTTTTAAGAGAAGAGCAGTGCGGTTTTAGAAAAGGTAGAGGATTTGTCGACCAAATTTTCACTCTTAGGCTAATAATTTAGAAGTGCCTGAGTTTTCAAACACCTTTGGTCCTCAGTTTTATAGATTATGAGCAAGCGTTCGATTCTGTTGATAGAAGAGCTTTAGTAAAGATTTTATCCTTGTATGGTATACCAGACAAATACATTAAAGTGATTAGTGCTATGTACGAGAATAACACTGCTGCGGCTAAGGAAGGAAATGAGGTTAGCAGCTGGTTTTGTATTAAATCAGGAGTTAAGCAGGGTTGTGTTCTATCCCCCTTTGTATGGATTATTTTGATGGACTTTGTTTTAAGGAGCACAGGAAAGGCAATGGGAGACCACGGAATCAAATGGGGAGGAAAGTCTCCTGGGCTTGGATTATGCTGATGATTTAAGCATCCTAGATGAAAGTGTGAGCAAAATGAATGAAGTTTTAGAGGTTTTGCGAGTTCAGGGTGCTAGAATTGGTTTGAAAATTAGTGTTAGGAAGACTAAGTCACTAAGGCTTGGAATAAGTGAAGATGAAAAGGTGACGTTGGGTAATGAAAAGATTGATCAGGTGGGCAGCTTCACTTACCTTGGTAGTATTATTAGTAAAGATGGTGGGAGCAGTGAAGATGTTAAATATAGAATAGCCAAGGCTCAAGGTGTTTTTTCACAGTTAAAAAAAGTCTGGAAGAATAGGAAGATAAGTCTGCAAACCAAGATTAGAATATTAGAAGACAGTGGTCAAATATGGCTCTGAAGCATAGACGCTCCGAAAGCGGATGAAGATTTGCTAGATGTTTTCCAGAGAAATTGCTTAAGGATTGTTCTGGGTACCCGGCTGACTGACCGTATTTCAAACAATAGGGTATACGAAAAATGTGGTTCAATACCGCTCTCTAGGGCTATAATGAAAGAAAGGTTGAGGTGGCTAGGGCACGTTGTGCGGATGAAGAATGACAGATTGCAGAAGATTCTTCTTTTCGGCCAACCATCTAGGGCTAAACGGAAAGCAGGTCGTCCCCGTCTGGGGTGGGAGGACGTCATAAAGAAAGATTTAAAGGAAATGGGAACTTCGTGGGCGGGTGTAAAAAGGGAGGCTTTGAATAGATTGGGGTGGAGGAGGAGCGTGCGTAGCTGTGTTGGCCTCATGCGGCTTGGTGCTGCGGTGAGTTGTTAGTAGTAGTAGTAGTAGAAACAATCTTGGGAGGGGGGATTGGATCCGCCAGTGTTAAAAAGCAGGATGAATTGAATTATATATGGAACAATCCAATAACCCTGCAAATAAATAACGACTTGAGCATGTATCCGCAGAGAAACAGTTAATATGCAAAAGGGGTGCGACGGCTCAAATTTATCTGTCCTTTTTACTGGCCAACTGTTTCTCACGAAAAAGCCAATCAGGTTTTAAAAAGACGGCTTTATTTTTGTCTCTCCAGAATTTGGATTTCCTTATCGGTATGAACTTGCTGCTCAGTATTAATTAACCCAGCTTTTGAAAAGACAGGGCCATTTATTTCTAAAAAAAAAAAGATTACTCTTATTGGCTTCCGAAAATACGCCACAAAAATAAAAACATGGAATTGAAATAACCTTTTTTTAATAAGGATGTACAGGAAGAGACACGGGTACTGGTGAATCATGCGGGCACCGCGATAGACTGTATCAAGGAAACCAGTCACGAAACCCGTCAAACGGGCTATTTGCAAGATACTGCTATGGATAAGTGATTGCAAAGCCGGGGTTTCTCAATGAGTTACAATATTTAAACGATTGTTTTTTGGGGTTTAGGGGGGGGGGGGTACCTAGGTTAGGTTAGGTTATGTATTTAATATACGCTATGCTTTATCCCCACCCCCACCCCCCTAATGTGCAAATATATAGCCCAAATTTGTTTCTAAACTATTATATATTCATCCTATCTTATTTTATTTCATTAGCATTAGCCAAACTTGACTTCATCGCGGTCCCCGCATAATGCACCAGTACCGAGACACGGAAAAGAGTTGAAAAACTTCTTTTTTCTCTTTGATTTTCTTTTATCTGTTAAATTTCACTGATATTTGAAAGGAAGCGATACATAATACATATCCCCATTTAATTGTTTAAATAATGTGACCAATATATGATTCAATTTATATAATAATTCGAGTGTTTAAATATAGCTCAATATTTGTTTAAATAAAATGAAACATATACAGCATTTCAACGCCCAAATGTCAGACAAATTAGAACAACGAAAGAATTTTCTGAACAACCGAAACTTTTACTTTCGCTTATCTGTTAAATCAATTTTCTAAATTAGTATGTGTCAATCCTAACAATCACCTTGTTTGTACCCTCATCCCTGGTGAACCTTAAGCCGCTGTTTCTCAGAATAATCAAAAACGTATGCACTTGAAGCTTCGTAAGGTAGCACCTGGGCCTACTCCTCGGGATTTTCTCTAAGATTTTGAAATTTCAGTCCCAAGCTTAGGATCCTGGTAAAGTAAAATAAGGTAAACAACCATAGAAAAGTATATATATATATATATATATATATATATATATATATATATATATATATATATATATATATATATATATATATATATATATATATATATATATATATATATATATATATATATATACCCCGGAAAATACCCCCGCGGAAATACCTCCCTGGAAAATACCCCCCCCCACGAAAAACAACCCCCGTGGAAAATAAGGCTTTCCAAATTTTGAGAATTTTATTTGAGTTTAATTTTTTTAATTTCCGTAGGGGGAAGGAATTTTGGTACTTGTGTATTATGCGCCACTCATTCAAGGTTACGCTGTGTAAAATTCGAGAACAGACCGTTTTTTTTGTTAGTTTCTTCGTTACTTTAGAAACAAATTTGCGCTACAGATTTGCACATTAGAGGGGGGGGGGTAAGCATAGTGAGTCTGCATGCAAAATGTATTTGGTACAATTATTCTGCATATTAGATAGATAGACAAATAAGTGTATTTTAAAGCCAAATATACGGCCATGAACACAGTAAAATAACATAAATAAATATAGTGAATGGGGGGGGGGGTGCTTAACCCCCTGTAAAATGCCCCCCAACACGAAAAATACCCCCGCCCACGGAAAGTAACCCCCGCGGAAAATACCCCCTTCTTGGAAAATACCCACACGGAAAATACCCTCCCCCCTGTGGAAAATAAGGTTTCTAAATTTGAAACTTTTATTTGAGTTTTTTTTAGTTTCGTTGAAAAATGCTAAGGAACGGGAAAAAGAGGAATTTACACACCAGAAGTGTCCTATAAACTTAAAAGAAAACACAAATCCATTTGTGTTGAAAAGACTTCCTTGTGAACTTCTGCAATTTTTGGTAGTAGCGGGTGCCAAATTAAAAAAAAAAAAATTGAAGAAGAAAAAAAAATTAGGCAAACAATCATCAAAATTAAGGTAAAAATATTACACCAAAATTTTAGGAAGGTTTGGCTATCCTTTGAAAGGATAGTCGGCTTTGGGAACCAACACTTTCTAAATTGTTTAAGTTTTTACGGACAAAAGCGCTGTTAAATTCTACGAGTTTGTTTTTCTTATCTTCCAAGTGTAAAACTACCACAAATCACCATTAATAAATAAATGAAACCCAAAACTAACAGAAATAACAATAGATAGCCTAGTCAAACTCAAAACGCGCAAAAAGTAAAAGGAGTATGGCTGACAACACCCATGTCTTCTTCAGACCAGAAAATAATTTGCACTTTACTTTAAAAAACAAAAAACAAAAAAAAACGTGTATTGTCAGTTTGATATAGCCTACATAATCTGATATCTATTCCTTATAGTCTTAATACTTCTTTATTTGTTGAAGTCAAAAAAGTGAAAACATTTAAAATGTATTTCATTTTCAGTAAAGTGCAAATTACTTTGGGAGTTTGTATCTTAGTTTTTGTAAGTAGGCTATTGCTTTCTGTTTTTTTTTTGTTACTACCGTACTTACTCTTTTTCATTTTTAAATACTTTTACTTTAATTGACATACTTCCTCTATTGCCTTTAGAAAATTGTTTGCCTCTAATCTTCATTAAATAAAGAAAATAAAACAAGTTTTTTTCCAACTGAAAGTAAGGAGCAACATTAAAACTTAAAACGAAAAGAAATTGTTACATATATGAGGGCGGTTGCCCCCCTCCTCAACACCTCGCTCTTCAGGCTACAGGTTTTTGGCACTTCAAAAAAAAGTTGCTTATTGTTCTAATTAAACGACCCTTGTGTTTGGGAATCGTTTTTAAAGAATGGGGACAAAATTTAAACAATATATATATATATATACATATATATATATGTATATATATGCTTATATATATGTATATATATATGTATATATATATATATATATATATATATATATATATATATATATATATATATATATATATATATATATGTGTATATATATATATATATATATATATATATATATATATATATATATATATATATATATATATATATATATATGTATATATATACTATATATATATATATATATATATATATATATATATATATATATATATATATATATATATATATATATATATATATATATATATATATATATATATATATATATATATGTATATATGTTTGGGTCTTTTGTTTTTTTGCCCAGGGGTGATCCTATCGACCCAGTAGTCCTAGAATATCGTGAGAGGGTTCATTTGAACGGAAATTAAAAGTTCTAGTGCAGGAAACCCATTAGCAAAGAAGACATGACGCATTACGGAAAGAAAAATGGCGAAAAAACATATTTAGGGATATATCCTAGGCCATCAGGGGGGGGGGGTGCATAAGAAAAACGACCATAATATTTAGAAAGAGCATAAATTAAGGAATCTAATCGTACTATTTTTATTTTATTAAGATGTTTTATTTAGAAGCTTGCATGCACTAAGACCCGACAGAAAGTCACGAAAGCCTAAAAATCCCTGAATTCACAGACAAATTTATTGCAGTTGCAACCTTAAGTAGCCCATTTTTGAAATAGGATCAACTTACTTTTATTCAACGTTATTCCTTTTTCTTGATAAATTAAACTACAAGTAGCTAATAAACAGTTACAGTAACTCGTTCTGGAAAAAAAAAATCATAAATCCAAGCCAACTTACTTCTAATTTGCCGAATCTTATTCCGTTGTGGTGTCCAATTTGTTCGCTCTTTAGACTTTAAGCTTACGTTGCCAATGCGTAGATCTTCGAAGAGACTACTCTGTGGCGCGCTTGGAAGAAAAAGTGCACTATTTAAGATGTCCATCTTATCTGCGTATGTTAAGCCATGTATTCGCTCCTCCTCTGTACTGGTTTCATTCTAGTGTTGATCTGACTTCAAAGGAAAGGGTAAACAAGTTTTGCCCAATCTCAAGGGATAAACATTACATAATAAACAGTTAACGAAGCCAGTATTCGCCAAAGATAGGATTTTAAACCTTATAAATGAAAAGAGAATTGTTGCAATTATTCAACTACTGTAATAACTATTAATAATACAACAGAAAAAAAATATTTAAATTGTAAGAAAGCTTAAGATTTATGGCAGCATACTTTGACGTCTGGCCTGTGACATGTTCGATTTAGCTGTTCTTTCTCAATTAGCCAAAGAGGACTTTCAGCACTCACTGATAGGCTCGGCCTTTCAACCCTCGCTCGCTTGGAACTTTGACATTATAATCCTTTTTTCGGATGATGGACCTGAGCATTGGTTATTTTTGTTCAAAATTGTCTTCCGCTTGTTATTTTGTGGTATTTGTGTTGCATTATTTGTGGCATTTTTTTTTTTCGGGAATTGCCAAACAGCTCTCTCGATATTGCCAGTATATCCCAAAATTTTCAACTAAATATGTTTTTGAATTGCAAAAGACATTATTAAAATCACAAACACAAACACTCCTTAATAACCCTTATTATAAGTACAAACAAGTCCCTTATGCTCCTAAACATCCTGCTCCTATACAATCCAAGACTCTCTTGGCAGGACAGCTTCAGGTGCCCGGGTTTATGGAGTCGTACAACAATTTTCAAGCACAGCCAGTTATTATATCGGAATTACTATTTTAGAAATACCGTAGTGACGGGGAGTATTTTTTTTTACATTCGCTTGATAATTAGGTTTATACAACTGAAGCTTCCACAGGAATGCGTAATTATCACTATAAAAAGCTATATAACAAGTAAGAACCTTTTAAATTTAAGCCCTTTTCACAAAATGCAAGGAATAAGCTAGCCCTTTAAGCTATTGTGAAAGATTCCCTATGAAATTAAATCCAAAATGTATCTCTTGGAGGGGGGGGGGTGTTTTGTTTTAAGTCGTCTATCACCTCTGTCACTTTCAATATTCAATTATGGAAAATAAGCGTTGGTATTTCCTTCAAAGATAGTTAGATATCTAATTCCGCTAAGAATAATTTCTTTCTTGCAGGTTGTGAGCACTGAAGGAAACATTTTTAAATTTCTCGATACCTGCTTTATTTTTCCAAATCATAATTTTCTTTTTGAGTGCTACTAGTTTATCAATTGCACTGAGAATGTTTTCTTCGCTATTTTACCTCTGCAATTGTTATTGGCGGATCCAGGGAGCCAGGAGGGGACCCCGAGCCCCCCAAGATTTCTTGTGGTACCCTCTTTCCCTGTTTTGTTTTCTTTTTTCCCTCTTTTTTCAGAATAAATTTGTCAATTTGGTCAATTATTGGCACCTTTGTCATCTCCCCCAAGATTTTGCTCATTGGCGCCCTTGTCACATGCCGCCGCTAAGAGTTTGCACTAGATCCGCCTCTGGCTATCACCAAATATTTCTGTTGGGTATTCCAGTTTGGCCACTCAAATTTCGCAGCGAAGGTATTTGCTAAATGTTTTAGCTTTTTCGTAAAAAAAAAAGTAAATGTATAGCAAAAGCAAAATGCTAAATGTAAAAAAAAAAACAAAAAATAAATGCCACTAAAGTAGGCCTACCAATGACAGTGAAAACTATAGATGGTTTTTTGAATTGGTTCAGTGGAAACTTCCGCAACTTTATATCTTTAATATTAGAACAAATCAGAAATTCAATTTGAGTGAAAAATACCTCTATTAGCAGCGATACAGTTTTCGGTAATAGCGAGCAACATTTTCGTCAGTGTTGTCTCGCTGAACTGTTAAAATAAATAAGCAAAATGACTTCCATTTTATTTTACTTTTTGTAGGATACACTCTCAGTAGACGCACTCTCTCACTGCCCAATGCGTGAGTCGTCGTACTATCCTAGTACCTCCAAAAACGGTGGATAAAAACGCCGAGTGTGTGAGCATGTCTTTACTTCCATAGATCACCATCTCGGTTAAGGCGTTAAAATTAATGATCGTTTATTTTACCACTCGTTTATTGAAGTGACAGTGGGCGGCTACATTGCTGCCTTTGGTGTTCGTTTTACCGATTTTTTTTTTACCGCCCAATGTGTACCTCGCAATACTATCTTATACACCTCTAAAAATCGTTGGTAAGAATAGTAACCTTAAACCTGTTTTTAGTCATTTCTGTTTTTTTTTTTTTTTAGTAACCTTACACCTGTTTTTAGTAAGTTCTGTTTCTTTTTTTAGTTTGAATAGACTGTTATTTTTTCTCTTTTTCTAATAATTTATTTATTTATCATTATAAGTGTCTGTTATCTTTGATTGTTTATTTAAATTTTTGTTTCAATTGGGTTTCATTTTGGAGTATAAAAAATCTTTTAAACGCATCAAAAATTTGTGTATATGCATTTCTGTTACATTTGTACGAGTCGGAAAAACGATAAAAGTAGGCTTAGCACTTACGCTAGCAGTGAATGTTTTAGTAGGAGGAGACTTTGGGGATATTGGAAATCTCCTATCGTTAAAAGCGACTTCTTTAACAGTGGGGAAATTACAAAACTACACTAAGACCGAAAAATATACAGCTTCGTTGACTACGGGGGGAGGCGGACCGGCCCATAAAACAAATTGGAAGGCTGCGCCCCCCTGTCGGAAAAACGAAATGCTTGATACTCGTGTTCAAAATGTTGATAATCCACAAAACTGGGATGAAGAAGTAAAAAGACCACAGAATATTGAAAATAAGACACGCGAAAACGATTTTTCGGGGTAACTTCCAGAAAATGGAAAACTTGAGAACCCTTTTAACGAGTGTGAGATGCCAAAAATGTTTGCCAAAATGAAGCACTGATTGTACCAGGGAAAAATGAGACGAAATTTATTGTTGAAATTTATAGCTGCAGTGAGTAGTATCCATACTATTGATTGAAAACTTACATGGAAACTTACACCTGAGGCAATAGGCACCACGAAACTTACATACAATTACACATGAATTGCGCAAGAAAAATCCATGCTTGAGACACTGTATTTACGCGTGAATATTCTAAAAGTTGGCAAGGTTTTTTGTTTTTGATAAGAATTGCACAATGAATGTATCGTTTGACGTGGGCATTTTTTATGAGCCAATCAGAGGCAGCGATGGTTATTCAATATACGATAACTTGATTTGTGGTTGGGGTTTGAATAAAAGAAATGGTTTTCACAACAATTCATATTAGTAAGAGAATTGAATTCAAAGAGAATAGTTTATTTGAGAGGATATTAGTGGAGAAAAAAATGAGTGGTGCATTTACATTATTGGAGATTAATGATGGAACCGACAGCAGCAGCAGCAACGATATACGAGTACCCAATGTGGCTGTGGAAATAACCGCTGGCTGTAGACTATGCCTTGAATGGGACAGTATGTATGCTAGATACGTGATATCATTAAGCAAGTTTAAGCAGGAGGAGCAACTATGTTTTGCTGGAAAAGTGAATATTCTCCATATAAATAAACTTCGGTCAGCATTAGATGTCCTATCGAAATATATTGATGAGAACAAAATACATCAGTGAATATTATTATTGTAATTATGTTCAATAAAATTGTTTCTAAATCAAAGGTATTTTTCTTTCTATAGTAGATTAGCGTATATTTTCTAGAGTACAAAAAGAAATTCTGCTTAGTCTGAAGTTGGTTGTGAGAGTGTTAGGACTCTAAAAAATGGATAGATTTGAGAAAGAGCGAATCTTGGGGAATCTAGTGTTTATGGAAAAACATTTGATTCTAGATGACGATTTTCTAGAGCTGTCTATTCAAAGGAAGATATTTTCTCGGGGAATGCTTGTTGATATAATGAAAACTGATTCTCCATCATTAGACTATTTTATGAAGCCTCTACATCGTGGTCCAAATGCATTTACACAATTTACTGATATATTGATCACGACACGGCAAAATGATATTGTGGATATGCTTTTAAAAATTAGTTTAGAAATTAAGGACTTTTTTCATGAGAAAGATGGTGCTCAAGGATGATTTACTCCTCTCTCTATCTCAGACAATTTTTATTGTTGCTAGCTCAGTTTCATTGTGGCAGTGAGAGTGTCAGCACATGAAAAAAATGTTCCATACATGTCCCCTATGTATGTACACACTGGGCAGCTGGTCATCATGTGAGAATTGCACAATGATTGATGAGTATGATGAAAAGTGTAGATTATGCAACCCGTGTAAATTGCATAAAGGATATGCTGTACAAATTAAAGGTTGTAATACCTGTCTTGAAGAGGTGTGCGACTCTCATCCTAGAGGCCACCTATGCTCCAATTGCCATTATGATAAATGTAATCAGTGGGAGAATACATATCCGGGTATGATTGGAAAGAATCCTAACCGTGATTTTAGTTTATTGTTACGAGATTGGTATCGTCGTGGTTTTAGATTGTTCTAGGAGGAGGCACCGGGTCAACGATTCAACTGTTGGAACAGCAAAAGAATATGGTTTCTACGTCATCGTTGTGAGGACAATGGGTGTTATGATTATAAGCACACTGATTTTTATTTGGCTGTGACGGAATGTGTTTCAACACTTGAGGACACTGTTTGTGAAATTGCTTCAAATAAGCAAATTGAAACATGTGAATTCTATAGAATGAATGAGAATAGTATCATTGACTATACAAAGAGATATGACAAGAGTGAAGTCACACTCTATTGTAGAAAATGTGACCCTGACATTGCAGTACATCAGGATCAGTACACTGTGAATTCAGATAATCTACCTGCACTAGTTGTTGACGACAAATACCTATACCTGGTAGAAGATGAAATCTAAAGAGTAGAAAAGTCGTTTTATCATGTATATATATTTTTATTAATAAACAATTTCACATATATTTTTAGAACATTTTATTCGTAGGGCACTAAAATCAATATTAAATACGCTTGTAAGTATATTTTCCACTAGAAAGTCGTTCAATCGAGGTAAGTCAACGTAGATGTTGAGAAACTGCTTGTAGGTGTAGCCACGACATCTGGACATGAAAAAGAGTAGTGCATGAAAGCCACATGTCTTAGTTGTTAAGTCCTGTACTCTTCGTTGATTTTGAATAATGGTTTTCCCACTGCTTTCAATAAAGTTGCTGATGTATGGCGTGTAGAATTTATACGATAGACCAAGAGGATCAAAAAATTCAATATTCTTCGTTGTTTGAAAGATGCACAGCCAATGGCCGGTCTTCAAAGTCGATGGACTGCTATTAACAATGATTAAGGTATTGTTAACACTTGGAATTTTTTCAATGAAGTCCGAAGGTATGCAATAGGACTTGTACTGGGACATGTATGGATCCATACTAAATACGTTGATTATTTGGTTTGTGTTCATGGCGCTAGGTCTAGTAGAACACTGCCGTCGGGTGTGATTTCCCAATAGGTTTCAAATTGACACAGTGATATTAGTGTGATACTCTCAGTCAGAGCATCGGCAAATGTACACTCTAAACGTACATTCCCTGTTCGTACTATGCTCATATCCTGAGTCCCCGACAAGTCCAAAACAATTACCCCATGATTTTTTGAAAACATTGAATTGGTTATTCCATTTTCAAATAGTTGAGAGTCATGATCTAGGGATTGCATGGTCAACTCGTACAGAGTTCTATAGGATTTTTTGTCAAAAGATAGAGTGTACAGTGGAATACCATTCACTTTGCACACAAGGCTAGATAGACCGAAAAAATTAAAATCATGGGGGGATTCAGTCCAGGATCCAACGGCACTGCCACTCTTTACAAAGGCCAAAGCCAATTTTGATGGGATTTCTCCATTGATAAATGAAGAATCGCTATAGCTACGAGAGCCGGTGGCAATGTGACGTTGATTGGTGATCGTATGGGGGACAAGATGTTTAATGTTGTTGCCATTGGCTCTTAGCTTTTCCACTGCCAATGCAACAGAGCTCATAACCTGTTGTTTTCGGACGTGGAGAATTGCCGATGTGATAATGACATTTGCATCGGGTGCTGCAGGAAGTGTCTTTCTCAAAATGAAATTCGATGGGGCCATCCGTAACTTTATGTCAATCTTGACATTTGGGGGTAACCATTGGGATATATTGAATATCTCATGATTTAATTTTCCAACCAGATGATACTCTTGGGTCACTGCAGTAGTCAACTCGCCGTCAGTATCAACACCTGATCGATATTCATAGCCCAATGATTGTCCTCTCAACTCCTTGTATGCCTTTGGTGTCATCATCATAAATTGTATGTAGCTTGCATAGTTGGATAAATTATTGCTAGTGCTCACCAATGTTCCATTAATGAATACATTAATTTGTTTGAATAGGTTGTGTAGAATACAGTTCTCGTAGGAGAGACCATCACCAGCATTTGGAGTTGCATTATCTGACTTTTTCTTCACCGCAACATTTAAATCAATAAATGTTGATGACAAATCAATGAAATAGTCTTCATTGGAAAATATTTGAAAGTGTATATTTTCCGAGAGGGGTTGTTGGGGGTGAAATTGTTCATAGTAGCCATACTTGACACTGACATCAACATTTTCAGCATTGAATAGATTCAATGAGGAACTAATTGATGGATATGATTCCTTGTGGGGGAGATAAGTCATCTTAAGAGAAGAAATCCTTCTTTGATCTAACAATCTTTTTCTTTTTCTTCTTCTGCTTATTGGTCTTCCTTGTTTTCTTCCTCAAAGTCCTTGTTGATGTCCTTCGCTTCCCGCCTGGGTGGAGACTGATGAGTGAATGACGTGCACGCATCCTTTTCAATCCCTCCCCATTTTGTCGAGATTTTAATTGCTCACCAACGGCTCTTGCTGAAGATCTAATATTTTCCTTAACACTCTCCTTGAAATTCTTGCCCGACCCCCAGTCCTGTAGTGTGGAGGCAGCAAAATTTGATGCAGCAGGTACAAGATATTTTCTGACAAGGGGTAGTGCAAAACGAAATAGCCTAGCAAACCAGCTACCAAGACCGTAGCCAGACATTGTAGTACGACCCTTGTAGCAGTCCAATCCACTGCCTATTTGACGTGGACTCAAAGCACCAACATAGCAATCGATATCTGGGCAGACAAATGGAATTCTTCTATTGTTCATTTTAGGTGATTGTGCTGTCGCCGACAATGGGTCGAAAATGACATATAATCACTGCTAAACCTTTTGAAATTGCTAGAGAATCACCCAATTCAGTTCTTAGTGTTAACTGACAGAGTTCCAAATAGGAAGTGTTTACGGGAATATACTGAAGATGCTTTATATTGTAGTGATGAATATGCTCTTGATTGGTTTTTCGTTCAAGAACTCGTAGGAGGGGGACATTTGAATTACCCACTCTCGATGTTTCCACAAACGAAGCGTAGAGAAATATACAATTGTCTGTGGAGGAGGCAGGTGGGTAGTCAGCAAAAGTGAAATTAGTGTTTCCGGCACTTTTACCGTTGATTATATTGAGCTTAAAGCCAAGAACATCCTTTAGATTATCATTGAGAATAACCTTTTCATTGGCAATAGGTGAACTAATGTAGATCTTGCCCTCCTCCTTTGAATAGTTGAAATGAAAAGCTCCTTTTTTACGAGTGGAAATTCTTTTATTAATAGAACGACATAAATCATTCATACAGGTGAGCTCCTCGTAGGGTAATACAACATATGGATATTCAAATGAATTGATCTTTTCAATTTTTCTCGATCGTTAACGAGTGGCCAATCATCATGTTGATCGCTAATGAGTGGCCAATCATGGGGTCTAATTTGTATTTCATATTCACGATCCTTTCTCAGGATGTCATAGGTATTTTTGAGAATACAGTCGACAAGAGCCACTTCATATGCACCGTCAAATTTGATGGCGGGGGAGAGTTTTGTCCAAAAATCACTTGTTCTAGTCAAGTCGTTGTAGAGAGGATCGGAAACATTGGACATAAAAGTTACATAAAAATCATTTGGCATTGTCAATATCTTCAACACCGATCCAAGAATCAAAATCAGAGTTGTATCCTAGCCACCGAACAAGTAACTGTTTCCTACCCCTGCGAGTACGAGTCTTTAATATCTTTTCAATTTGATAGATTTCACTATTATTTTTAACTTTTTGTAGTTCATAGTCATAAAAGCCGCCGAGAATCTCTTCATCTTTGGTATCGCGCAAACGATAAGTTATGGGTTTAGTGTCTAGGATTTTTGCCACTTTAAAAAGTTCTGTGGTCCACAAGTAATTCCCCTTTTCAAAAACATTAGTTGTCCTATGAATTCGAACAGTATCACCAACATTGAATTTATTTTTCTTCTTGACAATCGTTTCATTGGAATACTGTTTAAGAAAGGTGTCAATTGTATCATGATCAGAATGATGAACTTCCGTTGGCGTAGAGTTGGACAATGATCGACGAGGTCGTTGATTATAAATCAACATGATTTTATCTAAATCATGAATAAAAGCCGGTGTATTTTTCAATGTACAATATCTTGAAATTAAAAGTCGAATAGTTCTTATCAATCGTTCGGCCAATGCAGCCTTTATAGGACTGTGAGTATGATAGAGCAGTGTACTATATTTTACTAGTACTTTTGCAACATGGGGATTAACAAATTCACTACCACGATCCGTTTGAATTTTTTTATATGAATCCTGTTCGAGAATACTTTCAATGGCCCGAGCAACTTCAACACCTCTCTTTGATCGCAATGGAATTGCAAATGCATAGCGACTAAAAACACTGATTGCAAGTAGAATATACTTGTACGGTGTATTGTGACGTCGTTGAACCTCATCTAGAGTAAGGAGATCTGCTTGCATTATATGCAGTGGGTAAAAGGCTTTAGTTTTTCGATATTAATTAGCACGAAGTCTATGATTTCTATGCAGAGTGTAACTTGATTCATTTTGTAGATAGTCTTGTACACTTTTAGTGTGAACACCAGTGACCTTGGAAAGAGTGGTGGGTGAACTTAAACTCCCCACCTCACCAATATTTCCATAAACACCTTTCAGAACTTCAACTATTTTGAACTTAAACACGTTGTGTAACGTCCACTACCCTTTTGTATACTGGCGGTTGGTGGTGGTGGTGGTGGTGACGTTGACTTGATATGTCTTCGCTTTTGTCTAGCTATCAGTGGTGTGCTAGTATTTTCCAAAATTGATTTAAAATCTTCTTCTTCTTCATATTTTATTGGCGTTGTTGTTGTTGACAATGATGCATGTTCATTTAATTTTTTTAGAATTTGTCTATTGCTAATAAGACTTTTGGGGAAGTTTAATGTATTTAGAAAGTTGTATAGATGAGCGTCAAATGATAATAGTCCTTTACGATTTGTAACCATATCATAGATTAAATCAAGTAGATTATAGCTCTTGTCCTGAATTATAATCCCTTTCCCATTGTTCTCAACTTGAATATGATCTTGACCACTTTCCATGAGATAGGTTAGGAGTCGTTTACTTTGTTCACGATGTGAGTGGGGCATTAGATTTCCAATTTTCATTACAATTGAATCCAATTCCTCCTTCTTTAATTGTGTTCCAGCAGAATCCTGAGGAGATGATTCTTTTTTGTGATCAGCAGCAGCAGTAGTGGGCTTCACACGATAGGGCTTATGTTTGTCCACTCGGCGAAGTGCATCTTGAAGTAAAAGCAGTTTTTTATCATCCTCAATATTCTCATTGTCAAGGAATTTACTCAGATTGTTCTCAAAGTGTTCCACGGGTGAGAGAGCGAGTTCTATTGGAGTCAGTTTATAGGGTTTTGCCATTCTCTCTAGAGAAAACTGTTTACAAGTCCTGCAATTATTGGCAGTAAAAGTGTGAAAAAGCTACCGCCCGCCTGATGAAGTCGTTTCTTTTTAAAATTCTTTCCTTTCTTTTTAGAGGCCAATTTACGTACAATGGAACGATGTTGCTTTGCCTGTTGCTTAACTACTTCTGGCAGTTGAACATTACCCTCGGTCAAATTTAAACAAAGTTCAGATATTAGATTAATGAAATCATTGTCAATACCATGTTTGAGTATGGCTTTCCTAAGCGGGGGTTTTGAAGTGCTTAGAACTGAAAACAGATGTCTATTTTCATGTAATTTCTTCAGTATCATGATAGCAACTAATAGGTCTTTTTAGTGTTCACGGGGAGATATACTGTAATTTCATTGTCAAAAATATCTGTGACTACACGCAGATCCTCGGTTGTATTTTGATTAAGATCCAATAGGATGGAGCCGTAGGGTTTATTAGTTGCCTGATTGTATGCTGAGAGCAGAAATTTGGGTGCGCCTGGATAGATTTGTTTATTGAGAGTTATTAGCGAGCTAGAATCACGAACAACTCTGTAGATGATATAGTAGGTGCAGTTCAATGCAAGCGTTCGCATACATTTGCTCTGATGAAAGAGATTGTGTAGAACCAGAGTAACGGAAATCTGTTCATGATGAGAGCGAACAGTGAACAGTTGTAGCATTTCCTGGGACCATTGTTCAATAGATTCAGCCAGATCGTCAATGATCAGCCAAGAGTTTGGCTCAATAATGCTGAAAACATCAAGTCCCTGTATGAATTGTATCTGCACCAATCCCATGGTGGTGGCAGCAATTGCTTTTATTTTATCGTATGACTCCTGCCAAATACTGTAACAATAGTAGATTTTTTCGGCTTTTCCACAAACATTTTGTCGCAATTTTTAATTATTTTAGTTAAGAGTGTTGTTTTGCCTGACATTGACGGTCCACACAGAAACGATCTGAATGGTGTTTTAAATTGATACATGTTCCCTTCAACAGTTCACCTAGACAACTAACTGTAGACTATGGCTGTCTAATGACTAAATAATTTCCCTATTACTACTACTCCGTTCAAGAATAATAATAAGAAGAAGAAGACGAAGAAAAGAATCATATTTTTTTATTATATGCATAAAAATGTAACAATACTTTTAAAAAATATTACATTGAACATGAAAGCACATTAAACATGAAAAAATACACTTTTTAATTTATTTATAATAAAAAATATAACATTTACATAGGCACAGAGAAAAAACACTTAAATAAATACACTTTTTTTTAATTTATTTATAATAAAAAATACAACATTTACATAGGCACAGAGAAAAAACACTTAAATAAATAAACTTTTTTTTTGTTTATTTATTTATAGAAAAATACAACATTTATTAGAATAATGCACTTGAAATAATATCACACTTTTATTTACAGCATTTTAAATTTTGGGATCCCCCCTCCCCCCGGGGGGGGGGGCGGCCACTGTGGCGGCCGGGGGCCCGCTGCGGTGGGCCGGGAAGCGCCGGGCGCCGGGAAGATGGGCCCGCAGCGGGCCCGGGCCGGGGCTGGCATTAAATACTGGAAATTGATCTGCCTTGCACACACACAAACACACACATTAAAAATTGTTTGTGATATAGAATTAAAAAGAATTAAAAAAAAAACACCCAATTACCCAAAAAACCCTCCCACCCAATTTATAATTTTTTAAATGAATTTAAATGAATTTAAGTTAATTTTTCTAGACCGAGTTGTTTTCTGTACTCTACACATTCAACTCGGTCTGAAATTAAATAATGACCGTGTGGTAGTACCTTCACACCATCCTCAAGTACATAGACTTTGTCCGATATGGCAGACATGGCGTTTTTCTCAACTCTAACTGTGTAGTTTTTAAATTGTAAAGAGCGAATCGCCATGACTTTCGCCCTTGGCACTAAACTACGTTCCACACAGTTTCTATACACACTCATGTCGAAATTATTTTTTACAAAGTGTGTGGGTACCCCCTTGCAAACTTGTTTGATATCCTTGCTGTGCGTTTCCACACAGTATACCTTTGGACCAGGAAACACACCACTGGATATCAGATCGCTACCCGTTTCAGATTTAGCATTAACAATTGATTTGGGGCCTGACGTTTCACTAGCTCTAGGTAGAGGGATTCGTCCCAATTAGTGTAGTCCATTCGTGAGCTAATGTACTCGCCATTTTCCAAATCATTCAATAGATTTTCAGTTTTGACTTTTAACAGGAGTGAATCAGTGTCCCCGTAATACACTTGAACTTTTCCCTCAATCGGCCACTGTACCTTGCATACATTATAATAAAATGACAACATGAGTTTCTTGGATATTCCAGTTATTGCACTTCCGCCTGCAATATTTTTATTTAAAACAATGTTTCTTTTCTTACGGTGTAGGAGCACCATATCAGAGTCTATGATTGTGAACGATGTGAAGTTTGGATCCGCAATGATTCGAGCACAATCTTTGCGGTTGGTTACAATGTCACATCGACTTCTGTTTCGTACGCTCTCGCACATTTTACCGAAAGCTGAGTTCAAAATGAGTCTATAGACTTCTTTTTCAACTTTCGTTTTCGCTTGTGAACGCTTACTGACAAAGGTGTCAATAAACGTTTTCATGTAAGGCTTTTGATCAAATTGAAGGGCTCTATGAATCTTTGTTACCTTGAAACCATTGGACACCATCCATTTCAATAGCACGTGATGAACAACGATATTCTGTTTCGGGTTGAGGTCGGCAATTAGTTTTTGTTTTGAAGGTACCCAGTGCATACTCCCGTCCTCTACTAAAGATAAATTGTAGGGGCTCAGAGAGTCCCTACCCACCGGTCTAGTTATGCACGGAAAAACAAAGTCTTTTACCGAGTCATGGATTTCCATGGGTATTTCACCGTCAATTTCAAAAAACCATCCCTGTGCCCCATTCTCCTCAACACTGGCAATGTCGGGGAAATTCGAAGCACAGGGATTGTCAAGCCATTTATAATTGCCACACGGCAAACAGTAGTGAGACATTGCCGATGGGTAAAGAGAGTTCATATCCAAAAAAACTGCGTCCGAATTTTCATCGGTGTGCTGTCCACTCGGATCAGTTTTCATGATACGATCCCCGTGAAAAACATACCCACCCCTCATTGATCTCTCTACAAACAGATGCTGATCCACATCGGCGATCAGACCTATTTCTTCTTTGCTGATTTTAAGTATCAAGTCCATCACCAAATGAGGAGTGGAAAAATGATAACCTAAATCCAACCCAAATTCCCCATAGATTTTATCCGTATTTTTGCACACAATGTCCAGAAGAGTGAGTACGTCACTGGCCAAGTAAAGTTTACAATAATCCCACCCATTTTTACATCCACCCTTTGCCCAAACCCTCTTAGCAAATTCGTAGTCGCTAGTGGTGCACTCACTCTCAGTAAGAGAATTGTAAAAAGCTTCAATGGGCGGTAGTGACACCTCATCTAGCCTCGAGCCAGAGTTGTAATAATCATATGGATATATACCCTTACACGTTAATAAATCATACATTTCATCATCGGGGAAGCGCTGTTTGAGGAGGGGGAAGCTATCAAAATTGTCACTTTTCTGTACCTGAATCAATTGACTTAAAGATTTGGGGAAGAAGCTGAAAGAGTCTAAAAAACGGATTTTATTCATGCACGTGTTACCCTTTTCAACGGTTTTCCACATGAATTCTAGCAGCAGTAGCTTTTCCGATGATTTGGGTATGATATTATATGAAAAAGAACCATCTATCCATGCGTCATCTTCAACTCCACCCTTGGCAATGCGGGCCAACGCCGGAAGAACAAACTTTAAGTCGTAATTGGAATTGTGTATAAAAACAGGTACGAAATATTGTTGTCTAACGTTTAAATTGCATGACTGGTTGCTACCCCTCTAAAGTTACTCCCTCCCGATGTGATTTCCTGCCACAAATGATCATGGTCGATCACCTTCCTCCTCCCCCCATTCCCAACACCATCATCAAATTCTCCCTTGCAAACCCAACACATTTTACGATTTTTACTGGCCACTATGTCATCTGGTGATAGGAGCATAGGATAGTTTGTATAACGAAGGCGCGAAATTGCACCGTTCGCTGTTTTGATTAGACTGACCAATGCCGAGCGCATGCAGTCTTCACCGTCACTCAACATCTCAACTACATCCAGCACTTGCATGGTATTATTGGAATCTCGTTGCGCGTGAGCGTAAGAGACCCCTATGGCTTCATGTATTTTAACACGATTTGAATTTGACGGATCGCACACGTCTGTCAGTTTCGCTTCTCAGTCTAAAGAGATCTTATTGCTCTGCAGGAGTGTGTTTTGAAAATTTTTAAAACGTAAGATCGCTCTATCTCCGCTTACCGTCTCCACAGCCTGGTATCCATGACGTTTACAGTGTTTCATGTGATGCTTTAACTTTAAATCAGTCCAAAATCTTGAGAGGCATGTTGGACAGTAATAACGTGCACTCTGTTTCTTACCTTCCCCCAAAACCCTACTAATATCCGTAATTGGATTAAAATGACCAATTGAATCGGAGTCTGTGGGTGGGGTGTATAGAAGCCACACCCAATGTTCTACTGGTTCAATTGAAGGAGCCCGAACTGGAAATAATACACCCTTCTTATCGGAACGCTGACCCTCTTCAAATTCTGTTTCATACTCTAACACCGTGACACCAATCTTTAAATGTGCATTAGCCCGCTCAAAAATATCTATTCCTTTTAGTGTCACGGGAAATTGACCATTTAAACAATTAAAATCTACTTTTGGGAAGTTTGAACCATCCCTACCATTAACTGCCATTTTATCCAACTTTTTCTTAGATGCATCTATTTGAAGAGGTCTGTATGCGGCAATTAAAAATGCATACTTGAAACACTGCAGCCTCGTATCGAAACAGATTCGTTGTATCCCCCTACACCCCTCTAAATCTGAATGATATTTTAAAACTAGAGCCCTCTCCCCCGCCCCACCACCTCTTACAATAAAATCCTTTTTAAAGCTACATATATTAACATTTAAACTTTCAATAAATGAAACCACAGATCCACTGCCCCCCTCGTTATAATTTTCCCACTTACTTTGAATACTATTAGCCCAATTTAGAAAAAACCTCCCCATAATTTGATAAATGTGGGCGAATTGCCAACATCTCTGTGTGCAAGTACTTCGAATACATCTCACCCGCATTTTCATTTAAAAAAATATTTTTAGTGCTATTGATGCTTTTAAACTGACCCCCACTCCCCACAGCCCCATTTGTTGTTCAAGAATGGCTCGAATCTTATCAGTATATGAATGTGTAATGGCCGAGGGATCTGTTATCATATCCCCCGACACTAGAGAGTTGAAGGGATCACCGAAATTGGCGCTGTAGACCTTTGTGTGGTGCAAGGCAGAGTTGGACAGAAAAAAATCTGGAAGAGGGGATACTGGTGTTGTTGTATTACTACTACTACTAGTACTAGCTATATCATTAATCGGAATGGTGGGGGGTTACACGGAATTGTCAATAACACCACCACTCCCAGTCTGTTCAATCACATTGGTTGGAGATGGCATGAGGTCCCCTAGTACATATTCCAAGGTGTTTGGGGACAATTGATCGAGCCAGCCTGTATTGTCCTGTCTTGGAATTGTGTTATGAGGACCCGGTTCAGATGCACTAGTAACATCTCCTAAATGGTCACGCATAAAACTATCTGCCCACTTCGGATCCTCAAGCATGTCAATATCACAGGTTAAGTCGTCTAGGCTAGCCATTTCCCCAAAAACATCAATAAGGAAACCCCTATGCCATTCCATATTCTCTAGAACTAATGTAGGTTCATCACTGAACTCCGTTGGTGGTGATAGAATTGGTCCTGTAAATGCTGATGTCTCATCACTCAATGGTGGTGGTGCTATATCATTAATCTGTAGAAAAAAGGTTTTATTTTCTATGTGAAATAAGCATTATTTCATAAAGTTGAAAAATCATGTTCATTATTTTTTTTTCCTTACCATCCATAAAACTCAATTCATCCTAGAATTATTTAAACTAAATACTTTTTGCTTAAAGCATTATTTACAGAGCAAATGCATAATAAATTACAAATTTTGTTAGTAACATAGACACAAACACACACAATAAAATAGTGAAAATCATTATATTGTTATTGAATTTACAATATCTCAATGAATTATCGAGTAGATGCGGTGCATGCACCGCTCACACACACACACACACACACACACACACACACACACACACACACACACAAACACACACACACACACATACAACAATCATTACGCCGTTATTGAATTTGCAATGTTCATTATACTATCTCAATGAATTATCGAGTAGATGCGGCGCATGCACCGCACACACACACACACACACACACACACACACACACACACACACACACACACACACACACACACACACACACACACACACACACACACACACACACACACACACACACACACACACACACACACACACACCACACACACACACACACACCACACACACACCACATACACACACACACACACACACACACACAAACACACCCACACACACACATACAACAATCATTACAACGTTATTGAATTATCGGGTATACAGAAAAATAAGCGGCGCATGTACCGCACACACACACACACACTCCTTCAACTTGACTCGGGAAAAAGAATCATTAGCGAGAAATAATATTTGAAAACTCACATTTAAATTTGCAGCTTGCATGTTGAGAGCTGTAGGGGCCACATCATTCTCGCCTTGCATTGGTCGTGAAGGACCCGGCAATGCTTGATAGGGGGTGACCCTCCGATCTTGACTAGATGAGACTGATGCATTATGAATCTATCCAAACTCTCTTGAATTTCCTGCCAGGTTGCATAGAGGTTTGTGTAGAGCTGACACTGGCTTGAGAGGCTCCTGGCTGGTCCAGCGAACTTGTATTGGAGCTAGCATATCTGATGACTGATGGTCTTGCAGCTTGCATCGATGTGATATCACCCCATCTTGGTCTCTTTTCGGAGGGAGGGTAATTGCATGAATCCACCTCAACATCCTTAAAAAAGAAGCAAAATTTAGTAAGGAAATAGTAATAAGCCTCTTTTAAAGATAAATTGCCCTCGACCCCATTTAACTAAACCCCCATGTAACTATACCCCCTTTAACTGAACCCTCGTGCAACTCAACCTTCCCTTTTAAGCACTCTCTGAAAGTTCCAACTTAATACACAAATTCCTTAATGAAGAAATGGTTTGTTTTTTTCACCTTACAATGAACGTGCTAGAATTGATACATTGACCCCTTCCCTGTCTTAAATTTTTATAAAAGCCACTTAATCATCTGTTAACCCCTTTTTACTTTCATCAAATACGTCTCGTTTAATTTGGCCATAAAAGGAAACTCTTGAATCGCGCATACAAGAATCATTTATTTAACAGAAATCCATGCTTTTTGAATAGCCACCAAATAAAGATAAAGACCCTTGTATAACCGAAACCCCGTACAACTGAACCCCCGTTCTACTGAACCCTCGTGCAACTCGACCCCATTTAACTAAACCCTCGTGTAACTATACCCCCTTTAACTGAACCCTCGTGCAACTCAACCTTCCGTGCAACTCAACTCCCGTGCAATTCAACCCCAAACTGGGCGTACACATATTTCCTTTTGGTGAATTGACATTTCCCTTTTAAGCACTCTCTGAAAGTTCCAACTTAATACACAAATTCCTTCATGAAGAAATAGTTTGTTTTTTTCACCTTACAATGAACGTGCTAGAATTGATACATTGACCCCTTCCCTGTCTTAAATTTTTATAAAAGCCACTTAATCATATGTTAAACCCTTTTTACTTTCATCAAATACGTCTCGTTTAATTTGGCCATAAAAGGAAACTCTTGAATCGCGCATACAAGAATCATTTATTTAACAGAAATCCATGCTTTTTGAATAGCCACCAAATAAAGATAAAGACTCTTGTATAACCGAAACCCCGTACAACTGAACCCCGTGCTACTGAACCCTCGTGCAACTCGACCCCATTTAACTAAACCCTCGTGTAACTATACCCCCTTTAACTGAACCCTCGTGCAACTCAACCTTCCGTGCAACTCAACTCCCGTGCAATTCAACCCCAACCTGGGCGTACACATATTTCCTTTTGGTGAATTGACATTTCTCTTTTAAGCACTCTCTGAAAGTTCCAACTTAATACACAAATTCCTTAATGAAGAAATAGTTTGTTTTTTTCACCTTACAATGAACGTGCTAGAATTGATACATTGACCCCTTCCCTGTCTTAAATTTTTATAAAAGCCACTTAATCATCTGTTAAACCCTTTTTTACTTTCATCAAATACGTCTCGTTTAATTTGGCCATAAAAGGAAACTCTTGAATCGCGCGTACAAGAATCATTTATTTAACAGAAATCCACGCTTTTGAATAGCCACCAAATAAAGATAAAACACACAGAATGTGGCATTGTTCCATCTTGCCCCCCCCCCCTATCAACTCTGAGTTTTGGCTAGAATTAGACAAAGCCCGTTTTAATCACCAAGCTTTTTGTTTTCAGATACGTTGAAGTTTGGTTCCAAAAATGACCCTTTTCTGTAATTATAAACACATATCGTTTTAATCTCTGTGATAGCAAGAGCCTGTGAAATTTGAGTCCCAAAACTTTCACTCTCTTTGTAACACGTAAGCTTTTCATTCAAACCGGAAAAATACAGCACGTTTGGAAAAAGGTTGTTTCTGAATGATAAAGAACTGTTTTTCAAAACAATTAAAACTTGTAAACATAGCTGTGGAGGAGAGATTTTTTTTACATAATAGAAAAAAGCGTGCTTTGTCGTCTCTATCGAATATACTCATTATATTCTTAAGATTTTGTATTGTTGGAGGGGAGGGGGCTAAGTCCCCCTGAAATTTGAATTTACTAGTAAAACATTTTTTTTTTTTGGAAATAGAGAATGAAAGTGTACTCACATTGAAAATAGAAATATCCATTGTTTCAAAGTTAATTATATGCAGTGTCCTGTGCTTGATTTGTTAAAACATAATGAAAATTAAATTCCTATACATGACCATTTTATACGGGGTTTCAAGGATGAATAAAAACGGATGTCGAGTTACATAATTTCACGCGTGCCCCCAAAACATGTTTGACTACTATATATCATACCAGTTTTTTTTAAGAATGTACACGTGAATTCATGACGTACATTCATTGTGCAATTGACAACAAAAACAGAAAAAAAACCTGTTTGCTTTAAATTATATTATTACGAGCAAAACATGCGTGACTACATTATACATTGCCAAGTTCAAAAAACCTCAACTTTAGTGTGTCGACTTTTAGAATATTCACGCGTAAATACAGTGTCTCAAGCATGGGTTTTTCTTGCGCAATTCATGTGTAATTGTATGTAAGTTTTGTGGTGCCTATTGCCTCAGGTGTAAGTTTCCATGTAAGTTTTCAATCAATAGTATGGATACTACTGCAGTGGAGATATACAAAAAGGAAGAACAGAAGATAGACAAGTTTGGCGATTTTGAAGTTAAGTGTTATATTTGTAAGGGTGGACCAGCATGGCGCATGGGTGGTCTTTTATCTTACGGGGGGAGGTGTTGGGGTTCCACCCCTGTTTCTTTTCTTTTCAGATAAATGACCCATTTTCTTTTCTGTACTTATATGTCCTATAAGATAATTTTTAATCCTAAGTTGAATTCTGGTTGCTAAGCTAGGTTCTTTAGCAATAAGTAAGCTTTGAAATAAATTATATTTTGATCTTCTGGGTCTGAGCCATTGAAAGATAAAATTAAGAAAAAGTAGAACGGATTTTGAATGGGAATTGAGAGGATTGGCTAGGGCCAAGCGAAGGTCCATCCCTTTGCAGAGTTTGTTGTACAAAACGAATATTATTTTTGAGTTAGTCTACATTGATGTCCCGTTTGGGGAAGTCTATTCTTTTTGTTATGTGTGTGTGACTTTTTGGAATATAACAAGTATGATATTTTCTAAAGCTATGTAGACTATTTTTCCAGGAGCCCAGACAGGGTAGGAACAGAGTTACGAGATACCGTCATTATTATATTGACAGGGGGGTTCGTTACCTCTAAGGAGATAGTTAGAGATTTTTAGTGGTGACCCGGGTCGGGTACATCCTTGGCCTTGGAATTTGGCCATTTGACCGCTTGATCACGTTATTATATCCTGGGGCAGGGTTTACTGTAAATTGGGAATTAATAAACCCTATATTTAGAGAACCGTTGTGGTAAGCTCGGGCATCCCATTATAATATTTGGTGCCGCCAGGGGCTTTCCCCTTCAGTAAGTGGTGTAGCACCATTTTTGCACCAATAAGTAGTGACACCCGTACCTTACCACACGAATAGTATGTACATATTTTTGGGTGGGAGGACAGATTTTCTACTGTCAGGTTTTTTCAAGGGGTATTTTTCCATGGAGAGGGAGATTTCCGAGGGGTAAAATTTTCAGGGGAAATTTTAGAGAGGGGGAATTTGCCACAATTTCTATGCAAAATTCTTTTTATATGTCTTTCTTTCACTTTTCCCTCTATATTTGATGCGTGGTGATATTAAGAGTAATTATCTGAGGTAAATTTTCACCGGGATTGAATCGTCTAGATGATATTTTCATGGGGAGGGAAATTTCTCCGTGGAGACACAGCCAGATTTCCTATTCTTATTTAAAAAACGATCAGAAATTAAATAAAAAACAAGTTTTTTCAACTGAAAGTAACCCTACTCATGTTGATTTTTGCTCGTCTTGAGTTTGACTCGGTTATATAATGTAATTTATGTCCGTTTCGAGTTTCATTTATTTATTGGTAGTGATTTTTGGTAGTTTTACGCTTGTAAGATTATTTTACTTTATTTCCGCTCATTTTTGGCTTAATGGAACTCGTTACTTTTACTAGAAAAACTTGTTTTGTGGAAACATTTTTTTAAATTAATTTGTTTTCGTTTCTTATCAGTAGGGTCTTTTTCATGGAAAAAAATATTTTATATCTTTTTGATTTTTCAAACAGTTCCTGGTAACGAACTGTAAGTAAGGAGCGACCCAGCTCAATAGTAACCAAAACTCTAAAAAACGGGATTTTGATACCAATAGATACATCAAAAGAATCACCTTTTAATGCTGATTTCAAATATATAAGTTTCATCAAGTTTAGCGCTACCCATCAAAATTTGGCTTATTTTCGAAAAAGGGGCAAAGACCCCCTAAAAATTATAGAACCATAATGAAAATCACACTATCAGGTCCAGCGTATCAGAGAACCCTACTGTAGAGGTTTCAAGCTTCTATCTGCAAAAATGTGGAATTTTGTATTTTTGCCAGAAGAATGATCACGATTGCGTGTTTTTTTTCCAGGGTTGATTATATTGACCCAGTGGTCCTAGAATATCGTCGGAGGGCTCATTAGAACGGACATTAAAAGTTCTAGTGCTCTTTTTAAGTGACCAAAAAAAGAGGGCAACCAGGCCCCCTCCCACGCTCATTTTTTCCCAAAGTCACTCGATCAAAATTTTTAGATAGCCATTTTGTTTAGTATGGTCGAAAATATGATAACTATATGTTTTAGGATGACTCAATCCCCAAAGTTCCCGGGGAAGGGCTGAAAGTTATGAACTTTATACAATGTTAACATATAGTATTGGTTATTGGGAAGTATACAGACGTTTTCAGGGGGATTTTTTCTGGTAGTGGGGGGATGGGGTGGGTCGGATGTTATGTGGGAGGATCTTTCCATGGAGGAAGTTTCATGGGAGAAGGGACATTGCTATGAAGGGGGCGCCGGATTTCCCAGCATTGTTTTAAAAAAAGATCAGAACTTAAATAAAAAAAACAAGATTTTCAACTGAAAGTAAGGAGCAACATCAAAACTTCAAATGAACAGAAACTATCACGTATATGATTGGGTTCACCCCCTAGTCAATACCCCGCTCTTTAAGCCAAAGATTTTTTAGTACTTTCATAAGAGCTATTTATTCTAATTAACGGCCTTTGTGATTAATGGGTCATTTTTAAAGAATTGGAACAACATTCAAACTTTAGCGTAAAGAGCAAGGTATTGACTAGGGGGCGAACCTCCTAATTTACGTATTAAAAATATATGAATATAGAAGTTCGTTACATAAGTTAATTCGTAAGTTACGTATATTTATTACTAATAAAAACTTTCGTTAATAAAATTAAACAACTTTCGAGAAAGACCATTAACCAAATAAGAGTAAAATTAATGCGCAAATTTTGGTTTAATTATTCATGTACGATGAGCCAAAATCAAAACCTGCATTAATTCAAAAATGTTCAAAATTTAAATATAAAAAAAAATTAACTGAAAGTAAGGAGCGATGTTAAAACTTAAAACGAACAGAAATTGTTCTTTATATGAAAGGGGTTGTCTCCTCCTCAACGCCTCGCTCTTTACGCTAAAGTTTGACTTTCTCGCAGCTCTACTTTTTTAAACAATAAAAAACTTTATCGTAAATAGCGAGGCGTTGAGGAGGGGACAGACAACCCCTATCATATAAGGAATAATTTATGTTCGTTTTAAGTCTTAACGTCGCTCCTTACTTCCACTTAAAAAAACTTTTTTTTATTTAATGTCTATAAAAAATCATAGTCGGGGTTGCTATTTGTATGGTGAAGAAACTTTTTTAACATTTTTTACTCCTGATACAAACAGTATTTTTTTAATTTTGTCTTGTAACTGCTCAAGTTGACTTGAAAATAAAACTCAATATCATTCACGAAATGTTCCACCTATATTCTTTGACAACCTGGATATACTTAAACTCTTTTTATTTATTTATTTAAGTTTTAAGAGGAGTAGAAGTAATACCAAGAGCTTCAACTCAATACCTCCATCCGTTTTCAATATTTTTGCTGATGGTCTTATTGGCACCGCTAAACCAATGCCTTTTGATTTAGTTTAAATATCTTAGCGAACTCGCCAGCATGACACAAAACCTACAAAGAGAAACATCTCTAAAAAACAACAAACGAGACTGTGGCCAGTGTGAGAAAAAGAAAACACCAAGAAACAAACAACGGAGGATAATTTCGCCTGTATAAAAACACGGCGCTTAGAGCGACGAAAGACCAAAAAAAAAACAGATAAATCTAAAACCAATAAAACCACCACCAAAAAAAAACAAAAATGTACAATCTGCGCAAACTAATCCACGTAGGGAAAAGATGCTAAAATAGAGTTACTTCAGTGAGGACACCAGAGTAACTGAGGAAAAATAAAAAAACTGTAAATACTTAATTATTCGTTGCGAAATATCCGTTGTTAGCTATTCTGAATCAAATCGTTTTGGTCTAACATGTAAAATATCCCCTGGTGATTATTTAAAATCGTTACTCCCTTATTGTCAATTGATGCCTCTTTAGAAGGTTATCATAAATTGGTCAGATATTTAAATTTCCCCTGTCCCTATTTTGGAAAGGTTAGCAAACTATGTTTTTTAATTTCTATTGCTTCCCTGCCCATGTGGGTGTACCCCTTATCATTAGAAATAGCCAAGGCTTCATCATTTTAACAAAATGGTCTGTTGAAGCCGAAATATGCTCTGCTAAAGCTGAAACGAAAGTTTTGGGAGGCTTGCGTTAATTGTAGGGGTTTTTTCTATTGAATTAACGGTGTTCACTTTATTATTTTGCGCAGATTGTAGACATTTTTTGTTTTTTTTTTTTGTGGTGGTTTTATTGGTTTTTATTTATCTGGTTGTTTTTTTTTGTGTCTTTTCGTGCTGAAAGACGCCTTTTTGTATCAGGCGAATAGTCCGCGTTGTTTTGTTTCTGTTGTTTTTCGCTTTCTCTCCACTGGCCTACAGTCTCGTTTGTTTGTTTTTTTTAGAGATTTTTCTCTTTGTTGGTTTTTTGATTTAGTTTAAAGCAATATTTAGTTTTAAGGCATAATGGGCCAATTACATAATTGTGGGGGGTTGACATGCTCAATATAGACATAGTGGCTGGACTGTTATACTGAACAAAATGGCTGTCTAAAAAATTTTGACTGGATGCTTTTGGAAAATGGACGGGCCTGAGAGAAGGGTTGCTTGTCCTCCAATCTCTTTTTACTCTTAAAAAGGGCACCAGAATTTTTAATTTTGAATTGAATTAGCTCCTTTAAAAGTTTCAATAATATTTCTGGCTAATATAGAGTGGTGCTGTCCATGATATTGCTTGCATGCCCTTTTGAAAACCTGCATGCATACAGTTTTTCCTTTAATGGAAACTCCTCCTAAACGTTCTTTAAAATTTTCACCTTAATAGTTGCAGTAATTGTAGAGTCATTAGCTGCAGTAATTGTAGTGATAGTATTAAAAGTATGCACATAGTGTATACTTCAAAATCCCCACGACTTACCCTTAAAGGTCTAACTTAACAATAGAAGTTGTTCTTCAGATATTGTTTTGTTAGCTTTTTGAAAGTCCACATTCTCATAGTTTGTTTTAATTTAGTTCAACATCCGCCTAAATATTTCTTAAAAGCTTCATATTAATACCCTTAGCTTGCGTTGTAGCAATAATTTTAGCAGCGTTGGAAAAAGTAAGCTCATAGCGCCTTTTGTTTCTTCAGTATTGCCTTCAACACAGGCTGAAAGTTTCAGCTTATACCGTCAACCGTTCCTGAAGCATTTCTGATGCGTCTACTCGACAACCTGTGCGGGCATAGTGGGTTTCGAATTAGTTCCACACAGTTTCTATATATCCCGAATTTTTGCCTTAATACCCTTAGTTTTAATAGCAGTTGCATTAGTAGTAGCACTAGAATTAATAGTAGTAGCCTAAGCTTTAGTGGTAGTAGTAGTAATAGAAGTAGTAATAATAGTAACAGTAGCAGCAGTATGAGTAGAAGCAGTAGCCATGGGTGTAGGCAGGATTAGGCAGCATATTTATTTATTTATTTATTACCCGTCAAAAAAAGGTACAAAAGACGGAGTATCACTAAAAAAGAAAAAACACACACAAAAAAACAAAAACACATCACACACATTACACATAATCGAACAAATTACAAAGACGAGAAACAAAAACTCAATTATACACTGCACTGCAGGTACGTAAGAAATTTTACTTTTTAAACTCCCAAGTACTGAAGAAACATAAGCAATAGGATTGATAACTCCAATTCAACTAACCTAACCTACAGCAAAATACTTAATAACTTCAATTCAAAATCAACGGACTCAATCAACTAGTCTAAATATGACGAGAGATGGTAAAAAGACTAAATATGACAAGATATGTGCAAATAAAATTATATGGACAGCGATTTACTGCCTTAGCAAATGGTACCAAGGGTGGGAAGAAACTTTCTCGTTGTACCGTTTAATTTGTTCAATTATAGCTGCCGTTAGGTCCGCAATTTTAAAATTTTTAACAAGGTGCGAATTTCTTGTCCACGGCCGAAGCCGCAACAAGAGCTTCGCATACTTAAAAAACGCGCATCAGAGCTTTCTTTTCTCTGGCTCAGGAAAAATTCTCCAAAACGGGCTTAGATACAGAAAATAGGGAAGGGATAATGCGTTATAAAGTCGAGCCAGAATTAAACGGTTGAAACGGGTTTTAGATGAGACTACTCTACTGTAAGCAAAAGCCAGGCGTTTACAGAGATGATCAATAAGAAGGGAGCGGGTAGTTTTTAGATCCTTTCTAATTGGTAAACCAAGGTAAATAATTTTCGAGACAGGGGCTACAGACAGTTCTCCCAGCCTTAGAGACGAGACCTCTTCTTGGCGCCAGTTGAACAGAAGAATATCCGACTTCTGCGGGTTAAATTCAAGGCCAATGCGACTGTAATTTGATTGTAGTGGGGAGAAGGTGGTCTCTGTACCTGCGACTGTGCGGCTGGGGCTCAGAATGTCATCGGCGTAGGCTATCATTGTAACGTCTATGCCAAGAGCTATGCATGTTGTCTCGATAGTAGACTGTGGTTCAATAATACAATTATTAAAGGCACAAGGAGATGTGACTGATCCTTGTCGAGCACCCTTTTTTACTGGGACTACAGGATTCCCTCGGTAGGACAGCATCACGTCTGGTGTATATTCAGTGAGGGCTCGACCATGGCCAGGAAGTAGGAGTTCAGCCTTTAGGTGGTCGTACATGTCTTTAATGGGTAGTAGGATGTCCTTCTGTACACCTCTCTTTCCCATATCCAGAATGAGTTGGTCGTGGAGAAGTGAGTCTTAGGCACGGCAGACGTCATGTATACCTATAACAATGGAGTCCTTTGATTCATCAGCGTCAATCAAGACTGAAGCCAAAGCAGAAATGGCGTGGCCGCAACCAAGACCCCTCTGGAACCCAAACTGGGAAGGGGGAGTCCAGCATTTTTCCTGGATTTTATCAATGACAAAAAGTTCGAACATTTTGCAAAGCGTTGGTCCTACTGTGATTGGTCTGAACGAAGCACACTCCGACGTACTTTTTCCTTTCTTCGGGACTGGCCTAAGCGACCCAGTACTGAATGCCGATGGTAGGAGTCTACTAGTGAAGATCATCTGAAAGAGAAGAGTTAGGTGTCCCATGAAAGTTGGGCTGCAATGGCTAAGGTGAAGGGCGGATACACGATCAATGCCAGCCGACTTCTTCTTTTTCAACCGTCGGACCGCGGACGCAACCTGTGATTGGGTAACTATGAACTCTGTATCTGGATTTGATGAGAGGAGGGATGAAAGCTTTTTTTGAACAGAAATGTTAAGATCCTGTTTTGGGGCTGAAAACTCATCAAGGTAATAGTTTGTCCATGTTAAAGATGGGATATCTGACTCGGAACCTACTGACTCCTTCTTATCAAACATTTTCCATAACAGATTAGGATTTTTAATTACTTTTTCAGAAAGCTCAGATTTCAACTGCACACGGTGACGAGCAAATTCCTTCCCAAACCTACGCTTAGATGCAACTCTAATCTCTTTAACTACTCCTGAGTGTGGTCTACCACATTCTTTCCATATCCAGTACCAGAAGGTAGCTCGGCCGCATGCTAATTGTAGCAAAGGGTTAGAAGACCATCCCTTTTCTTGAGTTTTTTGTCTGGCACGAGACTTGGGTACTCCCTGAGATTCGGCAAACAGAAGAACATGGGTCCGTTTGGCGTAATAAATATTAAGACGTAGCCACGCATCTCTTTCATCACGATGAGAGAATTTCATAAGTAGGTCAAACGATAGGCAAATTTTTGACAGAACAAGATCACAAGAATCTTGAAACTTTTCTTTATCAATTTTACGCCAAACCGGAACCTCATGCCACCTCTGAGTGAATATCGACGAATTATTCGCAGTGGAAAACGAGGTAGGCCTACTGATAATATACTGAACTGGGAAATGATCCGAAGTGAAACTATTCGGAAGGACAAGAACCTCACGTACTGGCAAAGAACTAGAGTTAACAGTATGGTCTAGATTGGACGTAGAACCAGATTGGTGGATATACGAAAAGTTTTGGTTCTTCCGGTGAATAGTAAAACGGTTCTCAAGTATCCCTATTAGAATGCAACAACGACTATTTTGGGCACTAATATCAACTTCTAAATTGCAGTTAAAGTCACCCACTATTATGCACTCAAGGGACTCGCGTTCGGCTTTTTTGAGGCAGCGGGCTAGTTTAGCATCACTTATAGCAAAAGCACTATCATATTTGTCGTCACGGTAATCAGTTGGAAGGTAAACATTTATAACTAGCAGGTTATCTAGTCTAGTTGCAAGAAAATGGTCACTGTTCTCGTATACTTCGCACGCAAGACGATTGCTAACCAACGTGGCAATACCGCCAGACGGACGGCCCCGCGGATATGAACGTTTTGCAGGCACGAAGAACACAGAGTAGGACGGCGAGAGATTTAGTAGGTTTAGGCCAGCTTCTGTGATGAAATGTTCTTGCAGGCATATCACATTATATTTATTCACAAACTGGTCAACCACAATAGACCGCTCGGAAAAATTTCCGTTTATATTCCAAGAAATTAGTGAAATGTTAGAGATTTCGTTATTCATCATGTTAATGAGTTGCCTTTTGCTGGTTTTTCGGACACTTTACGCTATAGCAGGTATGACCCGCTTTCTTGCAGGAAACGCAAAACATAGCACGAGTACACTTTTCTGCATCGTTCTTTTTGGAGACGTGGTCAGACGCGTGCAGACAGGGCTATTGGAGCACTCGACAGCTAGGTGACCTTGGTTGTGGCATGAGTAGCAACGATGGGGTAAGAAAAGGAATTCTTCAGTGGGAAGTTTTTCGTAATAGATCTTCACAGAGTTCTTAAGAAATTTATCCAAATCCGATCGACAGCTGAAAAATACTGAAAAGTACGGGAACTGCCAATCTGTTCAAACTTTGTAGCTCTGGGGATCAGTGCAGTTAGCTCATCCGCCGATACGTCAGAGGGGACTCGTTTCACTACACCAATATAGTTAGGGCTCTTTATGCAGCAGAGATCTGCGGCTGGTTGGTCTTGATTGACTCAACAATGGTTTCAGCTGTGTTTTTCGAGCGAACCACTAGTTTCCAGTCCGATTTGACTCTCTGTAATTCAGATATGTCACTAGTATCCACACATACCGAATCTATGAATCTCTTCCTAGCACTCGGGGTACCAAGCGACTCGGGCAGATTTTTCAGTAAGATTGCATAGGAGGGCTTATCAGGCTGGTTTGAAGCGCTTGGCCATTCGATGGGTTTGTCGGCATTAATAGCAAAATGGTTCTTAATAACTCGAGACAATTCATTCACCTTAATAGCAACGGTTGCTGCAGTAGCTTCACTAGTAGTTGGGACTGAGCAGGGAGAATCAATAACAAAGGTCGGAAATTTGGTCTTCTTGGCGTGAGCTTGGTGAATCCATCTGCAAATTTCCGTAAAATTTTCTTCATCTTTTGCGTGAATTTTACAGCGTGTTGTGAACTGAATTAGTTTATGGAGCGATTCTTTGGCTTTCAGAATTTCTTCTGGTGTGAAAAATCCGACGCCTGTATCAATTATTCCCTCCAATTTTTCTCCTCTTTCCATACTACGACTCACGAAGTTCAACACAGCATTCAAGAATAATTTGTCCTCCATTTCCGTCGACATCCTGAAAACAACGTGGTACTGTCGACGCAGCTTAAGAAAAGGTTAAATATTGCTTATAAAATTTGCGTGATAAAATCTTCTATTGGCAACTTCCAATCGGCAACACTGAGCTAAAATAATTGTTCCCAGGGGAAATCACAGCGGTCAAAATAACCAAACCATAGATAAGCCGATTATAAAAAGTCTTCAAATAAGTGTCCACTGGGAAATTACTCACAATGTAAAACAGGGTTTTATCCAAAAAAGAGTTCTTTACACCACAAGGGGGGGGGGCAGTCGATAGTGTGATGGAGTTTTATCAACTGCTTTTTCCAAATCATCTTCTTTTTCAGCCATATCTAATGTAAATTTGAAGGTCTAGGGAGGGGGGCAGCTGCCCCCCTGCCCCCCTCCCTACGCCCATGCATTAGAATGCAAATATTTTCTTTAGGTTAGTTCAACATCCCTCACAACAAGCCCTGTTAGTTTCAACCTGAATAAAGAAGGCGTGTTATGATTCACTTCACCTTCCCCCCTCAAAATTCCTTGAAAATTTCACCCTCATACCCTTAGGCATAGTTGTATTAGTTGTCACAGTAGTAGTATTGATATCAAGTTAAATAGCGGTAGTGCTAGTAAGCAGCAGTAGTATTAACATATTGCCTTTTGGTTATTAGAACATCCTTCTCATCATGTCCTGGAAGTATCAACTTAATAAAATTAGCCATTGCTATGACGTTGCTAATATGTCTAACCTGTACGTTCATATATTATTGAAATTTTCCTCTCAATGCTCTTAGCCTTAAAATTAGTTGCAATAGAAGTAGTAGTAGTAGCAATGTAAATGTAGTAGTAACAGTAGTATTAGCAGTAGTGTGCACATATTCAGTGGTGGACTGGTCCGGGGGACAAAGGGGGAATTGCCCCCTGACCTGGTCAGCTTTGGGCCGCTTAGGGTTGCTTGTTTTTTTTCCACGTACAAAAGTGTAGCCGACATAATGTTCAACAAAAAATTCCACTTGACAATTTTTCGGTTGTGTTATTACAGGCCTACGTACACATTTAGCGTAGATACCAGTATCCTGTCCTAGGAACAGACGGACGCTTTTTTGCATGTTTGTCACTGCTGATTACTTAGGGCCAGATCTTGATATCAAAGAGCCTTTCAGTCTATTGAGGCTGCATCCACTATACCATTTCTATTTGCACGATTATTGATCAAATTAGTTTCTTAGGCGACCACAGCTTGGACAGAGCACCACCCCTCCGAGATCCTTTGAGTTGACCCTATGAGTTATTGTTTCCTCGGTTTAATTTTTGTGTTTTTATGGCGTTTCTTTCCAGTCTCGGGAGATTAACCCTGGCCAAACGATGTCCAAAAAGACAGCTTTTTTCTTCGGCAATTTTTTAGGTTTCGCTTCCAGAAAGCCAAAGGTCAATGAACGGATGGGATTTTTTTCACAGTCCTTGGATTTTTGAAATATCCAATCTGGTTATTAAACCTTGATAAAACCTGGTTTTGTTGGTGGATGGCCGAAAAGTGAATTTGAACCAAGATTCTGTGTCCTGGCTTTAATGCCAGCGACACTTTGCAGAAGTCTTGAGAACTTCATTCTACCTTGGTGCTTGTGTGCCTAGGTGTTCTCATGCTTATATTCCATTTTGTAGAACTACATCGAAGAAGCACACAACATCGACCCAGTTTCAACAGAGGGTGAGCCAACATCGTCAAATACTGTGATGCCTTCCGGACCAGTGGAGCCAGTAGCGGAGGAATCTATACCGTATCCAAGCCAAACTGGAAGTGGTGGTGAGTCGCAAACGAAGCTAGCTGATGATGATCCCTCTGTGTCAGTAAGCGTGTCCATTTCCTACACTTTACTGCCGAATTTGACACTACTTGAGAAATTAAATTCATGAGGTCACATGTGTTCCAGCCGACACACCACCTCAAATTGAAAAGACTAGTTTTGACTTGGCTTCAATTCACAACTGGAAACTTACCACTGGTTCGTCTCACTATTCTGGGTTACTCTTGAAACTAGAAGAAATTACAGTAAAATCAATTCTTTGCAGCATATGCATCGCGTTTGTGACGGATAGTCGCTGTTTTTTTCCAGGTCAACCAATTTTAGGTATTCTTATAAGAAAATCCAGGCACATGAAAAGTCGAAAGGTCATGGCTCAAGCATATCCACAAGTTGAAAACTGCCGAGACATTGGATGGTATATAAACAGCGCTTCGGCCAGTAAACGGAATCTTGCAAAACATTCAAGCATTGAATCGCGTTTTTGAGGTCGTGAAGCTGTTGGAGAGAAAATGATTACCTTTTAGAGCACACGACAACCAGGAGAGACTTGAGCTTCTTGCAAAGCCGGGAATAAACTACGAAGACATCCTTGAGGTTATACTTTTGCTCTCAAAATCAGACGTCCCTCTTAAGGAACATCTGGAAAAAGCAATAGAGGAAATCAGAAAAATAAAATCTAACATGGATGCGACCAGGAAATCTGGAGACGCAGCTAAGGACTGTGGCTCACTCTTCACTGTTCTTTCTATGACAACGGTCCAGTGAGTATTAAGGAGCATTTTGAAGCACATGTGGAGCGTTATAGTGAACAAAATCGATTAAAAAAGGTACAAAATCCAAATGGACACAACTCAGGACGCTGGGGTTGTGGACCAGGCTTCTATCGTATTAAGATGTGTGAAACACGAAGAAATTCATGGGCGGCTCTTTGCTGTCGTAGCTGTCCAAATTTCCAGCGGCAAGGCTATGACCGAACTTTTACAAGCCTACATCGAAGAGCAAGGACTTAATTACAGAAGGATAGCTGAAAAATCGTTTGCGGTGCTTCTAACATGAGGGATGAATTTAACGCAAATTTGTTCTCACATTAAAAACCACATTCCAGGTTCGGTTTATATCTGGTGCTACAGCAACGTTCTAAACCTTTGCGTCTTTGATCGTTGCACTGCAACAGAGGCGAGGAATCTCTTCGGCACCATGAAGAGAATTTAAGGTTTCTTTGCTGAGTCGTACAAACGAATGGGCCTATAGTGACAAAGAGTAGAGAACACAAAAGAAAAACAGCAAAAATGGAAAAGGTTACAGGAAATCGGTGAAACTCGTTGGTGGGCAAAAAAGAAGTCGCGTGCTTGGATGTTTTCTGGTGACAATTGCCTGTACTTAGATTCAGTGCACGTTTTTTCCTAGGTGGAAAACAGCAGTTCTTTCGACTCAAAAAATGCATCTGAAGCCGGCTCACTGCTGAGTAAGCTTACGGAGTACAAACAAATTCAAACCACTCATTCGTTTCTTATTGTATTTCAAATCATTGGAACTATTTCAAGGTATCTCCAGATAAAAGTCTTAGACTTTTTGATGGACTGGAACATGGTTGATAAAGCAAGAAAGAATCTAGAGAGCATTTACTTCGAAAGCGTCAAAGAAAACCCCACCAAGATCGTGTCAAAGATCCAGGGCTTTGACCTTGAAATTAGCTCAGAGCTACCAGCTTGTGGCGTTGCCAAGAAAAAGTGCATGCCAAAAGAAACAGTAAAATATTCTCGGCCTGAAGATCCGGAAGAGCGATTTCAAGTCGATGTGTTCAGGTTAGTAATTGACCAAATAACAACCAGCCTGAAAGAAATATTTTTAGACAGCAAACAGCTTATTTCCAACGTATATTTCTTGCAGCCCACAACGTTCAGCCTTGTACGTCGAGATGAAATGCCAGAGTCGGCCCTTCGAAACGTTGCAGAGATGGTGATGGTTTCTCATGACAATTTTGGTCAGAGGTGAAAAGCTTTTCCTCAGTTTAAGACTAAATTATTAGCGTTGGTCGTAATAATAGCCGGGATTGGTCTGGTGTATAATATGAGGATGGACTTGAACTTGGAAGTGAATGTGAATGGGCTGATGTGCGATATTCAAGTTCCTGCAGTTTGTGCAGCAACTGCATAATTTACGCGTATCGGCTGCTATTAAGGCTCAATATGTGTTCATCAGCTTACACTTCAGTATTTCTGGCCTACGAATATCTGCTAACGCTTTCGTTTTCTCAAGTCTGCTGTGAAGGATCCTTCACCCAACTAATGCTCTTTCAGACAACATTAAGAACTACAATAACAGATGATCACTTGGAAGCATTGATGTTGATGTCATGGGAGCGGGGGCTGCTTGATTCAGTGCAGTTTGAAGATGTTTTAGAAGACGTGAAAAAAGATTCGAAGACTTTAACATCGCTTTCATGAATGCTATAGTTTTTTCCTCTTTTGGTCCAGTTATTTTGTTTTCTATCTGATCAAGATATGCACATTATGCGTTCTGATGGAAAGTCAAAAAACTCGAAGTGTTGTTAAACATTCTTCTGAAGAGGACTTACCGTGAATATTCTTTGACCAAGGTTTCCAAGATGCAGGACGAAAGCTGAAAATTTTAACAGCTGAAAATACAATGCCGCTTTTTCTCTTTGTGTGAAAATCTGAGTAACACTCAGTCCAACCGATCATCAGGGAGATTTGGCGCAAAAAATGATTATTGGTAAATGATTAGGAAAAAATGATTAGGTTTGTTCCTCCTCCTACTCTAAGCCTACGTTTACTTAGCGGGTAGTACTAATTTGCCTTGCGACACAAGTTTCAGCGCGAATGATGTGGAGTGTAATTCCCACTCATTGTTAAACACGAAAACACAAAACAAATTTCTTCTATAAGAAGACCTAGGGCCTCTTAACCCGGATGCCCCTTAGCTTTTCGCTCCCAGTCCACCTGTGCACATATTGCCTTTTGGTTAGATAATCTTCGCCTTTGAGCATTCTCTGAAAGTTCTAGCTTAATACCAAAATCAACTCTTGGGATGCGCTATTTTGACAATGTGCATGCACATAGTGTTTTTTTTATATAGTTCAAATCTCCATCCAATATTCCAAACGGAGTAGTGTGCTAGCAGTAATGGAAGTTGTAATAGTATTGGTAGCATGTAAATATTGCCTTTTTGATCATCTTCCTGATCATTTCCTGAATTTTCTAAATTAAAATACTGAGTGATTCCTTTGTTATACCCTTTTGACAATCCGTATACACATAACGGGTGTTAATTTAGTTCAACACTCCCCTCAACGTTCTCTTAAAGGCTCACCTGAATGCCCTTCATCTTTTTGGAAACTAAAGTTCAAACATGCATACCTTTCTCAATAACATATACTATGTGTGAACAATGAAAGAATTGCCTAGCTTACAGTCCTTGTCCTGAGGAATGATGGACTGAGTGGGGGGGGGGTGATCGCCCTCCATCCATTTTTGACTCTTAAAAAGGGCAATAAAACTAACGACTTCCAATCACATGAGCTCCGTCCGATCCAAATTTCATACGACCACCCCATCCAAAAAACCTTATATGTCCTGGGGCATAACTTACAACCCTTGCCCATGGCCTCTGAGGGATTGTGTCCACCCTAAAGACATTGTGTTATGGTTTTTGGGTTATAGGTAACATGATGGCTATCTCGCAATTTCAATTGAATGCTTTTCGGGGAAAGAGGATGTGAGGGAGGGTGGCTATTTACTCTCCATCATGTTTGTCTCTTAATAGGAAATTAGAACTATACCTTTGCAATCGAATGAGCCTCATCTAAAGTTCACACGAACACCCCTTCCATAAAAAGCTTATATACCCCTGGGGCATAACTTACAACCCTTACCCCTAGAATCTGAGAGATTCTGTCAACCCCAAAGACCTTGCTATATGATCTTTGGACTATTTTTTAGCAAACGGCTATCTCAAAGTTTCTGTTGGATGCACTTTGGGAAAATTTGACTTGGGGGGTAGCTGCTCCTGATCACTTTGACTCTTAAAAAGGTCACTAGAACATTTTATTTCTAACCCACTGAGCCCCTTCGGAGTTTATATGACCACCCTGTCCATAAAAACCTTATATGCCATTCGGGCATAACTTACAACCCTTGTGCTGAAGGCTATGGTGGATTGTCATCCTCAAAGACATAATTTCCAGACCTTTCAACTACACTAAACAAAATGGCTATCTCAAAATTTTGACTTGATGTGTTTTGGGAATTGATGGGCGTGTGATGGGGCTTGTTACCCTCCAAGCACTTTGACTATTAAAATGGGCACTATCCCTTTCAATTCCCAATCGAATGAGCCTTTCTCGAAGTTTCTACGACAACAAATGGACATCTCAAAATTTCTATCAGATGCATTTCGGGAAAATGCGAGGTGTAGGGTTATCTGCCCTCCAATAACTTTGGCACTAAAAAAAAAGGCACTTAAAAAGGGCACTAAAAATGCTGATTACTAATCCAATGAGCCCCCTCCGAAATTTTTACGACCACCCATTCTATAAAAACCTTCTAAGCCCTAGGGGCATAACTTATAACCCTTTCCCTGAAGACTTTGTGGGGGAGGGAGGTTCATCCTCAAAGACATAATTTCCGGAATTTTTAACTACGTTGAACAAAATCTCAAAATTTGGATTGGATGTGTTTGGGGAAATGATGGGCGTGGGATGGGTTTTGGCTGCCCTCCAATCACTTTTCACTGTTAAAAAGGGCCCTAGCCCTGTCAATTTCCAATCGAATGAGCTCTTTTTGAAGTTTCTAAGGGAATTTCATCGATACGAAGTGCCCTGGTCTAAAAAAAAGTAAATAGTAATAATAAAAATACATTATGCCCACATCGCTCTATTCTTAGCCAGCGCTATTGCGCTACCTATGATTTTAAATGCAGGAAAAGATAAAAAGACAGTATTTAGGCAACACTAATACTACTACAAACAACTCACTGCAACACCGAGCCACCTGAGGCCAACACAGCTACACACATTCCTCTCCCATACTAATCTTTTCAAAATTCCCTCCTTAAGCTTTCTTGAGAAGTTCCAATTTCCATTAAATCCTTCCCTATGGCATCCTTCCACCTCATTCGGGGACGTCCTGCTTTTCGTTTGGCCCTAGATGGTTGGTCATGGTTCTTTTTACCCAGCCTTCCCTTCACTTATTCCCAGTCTAAGCAACTTAGTCTTCGTAACAATAATTTTCAAACCTATTCTTGGGCCCTGAGCAGTAAACACCTCCGAAAATCATTTGTTTTACTAAGACTTTCATCTTGGGCGCTCAAATCCTTAGCATAATTGAAGTCAAGGAGAGTTTTACTTTCCAGTGCTGTCAACAAAGCCTGACACAGGCTTTCAAGTCAATTTCTTGACATTTCAACATCCCTCTTCTTTAACAAAAGTATGGTGTCTAACACAAAAGACCTTACGCAATGGCTTATTTTTTCTTTTTATACATTTTGTCCAGCTGGCTCTTTGACTGGTTTTCTGATAATCCTAGAAATCACCGATAATATATCATAGGCAGTGCGCTAGCGCTGCCTAAGTAAAGAACGATATGGGCACAATGTGTGTTTTTTTTTTTTTTTTTTCCTCCATACCCGGGCACTTCGTATCGAAGGAGTTTTCGTAAAAACTTCAAAAAGGGCTCTTTAAATTGGAAATTGGAGTGGCTAGTGCCCTTTCTAATAGTCGAAAGTGATTGGAGGGCAACTATCACCCCACGCCCACCATTCCCCCAAACACATCCAATCAAAATTTTGAAATAGCCATTCTGTTCAGCGTAGTTGATTTCTAGATAGAAAATATATTTTTGAGGAGGACAATCCCCCTCAACCCTCGGGGCAAGGGTTTTAAGTTATGCCATGAGGGCATATAAGAACGATGTTGGCACAATATACTATTTATTATTTTTTCCTTTAGAGCAGGGCACTTCATATGGAAGGGATCGTCGTAGAAACTTCAAAAGGGGCTCATTCGATTGGAAATTCAAAGGGATAGTGCCCTTTTAATAGTCGAAGGTGATTGGAGGGCAACTAACCCCCCCCCTACGCCCATCATTCCCTCAAACACATCCGATCAAAATTTTGGTCGGATGTGTCCCCCACCCACGCCCATCACACCCCAAATACACCCAATCAAAGTTTTGAGATAGCCAATTTGTTCAGCGTAGTTGATTTCCAGATAGAAAGTATGTTTTTGAGGTCACAACCCTCGGGGCAAGGGTTGTAAGTTATGCCCTGGGGGCATATAAGGTCTTTATAGAACGCGCTGTCGTAGAAACTTCAAAAAGGGCTCATTCGATTGGAAATTGAAATGGCTAGTGCCCTTTTTAAAAGTACTAATTCTGGTGAGATAGCAAATTTGCGACAAAATACACTTTCCATATTCTCCCCGGGAAATTTTTTATATATTTAGTTCTTTGCCTCTTTCTATTATCAGAGTTCCATTTTTTAAGGAATTTTTAAATTTGTTACACCTAGTTGCGACTATCTTGTTTGTTATAATGTTTATGAAATCAACGTATGATCTATTTTCAATCTTCCAGTTTCTGTTTTAGCCGAAGTCACTTCTTTCCGAAAAAATGGGGGGGGGGTTAGCTCTAAAAGTTTTTTTTTTTACTTTAAGAGTTGGTGTTGAGCAAGCTTAACTTAGCAGAAATATTCAAAAGAATTACCTTTATAGCTGTAGATTCTATGGAGCTTCTGTTGCGGTGGAGCTCACCGCAACAGGTTTTTATAGAACGCGTTATTGTAGAAACTTCAAAAGGGGCTCATTCGATTGGAAATTGAAATGGCTAGTGCCCTTTTCAATAGTCGAAAGTGATTGGAAGGCAACTAACACACCTTCCAGGTCCACCATTTCCCCAAACACATCCAATAAAATTTTGAGATAGCCCATTTGTCCCACGACGTTCAAAGTTCAGGAACTTATACTTTTGAGCAGGACACTCCCTCCACAGTCTTCGGGGCATGATTCGTAAGTTATGCCCTGGGGGTATATAAGGTTTTTATTGAAATTTTTGTCGTAGAAACTTGAATAGGGGCTCATTCGATTTGAAATTCAAAGGGCTAGTGCCGTTTTTAATAGTCGAAAGTGATTTGAGGGCAAATAACCCCCCTCTCACGCGCACCTTTTCCCCAAACACATCCGATCAAAATTTTTAGATAGCCATTTTATTCAACGTAGTTGAAAGTTTTGGAAATTAGGTCTTTAAGAATGACAACCCCTCCCCCCACATCCCTCAGGGCAAGGGTTGTAAGTTTTGCCCTGGGGGCATATAAAGTTTTCATTGAAAGCGTTGTCGTAGAAACTTCAAAAGCGCTCATTCAATTGGAAATTGAAAGGGCTAGTGCCTTTTTTAATAGTTGAAAGTGATTGGATAGCGACTAATGCCTCTCTCACGCCCACCATTTTCCCAAAAACATCCAATAAAAATTTTGAGATATCCATTTTGTTCAACGTAGTTGAAAGTTCGGGAAATTAGGTCTTTTAGGAGGATAACCCCCTCAGAGCCCTCAGTGCAAGGGTTGTAAGTTATGCCCTGGGGGCATATAAGGTTTATATAGAAAGTCGTTGTAAAAATAATAGGCAGCGTGATCGCGCTTCCTAAGTTAAGAACGATGTTGGCACAATGTATTTTTTTTCCATACCAGGGCACTTTGTATCGAAGGAGTTGTTGTAGAAACTTCGAAAAGGGCTCATTCGATTGGAAATTGGACTGGCTAGTGCCCTTTTTAATAGTCGAAAGTGATTGGAGGGCAACTAGCCCCTCCCCCACGCCCATCATTCCCCCAAACACATCCAATCAAAATTATGAGATAGCCATTTTGTTCAGCGTAAGTAGTAACCGTTCTATATATTTGACGCCTACATTCACGCCTACAAGAATATACAGTGCACTTTCACAAGCCTGAGGCATGAATATGTGTATAGTTTAACTGGTACATTGGATTACCATGGCCATTCACCTATTACTACGAACGATACATGCCTTAGCAGACGGGTTTTCTAATGTGACACTAATTTTTTGAATGCACTCCAGTCTGTGATTGTGTAATATGCCTTACCAGGGCCAGTTACCTATTACTATGAACCCTACATGCCTTGGCAGACAGGTTTTTCTAATGTGACACTCATTTTTTGTGTGTCACTCGGTTAGAGAAAGCTGGTGGTTAGTCCATATGATGACTTGATTAGTCGGTTTTTTAAAAAACTTGGCAAGCTATAGTGTACTCGAGCAAAAACCCTATATAATGTCCATACAGTGCATTCCAATTTTCATTATGATTTATGACATTGTTTATAGTACACTATATATTATTAACTTTGAAAACAATGGATTCGTTAATTTTCAATGTGAGTACACTTTTCATTCTTTTATTTCCCCCAAAAAAAAATTAAAGAAAAACGTTTTACTAGTAAATTCAAATTTCAGAGGGACTTATCCCCCCTCCCATCCAACAATACAAAATCTTAAGAATATCACGAGTATATTCGATAGAAACGGCAAAGCACGCTTTTTTCTATTATGTAAATAAAATCTCTCCAGCACAGCTATGTTTACAAGTTTTAATTGTTTTGAAAAACAGTTCAGAAACAAGCTTTATCCAAACATGTTGTATTTTTCTGGTTTGAATGAAAAGCTTGCGTGTTACAAAGAGAGAGAGACAGTTTTGGGACTCAAATTTCACAGGCTCTTGCTATAAACGGGGTTTGTTTAATTCCGATGTCGCGACGGATGACTTTAGGAAAAAATTAGCGTGGGAGGGGGCCTAGTTGCCCTCTATTTTTTTTGGTCACTTAAAAAGGACACTAGAACTTTTAATTTTCGTTCGAATGAGCCGTCCCAGGGTATTCTAGGACTACGGGGTCGATACGATCACCCCAGGGGAAAAAAAACAAAAAAAAAATAACAAGTAGGCCTAAACATGCATCCGTGATCTTTCTTCTGGCAAAAAATACAAAATTCCACAGTTTTGCAGATAGGAGCTTTTAACTTCTATAGTAGGGTTCTCTGATTTGCTAAATCTGATGGTGTTATTTTCATTAAAGTTCTATGAGTTTTAGAGGGTGCTTCCCCCTTTTTTCGAAAACAAGGCAAATTTTTCTCAGGCGCGTAACTTTTGACCGGTATAGCTAAACTTGATGAAACTGATATATTTGAAATTATCATCATAAGGATTCGCTCTTTACGCTAAAGTTTTTTATTGTTTAAAAAATAAAGTTGTGAGACAGGGTCAAACTTTAGCGTAAAGAGCGAGGCGTTGAGGAGGGGACAGTCCCTTTCATATAGGGAATAATTTCTGTTCGTTTAAGTTTTAATGTCGCTCCTTACTTTCAGTTTAAAAAACTTGTTTTTTTTAATTTAATTTCTGATCGTTTTTTAGTTAATGCAGCTTTTATTTGCATAAAAATTTTACTTTTCTTTTGCTAAATGGATGTCTTTACAAATTTTCATGCTAAATTTTGTCCCTTTTTTTAGGAAGAGGATACGTGCAATAACCCCCCTTTTGAAAAGAAACCGAGATGGAGCGAAGCTACATTAATGCAAGCCACAATGCCATCTATTATCAAATATGCTGGTAGAATTACACACGATCTGGACCAGCCAACGACCACCCAACTTATAGTGCCAGGGCCCTCTCACGCCAGTGTTAGCTCTACGCAAGCTGGAAGGAAATTGAAGAGAGAATGGACTGCTTCTCATAATGCCTCAGCCCAGCCTCCTCAAGATCGTGAGCTTGACCCCCTTCATGTTTTGCCAGGGACTTCAGATGTAGAAGCCTAGTCAGAATTTGTAAGTATGTATATAATTTTTTCTTTCCCTATTTTCAAAATTAAGGTAAATTTTCTCAGGCGCATAACTTTTGATGAGTAAAACTTAAATTTGTTTCTAAACTATTCTATAATAATCCTATTTCATTTTCTTTCATTAACCAAATTAGCAGTATATAAAGGAATGCTTATAACACTGAAATAGCTTATCATGCATTTCTAAAAGACCTTACCTTTGTAACTTCTCTTCTAAGCAAGACGTTTTCTAATGCAATAATCCAATATTCCCTTAAACAAACTAACTATATATGCAATTCACTATTTCACAGTTGACAACCATTCTTAAACTGCTATATATTTTTGCACTAAGCTTTTGCGCATATCCGGCGCTTATCAAATTACCCATCACTACACTTGAATTTTAATCCGCTCGACAGGTATAATTTGAATTTTAAGTGGGGTTCTTGTAACAGGATGTATATCTCCGATAAGATATATTAACATAGGAAGAAGGTTTTTTAATAATTTCCAAATATCTCATCACAGTGATGTCAAGAAACATTATTTGGGCGAACCCATTTCAAGCAATTATTTCAAGGAAACAGTTAGGGACATTTTAAAAGGTGTTTTCGAGAAAGAATTTGAGGCTGTTCTATTTGAATAGTGTTGTGAAGTCCGATATCCCAACTCGAAAGGGCTTCGATCCTCCTACACCGAAGGAAGCTTCCGGTTCCCAAGGGTCCTCCCAGGGGGGGGGCTCTAAAAAGGACCATCCGGCATTTTAATTGCACTTTAATTGTTGATATGGATGGAGAAAAAAGTTCTTCTCTCTTACAATGATTTATTTAGTCCAGGTTAACTACGTCCACAACTTCAAACAAATCCGTTGCCAAAAGACATAGGAAAATTTGGATTGTTGAGAAAGTTACTCCACCAACCGACGTATGGGCTTCGTGTCCATTAACCGAAGCTGAAGAGCAAGGGTTCATACAGCATACTGCGTCAGTTGAACGATGGTCGAATTTCATTGAGAGTTATATTGAAGAGGGTCAAGCACTAGAGTTAGACCCATATTTTGCGTTTTTATTCTAAAAATTTTTGGAATAAAACCATTAGTTTTTTATATCATTCTCTTGTTCTAACTTACCCTCTAAGAATAAGACTACATTATCCTGACTAAAACAATATATATTTTTAACATGTTCAGTTGTCATTATGAAAGACATATGACAATGTAACTTTTTTTTTCTTCTTCTTTTAATTGTTCAGGTGATGGTGGGACAATGACTATGAGAAATTGACATAGTTTATTAACTTTATAAAAAATAATGGTTATTTTACATAAAAAATAAAACTTTTTTTTTCTATAGATTAATGATATAGCACCACCGACACCATTGAGTGATGAAACAAGTGTATTTACAGGACCAATTCTTTCACCACCAACGGAGTTCAGTGATGGTAACTTTTGATGAGTAAAACTTAAATTTGTTTCTAAACTATTCTATAATAATCCTATTTCATTTTCTTTCATTAACCAAATTAGCAGTATATAAAGGAATGCTTATAACACTGAAATAGCTTATCATGCATTTCTAAAAAACCTTACCTTGTAACTTCTCTTCTAACCAAGACGTTTTCTAATGCAATAATCCAATATTCCCTTAAACAAACTAACTATATATGCAATTCACTATTTCACAGTTGACAACCATTCTTAAACTGCTATATATTTTTGCACTAAGCTTTTGCGCATATCCGGCGCTTATCAAATTACCCATCACTACACTTGAATTTTAATCCGCTCGACAGGTATAATTTGAATTTTAAGTGGGGTTCTTGTAACAGGATGTATATCTCCGATAAGATATATTAACATAGGAAGAAGGTTTTTTAATAATTTCCAAATATCTCATCACAGTGATGTCAAGAAACATTATTTGGGCGAACCCATTTCAAGCAATTATTTCAAGGAAACAGTTAGGGACATTTTAAAAGGTGTTTTCGAGAAAGAATTTGAGGCTGTTCTATTTGAATAGTGTTGTGAAGTCCGATATCCCAACTCGAAAGGGCTTCGATCCTCGAAGGAAGCTCCCGGTTCCCAAGGGTCCTCCCAGGGGGGGGGGCTCTAAAAAGGACCATCCGGCATTTTAATTGCACTTTAATTGTTGATATGGATGGAGAAAAAAAGTTCTTCTCTCTTACAATGATTTATTTAGTCCAGGTTAACTACGTCCACAACTTCAAACAAATCCGTTGCCAAAAGACATAGGAAAATTTGGATTGTTGAGAAAGTTACTCCACCAACCGACGTATGGGCTTCGTGTCCATTAACCGAAGCTGAAGAGCAAGGGTTCATACAGCATACTGCGTCAGTTGAACGATGGTCGAATTTCATTGAGAGTTATATTGAAGAGGGTCAAGCACTAGAGTTAGACCCATATTTTGCGTTTTTATTCTAAAAATTTTTGGAATAAAACCATTAGTTTTTTATATCATTCTCTTGTTCTAACTTACCCTCTAAGAATAAGACTACATTATCCTGACTAAAACAATATATATTTTTAACATGTTCAGTTGTCATTATGAAAGACATATGACAATGTAACTTTTTTTTCTTCTTCTTTTAATTGTTCAGGTGATGGTGGGACAATGACTATGAGAAATTGACATAGCTTATTAACTTTATAAAAAATAATGGTTATTTTACATAAAAAATAAAACTTTTTTTTTCTATAGAATAATGATATAGCACCACCGACACTATTGAGTGATGAAACAAGTGTATTTACAGGACCAATTCTTTCACCACCAACGGAGTTCAGTGATGAACCTACACTAGTTTTAGAGAATATGGAGTGGCATAGGGGGTTCCTTAATGATGTTTTTGGGGAAATGGCTAGTCTGGACGACTTAACCTGTGATATTGACATGCTTGAGGATCCAGAGTGGACAGATAGTTTTATGCGTGAGCATCTAGGAGATGTTACTAGTGCATCTGAACCGGGTCCTCATAATGAAATTCCATCACAGGACAATACAGGCTGGCTCGACCAATTGTCCCCAAACACCTTGGAATATGTACTAGGGGACTGCCTCATGCCATATCCATCCAATGTGATTGAACAGACTGGGAGTGGTGGTGATGTTATTGACAATTCCCTGTCGCCCTCCACCATTCCACTTAATGATATAGATAGTAGTAGTAATACAACAGCAACAGTATCCCCTCTTCCAGATTTTTTTCTGTCCATCTCTGCCTTGCACCACACATTGGTCTACAGCACCAAATTCGCTGACCCCTTCAACTCTCTAGTGTCGGGGGATATAATAACAGATCCCTCGGCCATTACACATTCATATACTGATAAGATTCGAGCCATTCTTGAACAACAAACGGGGGTGTGGGGAGTGGGGGTCAGTTTAAAAGCATCAATAGCACTAAAAATATTTTTTTTAATGAAAGTGCGGGTGAGATGTATTCGAAATACTTGCACACAGAGATGTTGGCAATTCACCGGCATTTATCAAATTATGGGGAGGTTTTTCTAAATTGGGCTAATAATATTCAAAAGTAAGTGGGAAAATTATAACGAGGGGGGGTAGTGGATCTGTTGTTTTATTTATTGAAAGTTTAAGTGTTAATATATGTAGGTTTAAAAAGGATTTTATTGTAAGAGGTGGGCATGGGGGAGGGAGGGCAATTGAATTAAAATATCATTCAGATTTAGAGGGGTGTAGGGGGATACAACGAATCTCTTTCGATACGAGGCTGCAGTGTTTCAAGTATGCATTTTTAATTGCAGCATACAGGCCTCTGCGCGATGATGCATCTAAGAAAAAGTTGGATAAAATGGCAGTTAATGGTAGGGAGGGTTCAAAGTTCCCAAAAGTAGATTTTAATTATTTAAATGGTCAATTTCCCGTGACACTAAAAGGAATAGATATTTTTGAGCGAGCTAATGCACATTTAAAGATTGGTGTCACGGTGGTACAGTATGAACCAGAATTTGAAGAGGTTCAGCGTTCCGATAAGAAGGGTGTATTATTTCCAGTGCGGGCTCCTTCGATTGAATCAGTAGAACACTGGGTGTGGCTTCTATACACCCCACCCACAGACTCCGATTCAATTGGTCATTTCAATCCAATTACGGATATTAGTAGGGTTCTAAGTGAGGGTAAAAAATGTGGTGGTGTACGTTATTACTGTCCAACATGTCTCTCCAGATTTTGGACTGATTTAAAGTTAAAGCATCACATGAAAAACTGTAAACGTCATGGATACCAGGCTGTGGAGACGGTAAGCGGAGATAGAGCGATCTTACGTTTTAAAAATTTTCAAAACACGCTCCTGCAGAGCAATAAGATCGCTTTGGACTGCGAGGCTAAGCTGACAGACTTGTGCGATCCGTCAAATTCAAATCGTGTTAAAATACATGAAGCCATAGGGGTCTCTTACGCTCACGCGCAACGAGATTCCAATAATACCATGCAAGTGCTGGATGTAGTTGAGATGTTGAGTGACGGTGAAGACTGCATGCGCTCGGCATTGGTCAGTCTAATCAAAACAGCGAACGGTGCAATTTCGCGCCTTCGTTATACAAACTATCCTATGCTCCTATCAACAGATGACATAGTGGCCATTAAAAATCGTAAAATGTGTTGGGTTTGCAAGGGGGAATTTGATGATGGTGTTGGGAATGGGGGGAGGAGGAAGGTGATCGACCATGATCATTTGTGACAGGAAATTACATCGGGGGGAGTAACTTTAGAGGGGTAGCACACCAGTCATGCAATTTAAACGTTAGACAACAATATTTCGTACCTGTTTTTATACACAATTCCAATTACGACTTAAAGTTTGTTCTTCCGGCGTTGGCCCGCATTGCCAAGGGAGGAGTTGTAGATGACGCATGGATAGATGGTTCTTTTTCATATAATATCATACCCAAATCATCGGAGAAGCTACTGCTGCTAGAATTCATGTGGAAAACAGTTGACAAGGGTAACACGTGCCTGAATAAAATCCGTTTTTTAGACTCTTTCAGCTACTTCCCCAAATCTTTAAGTCAATTGATTCAGGTACAGAAAAGTGACAATTTTGATAGCTTCCCCCTCCTCAAACAGCGCTTCCCCGATGATGAAATGTATGATTTATTAACGTGTAAGGGTATATATCCATATGATTATTACAACTCTGGCTCGAGGCTAGATGAGGTGTCACTACCGCCCATTGAAGCTTTTTACAATTCTCTTACTGAGAGTGAGTGCACCACTAGCGACTACGAATTTGCTAAGAGGGTTTGGGCAAAGGGCGGATGTAAAAATGGGTGGGATTATTGTAAACTTTACTTGGCCAGTGACGTACTCACTCTTCTGGATATTGTGTGCAAAAATACGGATAAAATCTATGGGGAATTTGGGTTGGATTTAGGTTATTATTTTTCCACTCCCCATTTGGTGATGGACTTGATACTTAAAATCAGCAAAGAAGAAATAGGTCTGATCGCCGATGTGGATCAGCATCTGTTTGTAGAGAGATCAATGAGGGGTGGGTATGTTTTTCACGGGGATCGTATCATGAAAACTGATCCGAGTGGACAGCACACCGATGAAAAGTCGGACGCAGTTTTTTTGGATATGAATTCTCTTTACCCATCGGCAATGTCTCACTACTGTTTGCCGTGTGGCAATTATAAATGGCTTGACAATCCCTGTGCTTCGAATTTCCCCGACACTGCCAGTGTTGAGGAGAATGGGGCACAGGGATGGTTTTTTGAAATTGACGGTGAAATACCCATGGAAATCCATTACTCGGTAAAAGACTTTGTTTTTCCGTGCATAAATAGACCGGTGGGTAGGGACTCTCTGAGCCCCTACAATTTATCTTTAGTAGAGGACGGGAGTATGCACTAGGTACCTTCAAAACAAAAACTAATTGCCGACCTCAACCCGAAACAGAATATCGTTGTTCATCACGTGCTATTGAAATGGATGGTGTCCAATGGTTTCAAGGTCACAAAGATTCATAGAGCCCTCCAATTTGATCAAAAGCCTTACATGAAAACGTTTATTGACACCTTTGTCAGTAAGTGTTCACAAGCGAAAACGAAAGTTGAAAAAGAAGTCTATATACTCATTTTGAACTCAGCTTTCGGTAAAATGTGCGAGAGCGTACGACACAGAAGTCGATGTGACATTGTAACCAACCCCAAAGATTGTGCTCGAATCATTGCGGATCCAAACTTCACATCGTTCACAATCATAGACTCTAATATGGTGCTCCTACATCGCAAGAAAAGAAACATTGTATTAAATAAAAATATTGCAGGCGGAAGTGCAATAACTGAAATATCCAAGAAACTCATGTTGTCATTTTATTATAATGTATGCAAGGTACAGTGGCCGATTGAGGGACAAGTTCAAGTGTACTACGGGGACACTGATTCACTCCTGTTAAAAGTCAAAACTGAAAATCTATTGAATGATTTGGAAAATGGCGAGTACATTAGCTCACGAATGGACTACACTAACTGGGACGAATCCCTCTACCCAGAGCTAGTGAAACGCCAGGCCCCAAATCAATTGTTAATGTTAAAATCTGAAACGGGTAGCGATCTGATATCCAGTGGTGTGTTTCCTGGTCCGAAGGTATACTGTGTGGAAACGCACGGCAAGGATATCAAACAAGTTTGCAAGGGGGTACCTACACACTTTGTAAAAAATAATTTCAACATGAGTGTGTATAGAAACTGTGTGGAACGTAGTCTAGTGCCAAGGGCGAAAGTCATGGCGATTCGCTCTTTACAATTTAAAAACTACACAGTTAGAGTTGAGAAAAACGCCATGTCGGCCATATCGGACAAAGTCTATGTACTTGAGGATGGTGTGAAGGTGCTACCACACGGTCATTATTTAATTTCAGACCGAGTTGAATGTATAGAGTACAGAAAACAACTCGGTCTAGAAAAATTAACTTAAATTCATTTAAAAAAAATATATATAAATTGGGTGGGAGGGTTTTTTGGGTAATTGGGTGTTTTTAAAATTCGTTTTTTTTTCTTTATCACAAACAATTTACAATGTGTGTGTGTGTGTGTGTGTGTGCAAGGCAGATCAATTTCCACAATTTAATGCCAGCCCCGGCCCGGGCCCGCCGCAGCGGGCCCCCCGGCGCCCGGCGCTTCCCGGCACGCCCCCGGCCGCCGCAGCGGCCGCCCCCCCGGGGGGGGGGGGAACCCCAAAATTTAAAATGTTGTAAATAATAGTGATATTTTAAGTGCATTGGTCCAATAAATGTTGTATTTTTTTATAAATAAACAAAAAAAAAGTGTATTTATTTAAGTGTTTTTTTTTCTAGTGGTTATGTAAATGTTGTATTTTTTATTATAAATAAATTAAAAAAGTGTATTTTTTTCATGTTTAATGTGCTTTTTTCAATGTAGTATTTTTTTAAAAGTATTGTTACCTTTTTATGTTTAATAAAAGAAAATATTATTCTTTATTCGTCTTCTTCTCATTATTATTATTATTATTATTATTATTATTATTATTATTATTATTATTATTATTATTCTTGAACGGAGTAGTAGTAATAGGGAAATTATTTATTCATTAGACAGGCATAGTCTACAGTTAGTTGTCTAGGTGAACTGTTGAAGGGAACATGTATCAATTTAAAACACCATTCAGATCGTTTCTGTATGGACCGTCAATGTCAGGCAAAACAACACTCTTAACTAAAATAATTAAAAATTGCGATAAAATGTTTGTGGAAAAGCCGAAAAAAATCTACTATTGTTACAGTATTTGGCAGGAGTCATACGATAAAATAAAAGCAATTGCCACGACGGGGTTGGTGCAGATACAATTCATACAGGGACTTGATGTTTTCAGCATTATTGAACCAAACTCTTGCCTGATCATTGACGATCTGGCTGAATCTATTGAACAATGGTCCCAGGAAATGCTACAACTGTTCACTGTTCGCTCTCATCATGAACAGATTTCCGTTACTCTGGTTCTACACAATCTCTTTCATCAGAGCAAGTGTATGCGAACACTTGCATTGAACTGTACCTACTATATCATCTACAGAGTTGTTCGTGATTCTAGCTCACTAATAACTCTCAATAAACAAATCTATCCAGGAGCCCCCAAATTTCTGCTCTCAGCATACAATCAGGCAACTAATAAACCCTACGGCTACATCCTATTGGATCTTAATCAAAATACACCGAGGATCTGCGTGTAGTCACAGATATTTTTGACAATGAAATTACAGTATATCTCCCTGTGAACACTAAAAAGACCTATTAGTTGCTATCATGACACTGAAGAAACTACATGAAAATAGACATTTGTTTTCAGTTCTAAGCACTTCAAAACCTCCGCTTAGGAAAGCAATACTCAAACACGGTATTGACAATGATTTCATTAATCTAATATCCGAACTTTGTTTAAATTTGATCGAGGGTAATGTTCAACTGCCAGAAGTAGTTAAGCAACAGGCAAAGCAACATCGTTCCATTGTACGTACATTGGCCTCTAAAAAGAAAGGAAAGAATTTTAAAAGGAAACGACTTCTTCAGGCGGGCGGTAGCTTTTTCACACTTTTACTGCCAATAATTGCAGGACTTGTAAACAGTTTTCTCTAGAAAGAGAATGACAAAACCCTATAAATTGACTCCAATAGAACTCGCTCTCTCACCCGTCGAACACTTTGAGAACAATCTGAGTAAATTCCTTGACAATGAAAATATTGAGGATGATAAAAAACTGCTTTTACTTCAAGATGCACTTCGCCGAGTGGACAAACACAAGTCCTATCGGTCGAAGCCCACTGCTGCTGGTGACCTCAAAAAAGAATCATCTCCTCAAGAGTCTGCTGCTGCTGCTGGAACACATTTAAAGAAGGAGGAATTGGATTCGATTGTATTGAAAATTGGAAATCTAATGCCCCACTCATATCGTGAACAAAGTAAACGACTCCTAGCCTATCTCATGGAAAGTGGTCATATTCAAGTTGAGAGCAATGGGGAAGGGATTATAATTCAGGGCAAGAGCTATAATCTACTTGATTTTATCTATGATACGGTTTCAAATCGTAAAGGACTATTATCATTTGACACTCATCTATACAACTTTCTAAATACATTAAACTTCCCCAAAAGTCTTATTGGCAATAGACAAATTCTAAAAAAATTAAATGAACATGCATCATCATCAACAACATTGAAACCATTAAAATATGAACTTGAAGAAGAAGATTTTAAATCAATTTTGGAAAATACTAGCACACCGCTGATAGCTAGACAAAAGCGAAGACGTATCAAGTCAACGTCACCACCACCACCACCAACAGCCAGTATACAAAAGGGTAGCGGACGTTACACAACGTGTTTACGTTCAAAATGGTTGAAGTTCTGGAAGGTGTTTATGAAAATATTGGTGAGGCGGGGAGTTTAAGTTCCCCCACCACTCTTTCCAAGGTCACTGGTGTTCACACTAAAAGTGTACAAGACTATCTACAAAATGAATCAAGTTACACTCTGCATAGAAATCATAGACTTCGTGCCAATCAATTTCGAAAAACTAAAGCCTTTTACCCATTGCATATAATGCAAGCAGATCTCCTGACTCTAGATGAGCTTCAACGACGTCACAATACACCGTACAAGTACGTCCTACTTGCAATCAGTGTTTATAGTCGCTATGCATATGCAATTCCATTGCGATCAAAGAGAGGTGTTGAAGTTGCTCAGGCCATTGAAAGTATTCTCGAACAGGATTCATATAAAAAAATTCAAACGGATCGCGGTAGTGAATTTGTTAATCCCCATGTTGCAAAAGTACTAGTAAAATATAGTACACTGCTCTATCATAGTCACAGTCCTATAAAGGCTGCAATGGCCGAACGATTGATAAGAACTATTCGACTTTTAATTTCAAGATATTGTACATTGAAAAATACACCGGCTTTTATTCATGATCTTGATAAAATCATGTTGATTTATAATCAACGACCTCATCGATCATTGTCCAACTCTACGCCAACGGAAGTTCATCATTCTGATCATGATACAATTGACACCTTTCTTAAACAGTATTCCAATGAATCGGTTGTCAAGAAGAAGAAAAATAAATTCAATGTTGGTGATACCGTTCGAATTAATAGAACAACTAATGTTTTTGAAAAGGGGAATTACTTATGGTCCACCGAACTTTTTAAAGTGGCAAAAATCCTAGACACTAAACCCATAACTTATCGCCTGCGTGATACCAAAGATGAAGAGATTCTCGGCGGCTTTTATGACTATGAATTGCAAAAAGTTAAAAATGCTGGTGAAATCTATCAAATTGAAAAGATATTAAAGACACGTACTCGCAGGGGTAAGAAACAGTTACTTGTTCGGTGGCTAGGATACAACTCTGATTTTGATTCTTGGATCGGTGTTGAAGATATTGACAGTGCCCCATGATTTCTATGTAACATTCATGTCCAACGTTTCCGATCCTCTCTACAACGACTTGAATAGAACAAGTGATTTTTGGACAAAACTCTCCCCCGCCATCAAATTTGACGGTGCGTATGAAGTGGCTCTTTCCGACTGTATTCTCAAAGATACCTATGACATCCTGAGAAAGGATCGTAAATATGATATAAAAATTAGACCCTATAATTGGCCACCACCACCACCACCTTCAGGTGATCAAGAACAAATTCGAAAAATCAATTGGATGGATTATCCATATGTTGAATTACCCTACGAGGAACTCACATGTATGAATGATTTGTGTCGTTCTATTAATAAAAGAATTTCCGCTCGTAAAAAGGGAGCTTTTCATTTCAACTATTCAAAGGAGGAGGGCAAGATCTACATTATCTATTGCCAGCGAAACGGTTATTCTCAATGATAACCTAAAGGATGTTCTTGGCTTTAAGCTCAATATAATCAATGGTAAAAGTGCCGGAAACACTAATTTCATTTTTGCTGACTACCCACCCGCCTTCTCCACAGACACTTGTATATTTCTCTACGCTTCATTTGTGGAAACATCGAGAGTCGGTAATTCAAATGTTCCCCTCCTACGAGTTCTTGAACGAAAAACCAATCAAGAGCATATTCATCACTACAATATAAAGCATCTTCAGTATATTCCCGTAAACACTTCCTATTTGGAACTCTGTCAGTTAACACTAAGAACTGAATTAGGTGATCCTCTAGCAATTTCAATAGGCTTAGCAGTGATTACATGTCATTTTCGACCCATTGTCAACGACAGCACAATCACCTAAAATGAACAATAGGAGAATTCCATTTGTCTGTCCCGATATCGATTGCTATGTTGGTGCTTTGAGTCCACATCAAATAGGCAATGGATTGGATTACTACAAGGGTCGTACTACAATGTCTGGCTATGGTCTTGGTAGCTGGTTTGCTAGGCTATTTCGTTCTGCACTACCCCTTGCCAGAAAATATCTTGCACCTGCTGCATCAAATTTTGCTGCCTCCACACTACAGGACTGGGGGTCGGGCAAGAATTTCAAGGAGAGTGTTAAGGAAAATATTAGATCTTCAGCAAGAGCCGTTGGTGAACAACTAAAATCTCGACAAAACGGGGAGGGATTGAAAAGGATGCGTTCACGTCATTCACTCATCAGTCTCCACCCAGGCAGGAAGCAAAGGACATCAACAAGGACTTTGAGGAATAAAACAACGAAGGCCAATAAGCAGAAGAAGAAGAAAAAGATTGTTAGATCAAAGAAGGATTTCTTCTCTTAATATGACTTATCTCTCCCACAAGGAATCATATCCATCAATTAGTTCCTCATTGAATCTATTCAATGCTGAAAATGTTGATGTCAGTGTCAAGTATGGCTACTATGAACAATTTTCCCCCAACAACCCCTCTCGGAAAATATACACTTTCAAATATTTTCCAATGAAGACTATTTCATTGATCTGTCGTAAACATTTATTGATTTAAATGTTGTGGTGAAGAAAAAGTCAGATAATACAACTCCAAATGCCGGAGATGGTCTCTCCTACGAGAACTGTATTCTACACAACCTATTCAAACAAATTAATGTATTCATTAGTGGAACATTGGTGAGCACTAGCAATAATTTATCAAACTATGCAAGCTACATACAATTTATGATGATGACGCCAAAGGCATACAAGGAGTTGAGAGGACAATCATTGGGCTATGAATATCGGTCAGGTGTTGATACTGACGGTGAGTTGACTACTGCAGTGACCCAAGAGTATCATCTGGTTGGAAAATTAAATCATGAGATATTCAATATATCCCAATGGCTACCCCCCAATGTCAAGATTGACATAAAGTTACAGATGGCCCCATCGAATTTCATTTTGAGAAAAACACTTCCTGCAGCACCCGATGCAAATGTCATTATCACATCGGCAATTCTCCACGTCCGAAAACAACAAGTTATGAGCTCTGTTGCATTGGCAGTGGAAAAGCTAAGAGCCAATGGTAACAATATTAAACTTCTTGTTCCCCATACGATCACCAATCAACGTCACTTTGCCACCGGCTCTCGTAGCTATAGCGATTCATCATTTATCAATGGAGAAATCCCATCAAAATTGGCTTTGGCCTTTGTGAAGAGTGGCAGTGCCGTTGGATCCTGGACTGAATCCCCCCATGATTTTAATTTTTTCGGTCTATCTAGCCTTGTGTGCAAAGTGAATGGTATTCCACTGTACACTCTATCATTTGACAAAAAATCCTATAGAACTCTGTACGAGTTGACCATGCAATCCCTAGATCATGACTCTCAACTATTTGAAAATGGAATAACCGATTCAATGTTTTCAAAAAATCATGGGGTTATTGTTTTGGACTTGTCTGGCACACAGGATATGAGCATAGTACGAACAGGGAATGTACGTTTAGAGTGTACATTTGCCAAGGCTCTGACTGAGAGTATCACGCTAATATCACTGAGTCAATTTGAAACCTATTGGGAAATCACACCCGACGGCAGTGTTCTACTAGACCTAGCACCATGAACACAAACCAAATAATCAACGTATTTAGTATGGATCCATACATGTCCCAGTACAAGTCCTATTGCATACCTTCGGACTTCATTGAAAAAATTCCAAGTGTTAACAATACCCTTATCATTGTTAATAGCAGTCCATCGACTTTGAAGACCGGTCATTGGCTATGCATCTTTCAGACAGCGAAGAATATTGAATTTTTTGATCCTCTTGGCCTATCGTATAAATTCTACGCTCCATACATCAGCAACTTTATTGAAAGCAGGGGGAAAACCATTATTCAAAATCAACGAAGAGTACAGGATTTAACGACTAAGACATGTGGCTTTCATGCACTACTCTTTTTCATGTTCAGATGTCGTGGCTACACCTACAAGCAGTTTCTCAACATCTACGTTGACTTACCTCAATTGAACGACTTTCTAGTGGAGAATATACTTACAAGTGTATTTAATATTGATTTTAGTGCCCTAAGAATAAAATGTTCTAAAGATGTATGTGAAATTGTTTATTAATAAAAAAAAAAATTATATACATGATAAAACGACTTTTCTACTCTTTAGATTTCATCCACTACTAGGTATTTGTCGACAACAACTAGTGCAGGTAGATTATCTGAATTCACAGTGTACTGATCCTGATGTACTGCATTGTCAGGGTCATATTTTCTACAGTAGAGTGTGACTTCACTCTTGTCATATCTCTTTGTATAGTCAATGATACTATTCTCATTCATTCTATAGAATTCACATGTTTCAATTTGCTTATTTGAAGCAATTTCACAAACAGTGTCCTCAAGTGTCGAATCACATTCCGTCACAGCCAAATAAAAATCAGTGGGCTTATAATCATAACACCCAGTGTCTTCACAACGATGACGTAGAAACCATATTCTTTTGTTGTTCCAACAGTTGAATCGTTGACCCGGTTTCTCCTCCAGAACAATCTAAAACCACGACGATACCAATCTCGTAGCAATAAACTAAAATCACGGTTAGGATTCTTTCCAATCATACGGGGATATGTATTCTCCCACTGATTACATTTATCATAATGACAATTGGAGCATAGGTGGCCTCTAGGATGAGAGTCACACACCTCTTCAAGACAGGAATTACAACCTTTAATTTGTACAGCATATCCTCTATGCAATTTACACGGGTTGCATAATCTGCACTTTTCATCATACTCCTCAATAATTGTGCAATTCTCACATGATGATGACCAGCTGCCCAATGAGTACATACATAACGGACATGTTTGGAACATTTTGTTATGTGTTGACACTCTCACTACCACAATGAAACTGAGCTAGCAACAACAAAAATTCTCTGAGATAGAGAGAGAGAGAGGAGTAAATCATCCTTGAGCACCATCTTTCTCATGAAAAAAGTCCTAAATTTCAAAACTAATGTTTAAAAGCGTATCCACAGTATCATTTTGCCGTGTCGTGATCAATATATCAATAAATTGAGTAAATGCATTTGTACCACGATGTAGAAGCTTCATACAATAGTCTAATGATGGAGAATCAGTTTTCATTACATCAGCAAGCATTCCCCGAGAAAATATCTTCCTTTGAATAGACAACTCTAGAAAATCATCATCTAGAATCAAACGTTTTTCCATAAGAACTAGATTCCTCATGATTCGCTCTTTCTCGAATCTATCCATTTTTTAGAGTCCTAACTCTCTCACAACCAAGTTCAGACTAACCAGAATTTCTTTTTGTACTCTAGAAAATATACGCTAGTCTACTATAGAAAGAAAAAAAATACCATTGATTTAGAAACATTTTTATTGAACATAATTACAATAATAATATTCACTGATGCATTTTGTTCTCATCAATATATTTCGATAGGACATCGAATGCTGACCGAAGTTTATTTATATGGAGAATATTCACTTTTCCAGCAAAACATAGTTGCTCCTCCTGCTTAAACTTGCTTAATGATATCACGTATCTAGCATACATAATGTCCCATTCAAGGCATAGTCTACAGCCAGTGGTTATTTCCACAGCTACATTGGGTACTCGTATATCATTGCTGCTGCTGCTGTCGGTTCCATCATTAATCTCCAATAATGTAAATGCACCACTCATTTTTTCTCCACTAATATTCTCTCAAATAAACTATTCTTTCTCTGAATTCAATTCTCTTACTAATATGAACTACAATGAAAATTACTCCTTATATCCGAATCCAACTACCAATCAAGTTAGTGTGACCGCCGCTCTCTCTAACCGACTGACCTCAAAAAAATGAGTGCCACATTAGAAAACCCGTCTGGTAGGACAAGTATCGATCGTAGTAATAGGTGCTTGACCCTGGCAAGCCAATGTATCCGTGAAACTGCACTGTATATTCTTGTAGGCGTGAATGTAGGCGTCAAATATATAGAACAGTTACTACTAGCGTACGTGATTTTCATATAGAAAACATGTTTTTAAGGAGGACACTCCCCCACAATCCTTAGGGCAAGGGTTTTAAGTTATGCCCTGGGGGGCATATAAGAACGATGTTGGCACAATGTATTATTTATTAATTTTTTCCTTTAGAGCAGGGCACTTCGTATCGAAGAAGTTGTCTCAGAAACTTCGAAAATGGCTCAATCAATTGGAAATTGGAGTGGCTTGTGCCCTTTTTAAAAGTCGAAAGTGATTGGAAGGCGAATAATACCCCTTCCATACCCACCATTTCCCGAAACAGATCGAATCAAAATTTTGAGATAGCCATTTTGTTCAGCGTAGTTGATTTCCACATAGAAATTATGTTTTGAGGAGAAAGTCCCCCCCAGCCCTCAAGGCAAGGGTTGTAAGATATACCCTGGGGGCATATAAGGTTTTTTTTTATATAGATTATAGGGTGTGGGGGTAGAAGGCATAGAAGGTGTGGGGGGGAGGTTTCTCTTGAATCAATTTTACTCTTAAAAAGGACACTATAACTTCCAATTTAAAATCAAATGAGACCCATCTGAAGTTAATGCAACCAGCCATTCCATAAAAATCTTATATGCCCCCGGGGTACAACTTAAAGCCCTTGGATCAGGGCTCTAGGGGGCTGTGCCACCCCTGGAAGCATTGTTATATGTTCTTTGGACTATTTTAAACAAAATTGCCATCGCACAATTTCAATCAAATGCATTTGGTGAACAGAGGGGTAGTCGGGTGGGGGGGGGTGCTACTTGACCTCCATCACTATTGACTCTTAAAAGGAAACTAGAAATTCCAATTTCAACCAGATGAGCCACCTCTAAAGCTTATACAAGCATCCCTTCCATAAGAACCTTAAATGTCCCAGGGGAATAACCTAAAACCCTCGCCCTCAGGCTCCGGTGGTTTGTATCAACCTCAAAAGTCTTGTTATATACTTAGACTATTTTGAATAAAAGAACCGTCCTAAAACATCTATTGGATACATCTCAGGAAACACGACGTTGTGTGTGCAGGGGGAGAACAGCTCCGCTCTGATCACTTTGACTCTTAAAAAGGGCACTAGAATTTATGATTACTAATCCAATGCGTCCCCTCCAAATCACATACGACCACCCTTCTTATAAGAACCTTATATACCCCAAGGACATAACTTACAACCCTTTCCCTGAGAGCTTTAGGGGGGGGGGGGGGGTTCTGCCTCAGAGACACAATTTCCGGAACTTTCAACTACGGTGAATAAAATTGTTATCTCCACATTTTTATTGGAGGTGTTAAGGCAAATACTGAGCGTGGAGGGGGGCTGTTTGCTCTCAAGTCACTTTGACTCTTAAAAAGAGCACTATAACTTCCAATTTCAAATCAAATAAGCCCCATCTGATGTCTATACGACCGCCCATTCAATAAAAACCTTGAATGCCCTCATAAAATTACTTACAACCCTATCCCCAGGGCACTGGGGGGTTGTGTCATCCTTAGAGACATTATTATATGTTTTTTGGACTATTTTGAAAAAAAATCGCCATCTTATAATTTCAGTCAGATGCGTTTGGTGAAAATAGGGGTTGTAGAAGAGGGAGGGGGGCTAAATGCCGTCATTCACTTTTGACGCTTAAAAAGGAATTAGAACTTCCAATTGTCAACCAAATGAACCTCTTCTAAAGCTAAACAACCATCCCTTCCATAAAAACCTTAAATAACCCCTGGGCATAACTTACAACCCTTGCTCCTAATCTCTGGGTTTGTTTCAACCCCAAAAGCCTTGTTCTATGATATTTAGATTAAATAAAAAAAACAAGTTTTTTTTAACTGAAAGTAAGGATTGACGTTAAAACTTAAAACGAACAGAAATTATTCCGTATATGAAAGGGGCTGTCCCCTCCTCAACGCCTCGCTCTTTAAGCTAAAGATTTTTATTGTTAAAAAAAAATAGAGTTGTGAGAATGTCAAACTTTAGCGTAAAGAGCGAGGCGTTGAGAAGGGGACAGCCCCTTTCATATACGGAATAATTTCTGTTCGTTTTAAGTCTTAACGTCGTTCCCTACTTTCAGTTAAAAAAACTTGTTTTTTTTATTTAATTTTTGAACGTTTTTGAATTAATGCAGGTTTTGATATTGGCTCACCGTACATGAGTAATTAAAACAAAATCTCTACATTAATTTTACTTTTATTTGGTTAAATTGCTTTCTCAAAATTTGCTTAATTTTATTTACGAACGTTTTTATTAGTAATAAATATACGTAACTTACGAATTAACTTACGTAACGAACTTCTATATTCATATATTTTTAATATGTATATTAGGGGGTTCACCCCCTTATTCAATACCTTGCTCTTTAAGCTAAAGTTCGAATTTTGTTCCAATTCTTTAAAACTGACCCCTTAATCACAAAGGCCGTTAATTAGAATAAATAGCTCTTATAAAAGTACTAAAAAATCTTTAGCTTAAAGAGCGAGGTATTGACTAGGGGTGAACCAAATCATATACATAATATTTTCTGTTCTTTTTAAGTTTTGATGTTGCTCCTTACTTTCAGTTGAAAATTTTTTTTTATTTAATTTCTGATCTTTTTCTTTAATAATTATGGGAAATCCGGCACCCCCTTCATAGCAATGTCCCTTCCCCCATGAAAAATTCCTTCATGAAAAGATCCTCCCATATAACCCCCGACCCACCCCCCACCCCCACACCTACCAGAAAAATTCCCCCTGAAAACGTCTCTATACTTCCCAATAACCAATACTATATGTTAGCATTGGGTAAAGTTCATAACTTTCAGCCCTCCCCCGGGGACTTCGGGGGATTAAGTCATCCTAAAAGACATAGTTATCATATTTTCGACCATGCTGAACAAAATGGTTATCTCAAAATTTTGATCGGGTGACTTTGGGAAAAAATGAGCGTGGGAGGGGGCCTAGTTGCCCTCCATTTTTTTGGTCACTTAAAAAGGGCGCTAGAACTTTTAATTTCCGTTCCAATGAGCCTTTCCACAAAATTCTAGGACCATTGGGTCGATACGATCACCCCTGGGAAAAAAAACAAAACAAAAACAAAAAAAACAAATAAACACGCATCCGTGATCTTTCTTCTTGTAAAAAATGCCAAATTCCACATTTTAGTAGATAGGTTCTTGAAACCTCTACAGTATGCTTCTCTTATACGTTGAATATGATGGTGTGATTTTCATTAAGGTTCTATAACTTTTAGGGGGTCTTTCCCCCTTTTTTCGAAAATCAGCCAAATTTTCTCAGGCGTGTAACTTTTGATGGATAAGACTAAACTTGATGAAACTTATATATTTGAAATCAGCATTAAAGTGTGATTCTTTTGATGCATCTACTGGGATCAAAATTCCGTTTTTTAGAGTTTCGGTTACCATTGAGCCGTGTCGCTCCTTACTTACAGTTCGTTACCGCGAACTACCCTCTGATTACTTTGACTCTTAAGAAGAGCACAAGAGTGTCTGATTACCAATCCAGTGAGCCCCCTCAAAGTTTATATGACCACGCTTTCTATAAAAACCACATAACTTACAACCATTGCCCTGAGAGCTGCGGGGATTTGTTATCCTCCAAGACATGATTTCCAGACCTTTCAAATTACTTTGAACAAAATGGCTTGGTTAAATTTTGATTGGAAGTGTTTGGGTAAATAATGGGCGGGGGTGGGGGTGGTCATTTGCCCTCTGATCACTTTAGACTAAAGGCACTAGTCCTCTCAATTTCCAATCGAAAGAGCCCTTTTTGAAGCTTTTACGACAGAACTTTCCATAAAAAGCTTATATGCCCCAAGGGCATAACTTACGACCTCTTGTCCTGAGGGCTATGGGGGGGGGGGGGGTGTCATCCTCAAAGACATAATTACCAGACCTTTCAACTGCGTTGAACAAAATGACTATATCAAAATGTTGATCAGAAATGTTTGGGGAAATGATGGGCGTGGGGGGGGGGGGGGGTATTTCCCTCCGATTACTTTTTACGATTAAAAAAGGCAATAGCCCTCTCAATTTCCAATCGAATGAGCCCTTTTTGAAATTTTTACGACAACGCTTTCTACAAAAAACCTCATATACCCCCCAGGGCATAGCTTACAGCCTTAGCCCTGAGGGCTGTAAGGGCTGTGGCTATAAAAAGTGTTGATTGGTAGTTTTTGGGGAACTGATGGGTGTCAGGAGGGGGTGGAGAATCGCTCTCCGATTGCTTTTGACTATTAATAAGGGCACAAGCCCTCTCAATTCCCAATTGAATGAACCCTTTTTGAAGTGGCTGCGACAACACATTCTATAAAAATTTTATATGGCCCCACGGCATAACTTACAACCTTCGCCCTGGAGGCTGTGGGGGGTTTGTCATCCTCAAAGACGTAATTTCCGGACCTTTCAACTACGCTGAACAAAATGGCTATCTCAAAATTTTGATTGGATGTGTTTGGGGAAACGGTGGGCCAGACAGGGGGGGGGGTGTAGTTGCCCTCCAATCACTTTTGACTACAAAAAGGGCACTAGCCCTTTCAATTTCAATCATATAAGCCCTTTTTGTAGTTTCTACGACAACACTTTATGTAAAATACTTATGTGCCCCCAGGAAATAACTTACAACCCCTGCCCTGAGGACTGTAGGGGGTTTGTCATTCTCAAAGACATCATTTCCGGACCTTTCAGCTGCGTTGAACAATCACTTTCGACTATTAAAAGGGCACTAGTACTTTTAATTTCCAATCGACTGAGCCCTTTTTGAAGTTTCTACGACAACGCTTTCTATTAGAACCTTATACCCTTGTCCCGAGGGCTGTGGGACGGTTGTCATCCTCAATGACCTAATTTCATTACTTTCAACTACGTTCAACAAAATGACTATCTCAAAATTTTTATTGGATGTATTTGGGGAAATGGTGGGCCTGAGATTGGGGGTTAGTTCCCCTCCAATCGCTTTCGACTATTAAAAAGGGCACTAGCCCTTTCAATTTCCAATCTAATGAGCCCTTTTTGAAGTTTTTACGACAACTCTTTCTATAAAAACCTTATAAGTCCGCACGTAATAACTTACAACCCTTGTCCTGAGGGTTTGGGGGGGGGTCATCCTCAAAGACCTCATTTCCAGAACTTTCAACTACGTTGAACAAAATAGCTAGCTCAAAGTTTTGATTGGTTGTGTTTGGTGAAATGGGGGCGTGAGAGGGGGTTTAGTTACCCTCCAATCACTGCCGACTAAAAAACGGGCACTAGCCATTTCAATTTCAAATCGAATGAGCCCTTTTTAAAGTTTCTGCGACAATACTTTCTATAAAAACCGTATATGCCCCTTGGGCTTAACTTAAAACCGTTGCCCTGAGGGGTGAGGGTTTGTCATTCTCAAAGACATAATTTCTGAACCTCCAACTACGTTGAACAAAATGGCTATCTCAAAATTTTTATTGAATGTGTTTGGGAAAATGGTGGGCGTTGGAAGGGTGTTAGTTGCCCTCTAATCACTTTTGATTATTAAAAAGGGCACAATCCTTTTCAATTTGCAATCGAATGAGACCTTTTCGAACTTTCTACGGCAACTCCTTCTATACGAAGTCCCGTGGTCTAAAAGCTAAAACCAAGAATAATACATTGTGTCAACATCGTTCTTTACTTAGGCAGCGCTATTGTGCTGCCTCTGACTTCCAACAAAATTGATTTTCTGAATAAAACTTTATATTCAAGACATTTGTTTAGTTTTTGTAGAGCGCAAAAGATGCTCCTGCGCTTCAGGAGGTTTACAGCTCTGCAATATTACGCTTATTTCTGGTAAAAACTCCTCAACATGAAGCATTTATTTCAATTATTTCAGTTTTATTATTTCAAAACATCCTTTCAAATAGATAAACACAGCAACTGACTAAACAAAACATTCACTTTAAGTAATATATTTAATTCTCAGTAAATTGCAATCAAAACCAATATTTTTTTAGGGGGGATGGTGCGTAATGCTACCTTTATTTGTTATACAAATGTCTAAGTTTTAAGTTTGGCTTCATTATCTGTTGTAATTTATTTTTTTTTAGGTTTTATTTCTTCATTCTTATAATTTCTTAGTACCTTGTTATAAGCCTATTTCTGCTCGTTATAAGTTGATCGTTAATTTGATCGTTAATATTTTTGGAATTTGGTTTAATTTATTGGATTGTCCTACATCTTTTTTTTTGTTTGGGGGTGGGGGTGGGGTCTCATAAAAATCGCTTTTTGTTTGGGTCTTTTAATTATTGTTTTTTTTTTCTCTTCTTTGTTTTGTTTTGTGTGTGTCTGTGTGTGTTGAGTCTTTGAAAGGTTGAAATGCATTATATTGAAAATACTTTTTTTTCTTTTTTTTTAGTATTTATGCTATTTCTGTTTTTTCCCCTGTTTTTTCCTGGCCATAGAACCTTACGGGGGGTTCTATATTGAAGTGTTTTTGTCGTAAATTTATTGGTTGAATAAATTGGTTGACTGATTGATCATAGGGTAGTCCACGCGGAATAAATTGATTGCTTGGTAGTCCCCTGGCTAGTTTTTGATTTTTTGGATTTTTTTTCTCTTCTTTTTTTATGTGCATCATTGTATTTTATGATTTTCTTTTTCCCTTGTTTATTTTTTTTGTTTATTTATTATTTTTTTCTTCTTTTTTTTCTCTTGTGTTGAGTCTCTTAAAGGTATGAATGTATTATGTTGAAAATGTTTTTGTTTTTTATGTATTTGTTTCATTTTTGTTTCTCCCCTGTTTTTTTTTCCTGGCCATAGAGCCTTACGGGGGAGTTTTATATTGAAGTGTATTTTGTTGTTTATTGATTGAATAAATTAATTGATTGAACCAGGGATAATTTTGCTTTTGTAGCAATTTTGTTTCATCCTTTTTTGTTGTTAATCGTCAATGCTTCTGTGTAGAGATAAAAATACATAGTTTGAATTCGAAGCTTCTATTTAAGGGTTTCCGAGGCCTCTAAGCGCATAGAAGCCTAGAAATTCCATCGAGCCTGGTTCAAATCTATACCAGTATAAAAATAATGCAGGAACTTAGTTCGTGTTTTTCTGACATTTAATGGGCGTCAAATAAGGAAAACGCAGATAAATTGACGAATTACAGATTAAACACAGCAAAATAATATAAAATTTGAGAAAATAAAAACATAGAACAATAATGAATTATACAATGAGCCATAAGAATCTCGAAATTTTTGGATGGGGCATGGGACCTTAGACTCACCCCTAAGCGCACGCATGGGCGTCACGTATGGGGGGAGGGCCGGTTTTACCGACTCAATTTTTGAAAAAAATAAATGAGATGAATGAAATTACTGAAAGAAGATGAAAACACTGGCGTGACATCCACTGAAATCTAGATCCTCCCTAAGTCTCGAAAACCTCGGTATCAGTCGGTAAATGAGACGATTTTACCGACTCAATTTTTAGATTTGATTGAAAGGGGCCGCTATCTCGATCTCATTCGGTAATTGGAGCGGCAAAATCGACCGGAAACAATGGATGACTCAATAAAAATTTATTCGGTAGCAACTTGTTGAGAACTTCCGGCTTGTGAATCATCGGGGTTCAGTTCAGTTTCACGGTTGATTTCAATTGCAAAGAACATATTAACAATAAAAAAAAATATGTCAAGTTTAAGGACAAATCGGGTGAAAATAAAGTGCTTGGCGTGTAAGAATATTTTCGATAAGGATTACCGTAAGCGTCATACCGCCAGTTTTCATAAAAATGAACCTGAGCCGAAATGGATCCTAGCGACCGAGCAGGTTGTGACTAACCCATTTGCTGCATCAGCTCCTAAGAAAATGAAATTGGCAGTTCATTCAAACGGAGGAAAAGGTAAGACATAGCCTATACAATTAAATTGTCCACTGCGAATCGACCAGTGGGTAGGCGACAAGTTAGTTTTTCATTCTGACTCTTTTTATATATACTAATTGAAATTCTAAATTTCTTACTGTGGCTTATATAAATCATAATATCATCATACCTCTCCTCATCAATTGCTTGATTTCACAAGAAAAGAGCACAATCGATCGCTATATCAGAGGATAGTATAGCCTATTAAAGATGTGCCTCTCGGGGCGGATCGGGCTCAATTAATTCAGGAAAACCGTTGGAGTTCCTATGATAGCGATTCGGTATTAACACACAGCCCAAGAAGTTAAACTCAAGTTTTTTTTCTAATTATTAACAAAATAAAAAAAAAAGTTGGTAAAAATGACCAGCCAGTCGGTAAAATCTATTGCCCCCCCCCCAAACATTTTGGCTAGTAACGCCCCTGAGTGCACGTGTCTGTACAAATATACAACCTGTTTAGGGGAAATTTTTGAAAGTCAGAATCACTTACATAGGAAAGAGCCATGTTTCAAGCATTCGAAACAAAAAACTGTTATCTTTCATATAGCATAGAAACTGTTTAAATAAAAACCTAAGCAGTAAAGATAAGAAATAAGAATTGAACGATCCAAATTTTAGCACTGTAACACTTAGCTGTGATTGGACAAAGCTCTTAAGATATTAAATAAAAAAAACAAGTTTTTTAAACTGAAAGTAAGGAGCGACATTAAAACTTAAAACGAACAGAAATTATTCCGTATATGAAAGGGGCTGTCCCCTCCTCAACGCCTCGCTCTTTACGCTAAAGTTTTTTATTGTTTTAAAAAATAAAGTTGTGAGACAGAGTCAAACTTTAGCGTAAAGAGCGAGGCGTTGAGGAAAGGACAGCCCCTTTCATATACGGAATAATTTCTGTTCGTTTTAAGTTTTAATGTCGCTCCTTACTTTCAGTTTAAAAAACTTGTTTTTTTTATTCAATTTCTGATCGTTTTTTAGTTAATGCAGCTTTTATTTTGGCTCGCCGTCATTGAATAATTAAACAAAATTTGCATAAAAATTTTACTTTTCTTTTGCTAAATGGCTGTCTCTAAATTTGGTTCTGACGTAATTTACAAATTAACTTACGTAACGAACTTCTATATTCGTATATTTTTCTTCTGGAAAAAAATACAAAGTTGCAGATTTTTGCAGATATGAGCTTGAAACCTATGTTATAGGGTTTTCTGATACGCTGAATCTGACAGTGATTTTCATTAAATTTTTTTCACTTTTAGGGGATGTTTCCCCCCTCTTTAAAAAATCAGGTAAGTTTCCTCAGGCTCGTAGCCTTTGATGAGTAATACTAAACTTAACAAAATTTGTATATTTAGAATCAGCATTATAAGCCCATTCTTTTGATACATTTATTGACATCAAAGTTCCGTTTTTAAAAGTTTCGCTTACTATTGAGCCGTATCGCTTGTTTTTTTTATTGTTTTTTTTTATTACGCATGTTATTACGTATATGATGGGGTTCTCCCCTTAGTCAATACCACGCTCTTTACGTTAAAAGTTAAAAAAAAATTTTAATTCACACACCCCTGAATCACAAAGGCCGTTTAATTAGAATAGATAGTTTTTTGAAAGCACTAAAAAAAACTGTAGCGTAAAGAGCGAGGTATTGACTTGGGGGAGAAACCCCTCATATACGTAATAATTTCTGTTCATTTTAAGTTCTAATGTTGCTTCTTACTTTCAGTTGAAAAAACTTGTTTTTTTTTTTATTTAATTTCTGATCGTTTTTTAAATAATGCTTGGAAATCCGGCGCCCCCTTCATAGAAGTGTCCCTTACCCCAAAGAAACATCCTCCACGGAAATATTATCCCAAGTAACCCCCTCCTCAAGCCCCCCTCTCCCCCCACCAAAAAAATTCTTCCTGAAAATGTCTGTGTACTTCCCAATAACCAATACAATATGCAAGCAATGGGCAAAGTTCATAACTTGCAGCCCTTCCCCTGGGAACTGTGGGGGATTAAGTCATTGTAAAAGACATATTTATAAGATTTTCGACTATGCTAAACAAAATGGCTATCTCAAAATTTTAATTGGGTGACTTTGAGAAAAAAATGAGCTTGGGAGGGGGCCTAGTTGCCCTCCATTTTTTTGGTCACTTAAAAAGGGCACTAGAACTTTTAATTTTCGTTCCAATGAGCCCTCTTACGATATTCTAGGACCACTGGGTCAATACGATTACCCCTGGGGGAAAAAACAAACAAACAAATAAACACGCACCCGTGATCTTTCTTCTGGCAAAAAATGCAAAATTCCACATTTTTGTAGATAGGAGCTTGAAACCTCTACAGTAGGGTTCTCTGATACGCTGAATATGATGGTGTGAATTTCATTAAGGTTCTATAACTTTTAGGGGGTCTTTCCCCCTTTTTTCAAAAATCTGTCAAATTTTCTCAGGCGCTTAACTTTTGATGGGTAAGATTAAACTTGATGAAACTTCTATATTTGAAATCAAAATTAAAATCTGATTCTTTTGATGTATCTGTTGGTACCAAAATTCCGGTTTTTAGAGTTTCGGTTACCATTGAGCCGGGTCGCTCCTTACTTACAGTTCGTTACCACGAACTGTTTGATAACAATTATTTTTACGAAAAAACTGAATAACAAAATTTTGAGCTATTCGGCTCGCACAGAAACGAGTTTTGTTTTCGGGCTAGCCAAGTTTCTAAGTTGGGACGGAAAGGGGAAATTTTTGACGCTTTGTTAAATATGACTTTTTATAGTTAAATATGACTTTTTATTTTGTTAAATATGAAAATTATTTTGTTAAATATTAAATATCATATTTGTTAAATATGACTTTTTATTCTATTCGAAAATCATATGATTTGACCTGAAAAAAATATGTTAAAACAGCATAAGAAAGCATATATGATAAAATCATATTAAGTTAGGGCTGATGCATAAATAATCCTGAGATTCGGAGGATACCATGGCAGAAATAATTTACAGTTGAAAAGATTTTTTAACGGCTTTTTTTACTCGCTTTTAATATATTTTTGTTTCAGTGTACCAGAGGGATCATACGAAGTTCAAAATTGTCTGCATGATTGTGGCATAATTGGAAGTAATGTCGAATGTACAGAATTCAAGGGCGAACATTTCTCTGCCCTTTCGAAAACTTAATATCCCTATAAAGAATTTCAAATGAGAGAAGGATAGATATAACACCCCTCCCTTACAGGCTGGTTGCCCCTCAAGAAAAAGTCTGTAGCTCACCCCCGATTGGAAGTAAAAGTTTGTACATCAGCCTTTTTCGCAATTGTATGTATTTAAGTTTCAATCAAGGGTTGTTTTTAAATGAAAAATAAACTGAAAACTAGATTGAATGTGCGAATGTTATTGGAAAAATAGGCAAATTGTTTGATCATTACTTAATCGTGAGTAGTGTACAAAATAGGCCAACAGTTAATTTTTGTAAATTTTCGAAAAGATGTCGCTGTTTCAGTTTCTGTGTAGCCTTGGAGTATGCGAAAGAACGACTCACAATTGTTTCATTTTAAAAATTTTCAAAGTCCATCTAAAGAGTTACCCCACAGCGGTGGCATGACATATTTTGTCAATAGACTTCTGAAATTCCTCACGGAACAGACTAACATTACAGCTACTACTACTACCTCTAATAGCTCACTGCAGCACCAAGGCATCTGAGGTCAACATGGAGACGCATGTTCCTCCTCCATCCCAATTTATTGAAGCCTCCCTCTATACACACTCTGAAGAAGTTCTAAGCTCCCTTAAATCCTTTCTTACGACCTCCTCCTACCCAATCCGGAGACTACCTGCTTTTGTTTGGCCCTAGATTGTAGGCCGACACGGACGATCTTTGGTAATCTGTCATCTTTTATCCGCAGAACGAGTCCTATCCATATTAACTTTTCTATCATTACACCTCTGTGGCAAAAAAATCTTTTCGAATTTAAGTGTCTGAAAAATAAGTTGAAATTGGAATAAGATCTCCTTCAAAATGATGTAAGTGATGGTAAACATTTTGCGGCGTGCTTGTGTTTATTGTTTCGAGTAAGCCTCGGTTTGAGCAGGCTATAGCACTTCCACAGCTTATCACAAACCCTATAATAATTTTCACAGATGACAAATCCTTAGTTCTGTTAAAAAAAAAAAATTGAATTCATAGAAAAAAGTGTCGATATGGTCAACATTATGAAATCAAAAATAAAATACAAACAAAAGCTCGACCCGTCATTCAATTAGGGTTTCAATCAGATTCAGCATTAAGTGCCTCAGTGCAGGTCAAAAAATGTATTAAGTTTTCCAGAGCATAGATGAAAAGAATATGTGAGACTTCAATAACCGTAATGCTGAGACTAAAATCTGATTTGAGCTACTCTTGTTACTCTTTATTTTATTCACTAGAATCGTTGTATGCTAATAGGAGCAAGTCAGTGTTACAACAGTAAATAAAAGGATGTAGTAGCCAGGGGCGGATCCAGGATTTTTTTTAGGGGGGGGGGCGCAAAATAGGTTGATCCGATAAACTTGCGTTAGGAGCAAGTTTGATAAAGGCAATCTTGCGTTAATTAAGCAAATTACACTACTTTAGACTACGTTAGGTGAGGCGCGCGCCCCCTCACCCCCTTGATTCGCCACTGGTAGTAGCTGTAAAAAGAGACAAACCAAAAAACTAGATTTTTTGGTATTTCATTGAAAAGTATCCTTTTTTGGCAGCAGATAATAGTTTGTTATTAGTTATTCTTATGGAAAACAAACAAAAATTTCCCCTCCCCAGGTTTTGGAGGATATATTCCCCCCCACCCTCCAAGATTTTCATGAATTGGCACCATGAAATGGTTTCGAACTCGAGACAACAATACATGAGGAATGCGCCAGACAATAAAATCAGTGTTTAAAATGACAAAGTACCACAAGAAGGGAATACGATGCCTTTCTGTTGCCGAAATGTAGTTTTCTTGAACAGTCCGATTGCATTCTTTCTAGTTTATTTAGTATGGTGTTTAGTTGCCAATGTGTCTTGGTAAGTTGGAAGACCGTAACAGTGAAAGTCAAACTGCGGTCATCCCAGTCTGAAGTGCAGTGCAAGTTCATATAGTTTTATTTCCAAGGAAGTTCAATCAAGATGGCTTAGACCATCTTCATAAGAAGTAGTGAAAAGCCGGAAACGGATTTTAAAGCCCATTTTTGAACATTATCAATTTTGGTATGTCTGTTCTTTCGTGAGACAGATCTTATGAGAATGATCTTAGTGAGACTGATATCATTTTGCATTGAAGTCGCTCTATGTGCTGTATCATCATAACTTTTGCTTTTCTAATTTAATACCGAGGCCCAATAATGCCACCTTGCTTCCCCGTGAGACAGGAAACGGAAAGGAATTTCTTTAAACAGTTTTATCAAAGTTTTGGGACTTGAACGCCTCTTGTGACCAGGGGCGTCCTGAGACTCATTTCGCTGGGGGGGGAGGTGGGTGATCATCGTAAATTTTACCGAATTGCTACTTGATTTATGCCAAATTTTCTGCAGAAATTAAGAATTTTGCTAAATTTTGGGCAATTTTGAAAAATGTTCGCCTTCGGCGAAAATTTTACCGAATGCCAAAACCGTTGGAAGGGCGGCACGTCCCTCCCTGACCCCCCCCTCCCCCTTTGGATTCCCCTCCTTGTGACTAAGACACTTCTAATAAACATGGAACAGAAAAGCTGTGAGGTCCATTCTAGTAACTATTTAATGATGATGTTACTTGTTGTGATGTTCCTAATTAATTTTAGAAGCTGCGCTTTACCAATATAGTACCAGAGCCTCCTGTCACCACCTTGGTTTCCCCTCAGATTGTAGACAGCAGTTGGATTTCTCTAAATAGCATCCCCTCAAGTTTATGATCTGACTTCCTTTATCAGTTTGGGACCAATGGTATTGATAAGTAAGGAAAAGGCAATCTCTGAAGACTATTAATGAAGGAATTGCGCGTTGAAATCACTCGTTGTGTTGTGTTTATTTAGTGCTGTTGTGCGTTGTGCTGTGTTAATACCGGACGCTATTATCAACACTGTACGCCCCGCTTGAATCGGTAAAGAATAATAGAATTTCTTTAAATAGCCTTGTTCAAGCTATGTAACCTCAGCACTACTTATGGTTAATGTTCTATTTAATTCTGGGAAAGAAAAACAGCAAGGTTTATTAGTGATGCCAATTGAAAAAGAGGTGGTTTCATTTACCCATCTAGATTTTTCCCTTCCCCACTCCTCTTAGATTTCGAAAAATACCTTTTTTAAATATTTGCAATTAAATATACCCTTTTTTTAAGCATTCTCATGAAAAAAAACGAAAAAAATTGTACACCCCTAGAATTTGAAAAATATATTTGCCCCAGGCAAACACACATTTTCATGAATTAGCATCATTGATTTCTATTCCATAAAACATGACGCGTTGATTTTACTTGTTGTTATCCGATTAGAAGCATAAAGTTTGATGTGCTAATGTAGCACAAAAGAGGATAGCTACTAGTCTTAGCAATGTTTTACCGTTTACTTGGAGAAAAATTTTTCATTTTTAGTTTTCTAGTCTTGGTCCTAAATTCAAGAGTTTAACAAAATAACGGCAAACTCCTTTCATCGCTATTTCCTTTGCAAATCAAGCAGAAGGCTAAGCTCATGAAATTACGACAATGATTTCAAAATCTATAATTTGACGTAACTCCAGGTTAACGGCTATGTCTCCCCCCATTCTTTAGAATCTGGCTTCAATCCTATTTTCTATCTCTATGGTAGTATGGTAATTGCCGTACCTTTTCTAGCATTATCGCCATTACGGTGGTAGATGGCAGTGAAATGTCTTTAAATTTTTCCCATGAAGCGGTAGATGGCAGTGAAATTTCTTTAAATTATTGCCAAGCTTTGGGACTTAACTTTGTCTTGCAGCTATTAATATTAATAAAGTTGAAGCGAAAAAATGTGAGATCTAAGTTTGGAAACTAGTGAGCTATGACAGGGGCGGAAGTAGGATTTTGAAGGGGGGGGGGGGGGTTGGCGCAAAATAGGCTGATCTGATAAACATGCGTTAGGAGCAAATTTAATTAAGCAAACTTGCGTTAATTAAGTAAATTACACTACTTTAGACAACGTTAGGGGGGGGGCACGTGCCCGCCTCACCCCCCTGGATCCACCACTGAGCAATGATTTCGCTCATTGTGCTTTACCCAATTAGCGTTGTAAACTATGCTGTGCTGAGACCAGTATTACCAACTTGTTTTCCATGAGACCCTAGATAACTGACTAATTTCTTACTAATAGTACTCGCACAGGTCCTGTTTTTTTAGTGTGCTTCAGTGCAGAAAACAAGCGTTAATATTCAGCAATTAGTTTAATTACAATACCCTTATTTTTGTTAGATTTTACTTTTGGTCAAAATTCTTCTATCTTAACCTGGCAAAAATAATAATTCGCAAGGATAATTGTATATACCGTTTAGAATAATTGAGTTCGGCTGTAAAATAGCTGGAGAAAACAAAGCAAATGATGGGTAATTTTCACATTTTTCTATTTTCTAATTTTTGGTGATTTTTTAATTTTCCAAAAAAATTCCAATCATAAATTATTTCTTTTCACCATGTTAAATATTAAATAATATATAAAACAAAAATGTTTTCTCTGAGAAGTAACCCCAGAGCACAAAATATTTTTAGAGAAATTTTCACATTTGTTTTTGCTTTACCATGAAAAACGTAAAAACCAAGCCGGTTTTCGTCCTGGTAGAGGCTGTGCTGACAATATTTTTGCACTCCGCCTCGTTATTCAGCAGCTCGAAGGGTATAGTCTGCCCTTGATTCTGATATTAATGGACTTTGTTCCAGTGTTCTACTCGATCATTAAAAAATGACAAAATGCTCCTGAAATTTGTCGAACTACCTAAGGCATACTACAAGGGGTCAGTGGGCCCAGTTCGAGTTTACGGAGAAGAAACTGAAAAATTCCCCGTTGAGTTTGGAGTAAAACAGGGCTGCGTCCTGTCTCCGACTCTGTTTAACTACTGTATTGATTGGGTGCTTGAGAATAAACTATTTTCTAATCCAGGAGTCCAGATCGGACATAACCTTTTGCTTGAAGATATTGACAACACTGATGATTTCGGAATCCTCTCAGACCAAAAGAAAGCCTAAACTGTGCTCGATGATGTGGTTACTCGGGCAGATCACATTGGCCTTAAAGTCAGTACAGGGAAAACAAAATTTACGGCCGACTAATCCTCTATCGCTAACTGTAAATAAAGTATAGTTGTAGCAGGTTGACAGTTTCACAAACTTTGGCTCCCAGCTTTGCCCTGATGGATCTTCTGACGCCGATATTCAACAGTGATTCCAGAAAGTACAGATGGTCTTTGCTTCGCACCGGAAACCATTGTGGAACTAATGTGAAACAAGTGTACGCACTAAAGTTGGAGTTTACCTGGCTTTGGTTTGAACAAACCTTCTTTATGGATAAGAAACTTGATCAGTGAAGCGACTAAATGAAAATGCACTGAAGGTGTTTGAGTATACCTGTCTGCGTAGTATTCTCAGGATACACCTGAGTAATTGCATATCAAACGTAGATACACGACGAATGTGTGATAGAGATGCGTTACCATCATGATCAAGGAGCCTAGACTGAAATGGTTGGGCCATGTCTAACGGAGGCCACATGAGTGCTTGCCTCACCGAATCCTTCTATCTGAGCTCCTCAACTCATGGAAGAGACACCAAGGGGGACAGTGAAAAAACTGGTTGAGCTTGGTTACATCACATCTTAAACGTATTGAGGGCTCAGAAAGTTCGGTGATAGATAGACAACCCAATAGCTCCCACTTGCAAAGCAGCTGGTAGCAGACCGCATTACATGGTTCAAACAGTTCTTGAAGATCCTTGATGCCGGGCAAGGTGGAAACAAATGATTCCCGACACAGGTAAGAATAGAAGTAGATAATCAATAATGTTGCTATTAAGCAATTCAGATTGTATTATGATCAGAGCTGTACTTCAGCTCTTCCCATTTTTTATTATTAGTAGTTATGAACCGTACAAAAAATTCAAGTCAAAAATCAAAAATGAGTCAGCCCCAAACAAATTGAGTGGAAGAACAAAGGAGTTGATTAGAAAGTCTGATCAGCTTGTTCGATTGTCAATCTCTGCAAAAAAAAAAACATCATACCTTTCTAAATAAGTATAAGCTCGAGTTTGTCATTTGCTCCATTGACATCTTCTGATATCCCACTATACATCAAAGGAAAAACAATCAGTTGAATTTAGAAGAACTTGATATCCAGATTGAACAAGAATTGTATGATGAGAAAGAAAAAGTCCTAGCAGGGCTGGAACATCCCAAAGACTACAATGGCTAGAAGAAGAAGAAGAAAAGTAGCACTGGTGATACAAGAAGAAGAAGGTCAATAGCAAAAAATGCTATAAATATTGACCAGCCAAGTGGGAGACCAATCCCCATTAGAGATATTTACCGATGGAGACTATCAGATATTATGTTTAATAAAAAAATCCTACTCTTTCCCCCTTTCCCAATAAGTATTTTTCTAAAATTTATCATAGAATTCGTTCTGGAACAAATGGACTAAACTTTCTTGCATTCTCGTATCAGTTTCCTAATTCAAGTGGTCCAGTTCCCCTGTCCCCTCTTTGAAGGTATTGTATTATGAATAATGAAACAATTGACTACTGCCTATTTGAATGTAATATGCTGACGTCTGCACAGCATACTTTGCATTGTAAACTGTTAAAGTGCTTCAAACATCACAAAATCTCACTATCAGCCAAGAGCCTAGCCAACTATACCTGCACACAGAGCACAGAAATTGATATCTATCATCTTATATTTGAACTCCTTGAGTCGAAAGATCTACTGAAAGATATCTGAGAATATCTAATAAATAAGAGACAACCAAGCCAGTAGCTCTGTAGCCCACAGAGTGAAGCAAAAGGAAAAGGGCTAAATAGTATCAACTGAAAAGTCCTCCTGCTGTGAAATAGAAGAAGAAGAAGAAGCTCAAAAGAAATCGTTATCAAACTTTAGCTGTATAGAAAAATCAAATTTTTTATCTCATTCTTAAAATCTTGCTATAAATGGTTTCGACGTTGGCTAAGGCTAGCTATCAATTTGAATAAGCTTTTAGAAAACCGAATTGAATAACCAGTTTTACGTAAATTGCTCGCAGAAGGAATAAGCTCATCAGTTTGTTGTTGTCAAGAAATTTTTGAAGATAAAAGTCATGAATGATTATTACATAAATCTTTAGCTTATTAAAAATTTAAACGAAGCAATAATATAGAAGCAAAAATCACATATCTAAATAAAATAAAAGGATATTTTCGCTTTCAAATTTATTGACAGATTCTATTAGTTTTCAACAAGAATTCATTCTCTTTCAACTTTTCAAATTTACATCAAGTAGAACACCAAGTATTGAAAGCATTAGCAGGTACTTTCACCCAGAAATTTGTTCCTTTTTTTTAAATTTAAAATCATTCATAACATAATATTTAGCTTTTTCAAGTTAAATTTTAATTGTTGTATTATTACCTGCTTCTGATTGAGAGTCAGCACAAAGGTTTCAATAAAAGACTGGAGCCAAAGCTCCAGAATTCAGCTATAAATGATTATTGAATTCTTTGCAAGAATTCTGTTTTAAAAGAGATCTCAGTTTCAACAAAGTCAGTTAAACAGCAGGTATAAGCTATAGCATTAAATAACAGAGCAAAATAGCAGACAACAACGAATTGAACCCATAAAATGCTTGCAATACAAAATGGAGCTAACATTGTAATCCATTTACCATTCATAGTAATAAAAATTGTTTAGTCTTATGATTTTCGTTGTATGTAAACAAAAACAATCAGGCACAAATCTCCAGCATTTTTATTGGGGGTAGGGCAAGAGGGGTCCATATCTGGGTAGTCAAAGGGCATGGAATGTATAATATTTTTTCTCCACATTATTGGGGGGGGCAATAGCCCCTCCCTTGCCACCCCAAAGTGACGTCCCTGAAAATAAGAAAAAACTATTAGCTAAATTTTTTGAAAGACAACCAAAATTTCCAGCCAAGTCCTCGGAAAACGGCCTTACCAACTTAAATTTAAGGCTGTTTGGTCTACTACCTATGAAATTTAAGAATAGATGTCTGTTATTCGCGCCAGTCCTTTGACATCTTTACCGGTATTTCTATAAGAAGAAAAGATCAGTAACTTGAAAGGCGTAGTACTGTAAACGAGGGAAGAAAAATATATCTAAAGAATCATGAGGGAAATTGTACATCTTCAAGCTGGACAGTGTGGAAATCAAATTGGATCTAAAGTAAGTTTTTTTTTTAAATTAATAGTTAGCACAGTGTTGGTAAATCTAATATATCTTTTGAGCTAAGTCCTATTGGCCCTGACTAGCTTAATGGCCTAATTCAATAGGTTCATATTCAAAATTTATTTCTTATTGTTTAATTTCATAAAAAACCATCCCATCTGAATCTTTTGATGTGGCAGTAGGCCAGGCCATCCAAGATATGTTTTTTTTTTCAAATTCCCTCTGCTAACCTATAAGCTAGGCCTAGCTGCTGATGAGACATGAGCAATAGCCTTAACACATTGAAGAAACTTTGAAAACAAGCCTAGGCTATATTTTAGACTAGGATATAAATCAGGCTAGGTCTAAGAAGTATAGGCTAATAAATAGCACCTAGGGTAACTTGACTAGGCCTATACAAGCCTAATTGAACAGTGCTTGTTCTTGGTCAAATTTTTTTTTACCATCCCTAAACCTGGGTGGCCTATAAAATTGTTCAGAAGTCCCATGATTATACATATATTCACCATTCAGGTAGTAAATCAGACATTGATCATGTTATTTGTTCTGCAGCTCTTGTCTACTCACCAGTTACAGTTCATTTTGACAAGCAAGATCTTGATCACCTTCTGCTGTCTTTTTGTTTATCAATGTCTGTTGTTTGTTCTGGGAGTTTGTCTATGAGTTGTGATGTGCATTCTAAATGGTTTTATAAGCCTGATTGGAATGATGCAAATTTTTCTGTTTATTTTACAACATTGGCTTCACTTCTAAGTACAATTTATGTTCTGTATCAGCTTTTGCAGTGTTATTTATGCAGAATTTTATTTATGCTAAATATGAAATAGACCAATATTATCATTCTATCCTCTGCTATGAAATAAGCTGAAAAAATTTCAAGCAAATCTGAAAGAACACTCAAAAGCTCTTTGATCACTTGACCCTAACCTTTAGGCCTGTAAAAATAAAGCTAAATTTTGGCTAAAAGTTTGGACAGATTGTGGTTGGCCTAGGTCTGGTAATGTTTTTCTTATTAAACAGAAAACTAAATTAGAATTTAAGAAGTATCTAAAAAGTGTCCTATACCAAGGGCTTGATTTTCCATCTTTGCCTAAAGATTGGAGGAAAGTAATTAGTTCAAGTAAAACAGACAATTCTGATGTAAATAATAATGCTATTCCATCAAGTTCTTGGAATGCATATTATTTGAAGATTTTCTCAGTTGTGAATTATTCTGTTCATAGAAAGTTTGGTGAAGTGTTTGTTAACCCTAGAAAGGTAAGCTTCCCAAAAAGTTACATAGATGGTAAGCTTTTGTAAATTTACTACTTGCAGAAACTTTGACTTTTAAAACTCATCACTTAAGTATATTTTAAAAGTAAGTGGGAATTATCAAAAACAGATCTTCAGATAATGTTTTACACAGCACAAAAGGTTGCTTTCATTTCTTGGAGTCACATGGTATGCATGACTTTGCATGGTGTTCACTGCAGAACGGCTTTTTGCAGTGGTTGCAAAAATTGGTAGTCATTTGGCAAATGTGTGCTGGGCAGAGGCTGCAGGTTGTTCTTCTCCCTTCCACAGATGTTCCTGAATGTATTTCACCTGTCACCTCCATTGTTTGACTGATATCAAGTCTGATTGAGCACTGCAAAGTGGGGGTTTCTAAGCAAGTGGTCATATGCGGCTGGGTCAACTCTTTGAACAGAACATTCATGAAATCCATTCTTGAAAGTGGTCTTCCACCAGATTTGGAGATATTGAAGGAGTAGATGACATAACTGTGTATACACATGATATTGATCAGCCCATAAAACATGCACATGGGCCACCTGTTGGTCTTCCAAGCCACTGACATTGAACTACACATTTGGTCAAATGTGTCTACACTGCCTTTGGTGTTATTGTAGTACTCAATGATCTCAGGCTTCTTGCTTGGATACATGATACTGGTACCCTCATGGCAAGTTGACAGAAGCATGACCATTTTTGATGGCTTAGGAAGATAAGACATTAGAGTCAGCTCCTGATCAAAACAGAATATTGTGGTTTCTGTGATTCTCCCTTTGCTTACAAGCAGCTCTTCTGGAATTTCCCTCTTGTTTTTTTGTACTGTACCAACTGTAGTCACTTGATACAGTTCTTTCAGTAGTTCTGCTGCAAACAGAATTGATGTAAACCAGTTGTCGGTTGTGACATTTCTATTTGTCCCCCAGATAGGTCTTGTGAGCTCTCGCACATAGTATGGTCCTAGTGGAAATCCGTCAGTCCTTGTCGCCTTTCCCAAATATGGCATTGCATTCACCATGTACTTTGTTCCAACATTGCACATCATGACAATCTTAAGTCCGTACTTGCTAGGTTTGTTGGGAATATACATTCTAAAAGGACAGTGTCCATGGAATCCTAAAAGCTGCTTGTCAATAGTGACATTGATTCCTGGGCAAAAATGTTCTTTGCAGCTCTGTATGATCAATTCCCATGTTTCCCTTATAGGTGCAAGCGGATCATGTTTTCTTCATTCTTCCCAACTATTTTTGTCATCGAACCGCAAACAATTGACCAAGAATCTGAAGCGCTGATGGCTCATGGTGGCATGGTATGCAGAGCCACTCAATTGGGTGTCAAACAGCTCCTTGGTTGAAAGATGCCCATCTTTGAGTGAGCCTGAGAGAATGAGGATACCAACTAGGGCCCTAACTTCTATCTCAGTCGTTGCAGCAGTGGTTGCACTTTGCTGTGAATACAAGTCTTTCTTCATCACTATTTCCTTGTTTGTATGTTTTGTTATTTTCTCGAAGACAGCATTTGAAAAAAACAGGTGAAATGCTGACAGTTCACTTTTGGCCACTTTTGCATTGCCACTTACAGGACCAGCTACACCTCTAACAATGTTTCTTGCCTTTGCCTTGTTAGGTCTGGACGGCAGGACAGCCGACCATCAATGACCATTCTTTCCTTTCAAAGATTTTTTCCTTGGAATGACAATATGTATGTCCCTGGCAGCTGAGAGGATAGAGGAGGGTCATCATTGGTCTCATTTGATGATTCAGGAGATGTTGGACCTTCAGCAACGGGTTTTTTATGCTTCGAATACAGCTGGCTTAAACTCACTGTAGTAGAAAGGTTTTCATCAGGGCTGCTATATTTGTTCTTGTCTGGAGGAAAATAGTCATCATCGGAATCTTTGCTATTAGAAATGTCAAGGATTTCCTGGTCCTCATTGTCTGTACAAGAATCTTCTGCTGCTTCACCATCTTCTGATTCAAGCAGATGCAGGATTTCCGCATCTGAAAGCCATTGCAAAGTCATTCTGCATTTTTGCTGCTCATTTGTTAAATAAAAAAATAGCCAAATTCAGCATTTTCATGTGCTATTTCCTCACGAAATTTGCTAAGAAGCTTGTCAACAACGTTAAAAAACTGATCTAACCTCATTGTCCAAAGAAGCTTACTAATTACCAAGTTTTGATAAAAAAAATCCCTTTTCCTGAAATAGGTGAAAAAGTTACATAGATGGTAAGCTTTTGTAAATACTCACCCATAATATTTCCCCAACCAGTTCAGATATTAAAACCTCGGTGACAGCACAAGAACTGGCTAGTCATAATATTAGCATATTGGGGAGGTTGGTTTGCGCAATGCATCTGTTTCCATGGCAACCATGAAAAAGTGTTTTTGCATCATAAAATTTACAAAAGCTTACCCTTCTAGGGTTAAAATGGCCCCTAGATTTCTAAGTCAGTGCTTTGTTCTGCCTATATCAGTTGTTTCTTAAGATTTTCTTGGTTGTGAATTATTCTGTTCATAGAAAGTTTGGTGAAGTGTTTGTTAAAATGGCCCCTAGATTTCTAAGTCAGTGCTTTGTTCTGCCTATATCACATTGTGAAGTTTTGCATGCTTTGAATCATCTTAAGTCAAAATCTATTGATGCTGATGGTATTTCTGAAAAGCATCTAACTCCCCAATGTGCTGAACTTGTGTCACATCTCGTGCTTTTGTTCCAAATGTGCTTGGCATCTTCTGTTGTCCTGGAAAGCTTTTTGTGTGGCAGCATGACTTCAGTTTTAAAAAGAGGTAAACTGCCAACAGATTGCTTTTCTTACCGTCCAGTTCCTGCTTCTTGCAATATTAGCAAGGTCTTTGAGTATATTCTTTTACCTAATCTAACTCAAAATACTTCTTTCTTTGGCAAAAATCAACTTGGTTTCACACCTGGTGTGGGTGCCAACATGCTCATTGTGTCCTTTCTACTTTCTAATTCTTCTAAGGGTAAAGGTGTATATCTCTGTACACTTGATCTTTCAAAGGTTTTTGATTCTGTTGTTCATAACCAGCTTTCCTTTTCTTTGGCTTTTTCTGGTGTTAATTTTTTGGTTATTTTCCTTCTATGGTTTTGGTATTCTAATTCTTACCTCCACCTGAAATCTTCTCCAGAAACGAAGTAGATGTTGTTTCAACATAGATGTAGACATGTAGTGTATTAGGGGACATGACTGTATTCTGGCTAAGGGAATTCCATAGGCTGACCACACGGTTGGAGAAAAATTTGTTTTGCAGCCTGGTATTAGTATGTTTCCGGTAGAGCTTCAGGGGGTGCCCTGTTGTTCTTGACGAACTATCTAACTGGAATAAGTCAGGGATGATATTGTGGTTGCAGATCAATTTGTATGTCATCAATACATCTCCTCGCTTACGTCGATATGTGAGAGATGGTATTTTGAGCCTCTTTTGTTGCATTTTGTTGCTTGCTGCTGCACTGATTCCAGAATTAATTGGTCAAGCTTGTTAACTGGCATGGCAATGGACATCCCAAATTCCAATTCTGGTCAGATCCAGTCCTTTAGGAGCTTAGTAATCACTGCTGGAGATCTACTGCAGAACATGCTCTTTATTATACCAAGAGTTTGGCTACTGCAGACTGCATGTGTAAGTTGAATTTAAGCTTGTTATCAACCAAGACTCCCAGATCTTTTTCGCAGTGACTGGTTGTGAGTGGCTGTTTTGAACCACCATTGGATTCCATAAAATACTGGCTGAGAGGGTTGTTTGCTCCAAAGTGTATGACCTTGCATTTCTGGATATTAAATTCTAGTCGCCAGGTTTTTGCCCACATTGAGAGTGCGTTGAGATCTGCTTGGATGTATTTGGTTCTTTGGGGGTCATAAATTGGACTGATTATTTTGGAGTCATCAGCATATAAGCATGTCTTATTCTTTATGATTGAAGATGACATCATTAATATAGATGTTGATAAATAAAAGTTCAAATAGGGATAAAATCCTTTTAATAGACAGTGATAGAAATTCACAAAAATACCAGATATTTCGGTCACATATACAGTGACCGTCTACTGATGACGGTCACTGTATATGTGACCGAAATATCTGGTATTTTTGTGAATTTCTATCACTGTCTATTAAAAGGATTTTATCCCTATTTGAACTTTTATTTATCGTCATGGAAAGGCAGTGTGGTCTCCGAAATTATCTATAATATAGATGTTGAATAGAGTTGGGCCCAAAAGTGTGCCTTGGGGTACTCTGCTTTCTACATCTGCTGGTTCTGAGAAGAAAATTGATCCACCATCCCCAAATACTCTTTACCACCTGCTTCCTATTGGTAAGAAATTGCATCATCCAATTTATGACTTCATTGTGGAGGCCTCTTGCATGGAGTTTAGAATTTAGTCTCCTGTGACATACTTTATTGAATGCTTTTGCTAAGTCTAATAATGTCACATCAACTGGGGATCCCATGTCCATAAGTTCTGTGACATGCTCATAAGCATCAATGAGGTTAGTATCAACTGATTGACTGGGGCAGAAGCCATGTTTCCTAGGAGATAGTAGGTTGTTTGCATTTAGGTGTTCAATAATGGCTGAGTTAACTATGCCTTCAAGAAGTTTTCCCACTCCTGAGGTGAGACTAATTGGTCAATAGTTGCTGGCTTCATCTCTGCTGCTTCCTTTATGAACAGGTGTAATGTAAGCTTCCTTCCAATCTTGTGGAATAGATTTAGTATTTAGAGACTTTTGGAATAGTAGGGTGAGAGGATGTGATAGTACTGCATACATCTCCTTTAAAAGCTGAGGGGGCACTCCATCAGGTCCTGTTGATTTATTTGGGTTAATCTTCTTTAGTCGAGTCTACATCTACTTTAGTAATATTGATGGGCGGCATACTTTTATGAATTTCATACTGAGGGTGGTCTGGAAGTGGGGCATTATCTGCAACTGTGTATACTGAAATAAATTGTTTATTTGATGCATTAGCTGTCTGCCTTGGGTTGCAGATTTTTGATCCATCTTGTACAAGTTGAGTGACAGAATGCCTTCCAGGCTACCCGATGACACATATCTCCAAAATTTCTTAGGGTTAGTTTTTGTTGCAGCTGCCACTGATTTGTCATACTTCTCAGTGGTATTTCTGGTGAGACTTCTCAGCTGGTTATACGCCTGTATATTTCATGTAATATAGTCAGCCTGGTTTTGATTCTTAGTGTACAGCTTCCAGTATTTCTTTTTTTCTGTTCCTAGCCTTTTTAATTTCTTTTGTGATATACAGGAGAGATTTTGGTTTCCTTTTCCATTTTGTAGAAGAGTGATTTTCAATAGCCTTCAATAATATTCTTTTCATAGTTGTCCATGACTCTTCCACATCTGTATTCTCAATGAAAGACAAATCACATTGAGTCAGTTCCTGACATATTGGACTGTAATCAGTGTACATGTGTTTTGTAAATTCTAGATTGTTGCTGATTCAGTAAGAAAAATTCAGTTCAGTTATTCAAAAATTGTAGCAAACTGTGGAAAATATAACAGAAGAGCTCTTGGGTGCTTATTCTTGACTTTTTCTGATCATTCTGTGCTTTATTTTTCAGGTGTTCATTCTGTTCTTAAGCTAAAGGATTTAAATAAGATTAAAGTTACATATTTCAAATTTTGCAAATTTCTGTTACAGATGTAACTCAAAAGCTTGGTGACCTACACAAAAAGTTTTCTGTTGATGCATTTTGTAATATTGGCCCTGACCACTGTCTTTTACAGTTCTTTTCTTAGTTTAATTCAATTGCTAGTGTTTGTTGTTGTTCTTTTTTGTTTTTCTTTTTTATTATTATGTTTATACTTCACTTGTACTACTTGTTGTCTTGTAGTTGTGGGTAATGAATGATTGATTGATTTATTGATAGCTTAGCTTATAAGTCTATGGATAGACACTGAATTCCTGATAAATTTTTGTTGTTCATATTGGGATACCACCAGATGGCTGATTTGACAGTGTATACATATACAAATCTTTGAATTAGCCAACCTACCAACCAGTATTTTAAGCCTAGAGGTCCAGCTGGACATAAGGAAACATATTAAGAAAACAATTCTTACTCCATAATATGCAGAATAATCCTAGTTAACACATTTTGCAGAGGGAGAGCCTTTATCTTCACTTCTTTCCTTGTTTTTCTAAGAAATTCATGAATTTCTTAGAGCCTATATATATATATATACAGAATATATAACCCCAGGTAAATATGTGAATTTCTTAGAGCCTATATATATATATATATATATATACAGAATATATAACCCCAGGTAAATATTTACCAAATCATATTATTGAGTTTTGACTAAAGTGAATATACCACTCAATGCCTTTTTTATGCTTTTTATGAATATAATATTCATTTTTGTTGGAAATGAATTTTAGCCCCCACCACTATATATACCAATCCAGGGTATATATTTGCACATTAGGGGGATGGGGGAAGGTTTAAACTTACCTCTCATTAACATCAGAAATAAAATTACCCCCACCCCCCAAGTTATTATTTGTCTGCACCCTTAGTGAATGTTTAATATAAATTTTTCTTGCTGATTTAGTCTGATAGTTGTCCAAGCTCTTGTGACTTTATTATTGTTATTTTTTTTTTTGTTCCATATGTATATAATAATAATAAAAATGATTTATTTACCCACCATCTACAAAAGATTATAGTGGAGCAAGGAAAAATAAACAGCAAAAACTATGTATATATAGTTTTTATAATATAAGCTATAACTATATAAACCATATATAAACTATATTTATTTTTATTCCCCCTGTTTTCAATTTTTGCAGATTTAATGCTAATTCAAATCTATTAATTTGCTGCACCTTTAAATTAGGTGTTGTTTTCTTAGACCACACTGCCGTTCTAAGACAAACAAATAAACTTTCAAATGGGGATAAATCCATTTATTTAGACAGTGAAAAAACAGGTGCGAAAGTCCAGATATTTTGACCACATATTCAGCGACCATCTTCAGTAGAAATACTAAAATAGAAACTAGCATATTTATATACAACAAAATAAATAACTTTTTGGGGTATTCGCAAAATTATGAACTTTCAGATTATTCACTAGATTATTTTCAGAGAGAGTTCATTGAATAAGTTTATTCAAAATTCTTGATGTAAATTTTCTTCTTTAATCTTGCCCAAATGTAAAAACATTTGACAAAAGTCAAGATATTTCGATCACATATACAGTGACCTTCTTCAGTAGAAATACTAAAATAATAAAAGTGAAACTAGCATATTTATATCCAACAAAATAAATAACTTTTCGGGTCATTCACAAAATAATGAACTTCTGGACACTAGATTATTTACTTTAAAAATTATTTATTAATTATTTATTTTGAAAAGTTATTTATTTTGTTGTATATAAATATGCTAGTTTCATTTTTATTATTTTAGTATTTCTACTGAAGACGGTTGCTGTATATGTGATCAAAATATCTGGACTTTTGTACCTGTTTTTTCACTGTCTAAATAAATGGATTTATCCCCATTTGAAAGTTTATTTATTCATATATAAACTGTATATATATTGAATTAAAAAAAAAGTTTTTCAACTGAAAGTAAGGAAACAGAAATTATTCTGTGTATGAAAGGGCCTGCCTCCATTTCAATACCCTGCTCTTTACACTTAAGTTTGACTCTTTCACTACTCTGCTTTTTAAAGTAATAATCAAAAACTAGTATAAAGAGTATGGTATTGAAAAGGGTACAACCCCTTTCAAATACAGAATAATCTGTTTGTTTTAAGTTTTCATGTTGCTCCTTACTTTCAGTTGAAAAAAAACAACCTTTTTCTGATAACTTTTTGAATAATGCTGGGAAATCTATGAAATACTAGATGGTGGCAACACTACAATATTACATTACATTTAAAAAAAAAACTTCTGGGTCGGGGCAGATCCCTTCATATAGGGAATAATTTATGTTCATTTTTGAGTTTAAATGTTGCTCCTTAAATCCAGTGATTTTTTTAAATTTGTGATGGGTTTTCAAATAATGCCAGGAAATCCCCTTGCCCTGGTGTAAAATTTCGAGAATTTTCCACAATGACTTTCCTTCCCAAGGAAAACTACTTATGGAAAATACCCCTCTCCCCTGAAAAAAAAAATTCCACCTCAAAATTGCTCAAGTTTTGGTGGTTAATCATGATTTCTTGGCATAGTAAGAAAAACAGTATTGGTTTAAAATTACCATAATCAGCCTTAACAAAGACAGGTTCTCCACATACTCATTTAGAAGGCACAAAACCATGATTGAAAAAAAAAAAACGCCCAATACTAATACACTCATGAAATCCATTTACCAAGTAGAATATTCAATGATCAATAAATTGTCATTAAGATATATCAAGTCAAACTATTTTTCAGTTTTGGGAGATCATCTCAGATGAGCATGGAATTGACAACACTGGTCATTATAAAGGAGATAGTTCTCTTCAACTGGAGAGAATAGATGTTTACTACAATGAGGCATCAAGTAAGTTATAATCTTGTTTGAACTCAAAATTTTTTTAGGGTAAAAATTTGAGATATCATGTAATAAGATAATTTTATTGCTGACACATTGAATTTCATTGTTCACATTGATGAAAAATTGATGTTAAAACAATATGTATTGTTTTGTTCCATATGGTGATATGTTCCATGTTTTTTTTTATGTTTCAGGTTTTTTTTATTTCAGTGGCAGATCAAGGATTTTTTTTGGGGGGGGGGCACAAAATAGGTTGATCCAATAAACTTACGTCTGGAGCAAGGTTAATTAACGCAAACGTGCGTTAGTTAAGTAAGTTACACTACTTTAGACTATGTTAGGGAGGGTGGCGCCCCCTTGCCCCTCTCCTGGATCCGCTACTGTTTTATTGTTATTGAGAAATTTGTTTTTCGGGAAGAATTTTATTTCTTTTCAACAATTTTTGCAGTTTATAAAAGAAAGTATTATTGTTTTTAAAGAAAATAGTCAAATAATCTGAATAAGATATAGGAACATGGATTAGGTCATTTTAATTTTGTTTTTTGGCCTAGGTTTATTCATACCTGAAAAACATGATTATCCAAGGTTTTTCATTTGGTTTTTTTATAATTATGAAGTTTTATCGTAGTAAAACATTTTTGTCAGCATTGACTCATTGAACTGTGAAAGTAGATAAAGCAAAACTTTTTAAATAAACCTAACAGTGCTTTCTGTTTACAAGAAATGAAACATTAATAATCTATTGATTCCCAAAGAAAGCTAAACCTTCAAAGGAAAACTTTATCTTAAGTTGTTTGAATGGTATGTTTGTTGCTCATTTAAAATGACAATTTTTTTTCTAACTGCTTGGTGCTTTAATAGGATGGGTTGTATATACAAAAATACCACAATTCCTTTTTTTTGAATTTCTGCAGCCAAGTGGTAGCATCAAAATGTCTTTCATAGGAGGCTTCCGTGTCATATCATAGTTGTCTGTGCTATAGGGCCTTTCTTTCATGTTAGAAAATGTTGCACAAGACTCTTCAATCTTGTATCACAGGTTTTGCAACGCCACTGTATTCTTAAAAAAAAACTTTAATTATAAACATGTATCAGACTCAAGTGGCAGACTTTTAAGGCCGGACCTGTAAATTCCCTTTTTTGTTGTAATGAGCATGAGTTTTACTCTGTTTAGTTTGTATTTTGTATCTATGATCTCCAGACCCTTTTTACTTTTGTTTTTTTATTTGGACATGTCAATTTTAGTTTGTTGTTTATGTTAAAAGCCATAAGGCTGCTCTATGAATAACCATATGAACTAGATTTTTTGTATTAGGTGCTGCTAATTCATCCTGATAGTTTTGATTTTGTATTTGCTTATATTGATAAGTAAGGATGGTAGAAGGTTCAGTATATCCAGAAATTAACGGGGGTTGTTTTATATCCCCGTCTATGTGAATTGTTTTGATGAGTTTCAAACAAGACATGACTCAGCCCAATAGTAATTGAAACTCTAAAAAAGTAATTGAAGCTCTCTAGATAAAATAAATATATCAAAAGAATTTACTTTTTATGTTGATTCCAAATATTAAAAATTTATAAGTAAACAAATAAAAGCAGCAAAAATTTAAAAGGTGTGAAGTTCAAACTTTGCTCTAGCACAATTACCTGGCATAATTTTTCTCTTTGGTGTAATTGGAACAAGATAATGGGCTTTACATCTAAAACAAGAATATTCAAGATTTTCTTTTTTGTGTATGTGTGACTCAAATACCAAATGTGAGACAGCTATACTATTACGGGACAACGTTCTTGTATTCTTTCTTGTGTCTAATTAATGTTTCCTGTCATGTAGGGACAAGTGTTGAAACTGCTGAATATTTGTCCCTAGATGTGCCACGCCACACTAAAAACAAAACTTGTGGGGCTTGTGGTTCATGGATGTGTTTTTTAAATACACACCTGTACATAGTGAGGGGTTCTTTTTTCCCCGTAAGATAATCATGAAAAACCCCTTCCAGAAAATTTGTAGCCTGAAATGTTTGATTTTATATTTCTGACCTTGCCTCCAAGACAAATATTCTGGTCTCTAAGAGTCGGTATTGTTCTTACCTGTACGTTTCATAAGATTTAAAAAAAGCGAGAGATATGGGACGAAATGTGTTTATTATGTGCAATATTTATTTATTTATTATGTATTATATATATTATTTATTTATTATATTATGTATTATATATATTATTTATTTATTATATTATATATATATATATATATATTTATTTATTAAAATATATTTATTATGTGCTAACCCAAGTAAGTAGTTAGCCACCTTTTTCGGTCTAACAGGCTGTTGAACTTCATTAGCGTTTTCCTAATAAAGCGCACTACAAGATATATCACACATTGCATTAATATTCTGAATATAATTCGAATTCAGGCTAGATGCCAATGTTTAAATTCTTTAAGATTTTACGACTACGGCATGATTTAGCAGTAGGCGAAATAGCACCAGTATATTTCTATGAATATAATACTAATGATTTTTGGTACTATCCCATTATGTGGCCTCTCTAAAAAGTCAAGTTTGGTTAATGCTAATGAAATAAAATAGTTTAGAAACAAATTTGGGCTATATATTTGCACATTAGGGTGGGGGGGGGGGTAAAGCATTGCATATATTAAACACGTAACCTAACCTAGGTACCTCCCCCCCTAAACCCCCAAAAACCACAGTTTAATATCGTATACACAATGAAAACTTGCTATCATTGCCTACTGTATAACAGTTAAGACGTCAAAAACGGGTTTTATCATTGCCTACTCTATAGTGATTAACCAGAGAGGCCCGCATAATGGGATAGTACCTGATTTTTTTTGTCAGAAATGCAAGTAAAATAACCGAAATGCTTGATTTATTTCTGCCTTTCGCATCATTAGCTGGTAATACCTGCAATATAGGAGGATTGTCAAAAGTAGATAGGCCAGAAGGATTCCTCTGAAAAAACCTTAACTGTATCTAGATCAGCTGGTATTAGAACCAATTTTGAAAGCCCTACTTTAGCAATTATACATTGTTCAGTCTGATCTTACATAACTTATTTTAATAGTTTCTATTGATAGTTAAAAATTACGCAAGAGCACACATGTCCTGCCTTTTGGGAGGAAGGGGACTAGGCGTGATAAAATCGTTTTTAGGCGCAAAACAGACTTTTAGCCTATTTTCCATTTTTGTGAGGTTTTATGTCCTTGCACCAACCTACCCCTCCTGCTTCTGTACAGCTGTGGTTATTTGTTCACACTGCCATGGGAGTCAGAATCTTATTGTATTGGAAAGTGAATAAATTATTCAGAAGTTTCAAGCACAAATATCCATGTTTCAAGTATTTAGGTTATGTGCATGTTTCTCTTTCCTATAATTGCGTTGTCCTATGATGTTTTGTTTGAGTAACTTGAACATGATATGTTGCGAAATGCCCTGCTTTTTGATTTACTTTTCAAACTTGAAATAGCTTTAAAATACTTTCTGAATAAAGGTATCTAAATGGATTTCACTAGGCTTGGAGGCCAACAGTTTTAGCAGTAGATAAATGTCTAATAAACAAGATTTTTTTTTTTAGTATATTATTGCTATGTTAAAAATCCCTTTAACATTATTTAGAGAGGATGGTGAATATCCCCTCAAAAGTAAGATTAGTGGACCCCGTGGGAAATTTGGAATATAGCATTATTTAGATAAGGTACATGTGTGATAAGGTACCTAAGGATAAAAGCAGTGTGGACATTTTCCCAGTGTGGACATGCCTTAATGCGTAGGAGATGAGAAATACATCCCCATGAGAAAAAATAAAAAAATAAGCAGAAATGCACCTGCTATGTTTTCCCTCTACCCTTCTGGGAGAGTCCGTGGGCCCCTCTTCAATTGGCTTGCGTTCGTGTACTACGATGGTCTTGAACAGGGGTGGATATACAGCAAAATCTTGGGGAGCACAATGCGAAAAGGGTGCCATTGAGCAAAATCTTAGGGGTGGGGCATGTGACAAAGTTGCCAATAGTTGAAAGTTTTGCTCACTGGCGCCCTTGGTGCATAAGGTCTCCCCCAAGATGGAAAATTTGAAATATACTTGTCTAAAAATGTACCTTGTTTAGATAAGGTACCTAAGGATAAAAGCAATGTGGGCCTTCTCCCCTAATCATGCATAAATGCGTAGGAGATAAGTGATACACTTCTGAGAAAAAATCGAAAAAGTTAACAGAAATGCATCTGCTGTGTTTTTCCTCTACCCTCCTGGTTCGTGGGGTCCTCTTCAATTGCCTTACGTTCGTGTACCTATGGTCTTTGGCATGGGCGGATCTAGAGGAAAATCTTGGGGGGGTGACAAATGTACCAAAAATTGACAAATTTGTTCCAAAAAAGAGTAAAAAAATAGAAAAAGAGAGTGCCAGAAAAATCCCCCCCCCCTGGATCCGCCAGTGGTCTTGGACTTGAAACTAAGTTCCATATTTGTAGGGGATAAAACAAAAAAAAAACATGAAGATGCTGTCCTCTTAATAACAATGAAGTGTATATACAGAAAATTTGAAAGGAAGTATATGAAATTACTCACCCTGCAGTAAAATGTAAAAATGCTTTTTTCCTAATCAAAATAAAATGTTAGTGCAGAAAATTGGAAGGAAACAGAGGAAAGTCTTAGCCCTGTACCTAATCCTGTTTTACCTTTGTTTCGCTTTACCGTTGTTTCAATTTTCCTATTTTTGCCATAGGTGGTAAATATGTTCCTCGTGCCATTTTGGTGGACCTTGAGCCAGGTACGATGGACTCGGTTAGATCAGGACCAATGGGCCAAATTTTCAGACCTGACAACTTCGTCTTTGGACAATCTGGTGCCGGTAAGAGTCTTTTCTTTTGATTTTTTCCTATGTATATTATAGTCTTAAACGATAACTTTGAATCTCATTTCCCTAATCATCCACTAGTGACTTGAGTTTCCTGTAAATATATATACAGACAGAGTAATGACAGGATGCCCTTGAGCTTTGTGTTTGTGCTAACGGTCAGGTTTTCATTGAACCAAGGAAGAGGAAAAAATGCTGAACTAGTTAATATTTCTATTACTCTTTTCATTTCCTGTTTAACAATATGCATGATCTAGCGTCTGACTTTCACTCATGTGTGTTGGAAAAAATAATTCCATGCAATGTTTTTCATCAACAAAAGAAAACTAACTTATCAGATTTTCTCTTTGGAATTATCAATCCTGATTTATAGTTTTTTTTTTTTTTGAGATTTATGTGAAATTGTGGTCATCAGGGGGTGACCTAGTAATTTAGTAAGGGAGAAGGGGGCGACAAGTCCTAAGGTACAAGCTTTTAACCTTCATATTATTTTGTCAACTATAGATTTCGATTCCGTTTGGTGATGTTTGTAAGTTCCATATTTATTTTCAGGCTAGAGGTTGGATCTAGAGGTTTTATTCTTCCATATTTATTTTCAGGCAGTTTTCTTGATTATTTCTGATTTTATTGCATTTAACATACGAGTCCCGCATTTTATAATGTGGAAATTATTATTCATTATATCATATGTTTGTTTTGTATGTTGAATTTCGATTAAAAAATGAAAAATTATCTTATTTATGATGGTGAGTGTCATTCGGCCCGATATCTCCTGAAAAGGAGCCTTTTCTTGCCTACAGCCAGCCCACTTACAAATTAAACTTGATACTTATAACTTTCTGTTTTTGACTTGATCTTTTGATATTTGTGCCATTTTTCGTATGTGATCTTTGGCAAATAACCTAAATACTTTATCTAAGGAACAATTGACGAAAATAATATCTTTTTTTTTACTGATAAGGAAGTATGAATAAAATGATATTCTATTTGTAAATATGAGCCCAAGACCTTTTACTGTAGACATTTTGCTTTCAAAAGCAGCAATACCAAAAAAGAAAAATATATTTTGGAACTTGGACATGGAATTTGAATCCTTGAGCTCTGTATCCCTGCACGTTCACTTTTTGACTCGTAGTACCACGAATTTGGTTACCATTCGCGAACATCTTGTAAATACCATCGATTCGTATGATGTTTGGTTTGGGTGACAGGGGACATAAAAATGCCGTTTCGTTTTTGGTGGAGGGGGATATAGAAGTCTGCAGCACAAGAATTTGAGGAAATTTGGACCGTAGATTTCATTTTATCCAGGCCATGGTCATATTTCAAAATAGACAGGAATGGAAAACTGCCTTAATGCTTCGCCAAAAATTATTCAAATCGTTATTTTGCTATTTATTATCTATTCTTTATCTCTATGTATATGTGAATTTATGTTCGTTTTAATTTGTAAATGGGCATATTAAGTTCAAAAAACATTCTTTTTTCCCAAAATAAAAGCTTCAAGGGAGCCGTAGTTACATGTAAAAGAAACATCAAGACCATTATCTTTCGTAAAAATCTAAAATGAGAAATTAGGCACGAGGGGTTCTGTGCCTGGAATTCATTGGACAGCAGCAGTTGCATAAGGGTTTTATTTGTTGAACGTAAGCTAAATTAAATTATATCAGGAAGCATGAAATCGTTGCGCAAACCCTGCCTGAATGTACATGAATTTTGTCCGGGAGAGCCCGGGAATTAAAAAATGGTTTAATTGAATTTTCTCCGGGAAAAAGCTATATTATAATCAAAGGGGTGTAAGGTCAAATTTTGATCCCGGGAGGGGGACGACCCCTCCCCCTATCCTCCCTGAGGAATGCTACCGGTTGAAATAGGTAGTCGTTTGTTGGAAGACAAAATCTACTGACGCTATGTTCCTACAATATCAAAACACTTGTATAAATTTTAAATACTCGGAATAATTCATACATTTAAACATCCGCCTGTATCTCATATGCAGAAGTAAGTTTTCAATAAATATGTAGTTAACTCTAGCCTTGTATTGTTTGCTCATTGACAAAGCGAGCAAATAAACCAAAAATATTGTCCAGGTGTCAACCAGCTTACTAGTTTCCTTGCGTGCAGATGGCTGTCGCATTGTAAAAGCGGGGATGATTCAGCTTTGTGACTGTGACCAAGTTACGTTGAATTTTTACATGATCATACATAGCATAATCTGGGAAATTGTTGGTGGTTGTGATTTTATTAGCTTTTATTTTTCTTGTCTCAGCGGCAGATTAAGCGAGATTTTAGATGTATTTTCTATGTATATATATATTTTCTATAGGTATATAATTTAGATACTTATATATTAATATATATTTAGGTATTTTTTCGATCTATTTTTATATTTTATATTCTAATTTTAGAAACACTATAGAAATATTAGCTTTTATTGTCGTGGTAGTGTAAAAGATGTTTGTAACTAAGGATATCCGTTTTGTACTGAAACAACACATGTTCTCCCGAACTACCAAAGTTAGATTTAGACATTTGTTGCTAGGCAAATTGAAAATAATACAATGTTGGCGATGTGTTCACTTAAATTAAATGAGGGGGGGGGGGGCTGAAATCTCCCATTTCTCCCCTCCTCCTTCATTATGGCTTTATTACTTGATATTTGTTGTCCTTGAAGTATCAAAGTACTACTTCTGGTGAGATAGCAAATTTGCGACAAAATAAACTTGCCATATTCTCCCCGGGAAATATTTTTATATATTTAGTTCTTTGCCTCTTTTTATTATCAGAGTTCAATATTTTAAGGGATTTTTAATTTTGCTATACCTGGTTGCGACTATCTTGTTTGTTATAATGTTTATGAAATCAATGTATGATCTATTTTCAATATTCCAGTTTCTGTTTTAGCCGAAGTCGCTTCTTTTCGATAAAATTGGGGGGGGGGGTAGCTCTAAAAGTTTTTTTTACTGAAGAGTTGGTGTTGAGCAAGCTTAACTTAGCAGAAATATTCAAAAGAATACACCTTTATAGCTGTAGATTCTATGGATCTTCTGTTGCGGTGGAGCTCATATTGACGCAAGAGAGTGAGCCAGTTATGGCTCACCTTTTCAATTCATCTTAAAATTTGGAACATCTTTGTTTACACATTTCAATTGGTGGGGGTTGAAAATACTGTTTAGACAGAACCTTCTTCTCTGACAAGTCAATTACCGCTTGGATTGGAGAGTTTGTAAGAAATGAAAGGAAGTTGAGTGTGTTTAGAATAATTTTGGTTCAATTTTGAAAGCTCGTGGCGGCACAGTGGGATTTATCTATGCTTGGTAATACGGGACCCGTAGTTCGATTTCTGCCGCCGCCGCATGGTGCAGAATTTCAAGGAGATTATGTATCTGTCTCCACATTACCAAAGCAAGACGTTAAATGTGATCATCGTAATTCGAGTATACTGTTTAAAGAACTTCCGAAGCTATATATATATATATATATATATTATATGTGTGTGTGTGTATACATTTTTACTCGAAAACGACAATTGTTTGGTGAAAATTGGCATATTAACATTTTCTGGTGGGAAAAAACGTTCTGGATAGGTCACGAATCTGGTCGAGTTCGGTTAGTTTTAGAGCCTCGAAAAGAATATGAATAACGTACCAAAAACTTGGAATAGTTGTAATAAATTTGTTGAAGATAATTGTCTTTGCTAATTATTTTTGAAAGATTTTCTGAGTAAAATAAAATTAAAGTTCTTGAAAAATAACGTCTTTCTTTGCACTGAGCGAAGCTCGATCCTCTGTTACACGAGTAATACAACGAATTTTAAAGAGACACGTAAAGCAATATTATTACAAAAATTCAGTTTATTAGTGGTATCGACCAACTAATTTTAACGAAGTTTTTCCAATACTAAAAAAAGTTTAATATTCGTTGAGCCTATGGTGCAACAGTGCCTCTGGCACTTTAGGTTTTATCGATAGTGCAGGGCGGTGAACTTGATTACCTAAAAAAAAACTGGCATTTTGTAAGTGTTGACTTTGCTGCAGCATTATGCATATTAATATAAAATAGTAAAATTTGTGGGATACTTTTTAAATGTTAAATATCATAACTAATTAGTATAAATTTATATAATTAGTATAAAAAATAAATTAGAACCTAAATATCTTTATATGTATTGTATTTAATTCAATACAATAAAATAGTTAAGATTTCTAACTAATTAGATTATTAGGATTAAGAAGCTAGTACAACTGGAAATAATTAAATATTATTATAATATAGGTGCGGGAACATCAATAACAATATTTAATACCTCATCGCAAGATTTCGATAAGTTCAGTTTTTTTTTTATCCTTGGAATAGGAACAGTTTGCTTCTTGATGGTGCAAACGCCGTCACATTTAGGATTATAGTATATTCAACACGTGTTTAAATGTTTGTTGTAGGGAAATTTACAAGTAAGAGGTCGGCAAGTCCACCTTTAGATTCATGTTCAAGTCATGGCATCATGTTTCGTCACGAACTTTAATTCACTTGTTGTGGCATACTTGATAACGTTAAAAAAAAACAGGTTTAATTTCTTTTTTTTTCGAAGATTTGTTAGGAATTACTATTTTTTTTTTTGAAAATATGACTGAAGATTTTGAGCAAAACATATTTAGATATAATTCACGTATTTGTTTATCTTTGGTCTGATTTCTCCGAAATCTAATCCCTAATCCGAGTGTAAATCCTGAAAAAAAAACTTGAAATATGATTTGCTCTGTTCGATACACTATCTACTTTTTTGCAAAGGCCTCTTCATTTACTATCTGGAAGTACCAGGAAGTATTTTTGTCTGCATTTTTTTTTGCAATAATACTGATCATCTAGGACGCCAAAGATGAGATTTAAATTTGTCTTTAAACTATTTAAGTGTGCGAATTTAAATTGTGCTATGTCGCAAACATAGATTTTACATAGTTTTGGAAAACGGGAAAAGGTTTTATCCTTTTTATGGTGTTATTAACAACGAGTTATTTTTCCAAAAATATTTTTTGTATGTTCAACATGAGCCGAAAACAATTTAATGTAAAAATGTTTAATTTCTGATTGTTTCTGTGAGCGAGAAAAGGGATATAGCATATTTCAGAGGCAGTAGTTGCTAAATTTCTTGGGTGAAATCAGATAATGGAAAACGGATAGAGCATGGATTGAGCGGGAAGTGGTGAACTGTAAATCTTAGTTTGAAGAAAAATCATTTATCTTCGTTAGAATTATTGCTGTCGTACCTTATAATAGAATATAGTCACGTACTAATTATGTTGCTTAAATATAGTTAAATCTGGTTCAGCCAAGTTTGAAAAATAATAAAATTATTTTGAAACAAGATTTAATTGATTTGAGCAGAATGTTTTAAAAATTGTTCACACAAGCATTTGTAAGTGTTACTCAGGCAATATTGGAGTGTCCTCCAAAATTCATATATGGGTTTGCTTTGATATTTGGACGGTGTAATTTCTATTGTAATAATTCAATACCTTAAATGGCTCTCTTTAAGGTATTCTCTGAATCATAAACGGGACTTTAAAAGGCGCCTTAAAACCGGAAATATTTGGGTCACCTTTTGCTAAAGTGAATGGTTTGGTGGAAAAGGAAATGATTACAGCAAACGATTCTTTTGGAAAATAAAACTTGTGGTGTGTCTTTTGTGAATATTTGCCGTGTAATACTCTCTTCGCAGCCTATATAGCTGGTTTTGTTTAGCTTAACACAAACTGCTGATTCTGCCTGCATAGGGAGAAAAACACATCTTGAACATGCACGCGCATAATGAATCCCTCACCCCCTACTTCCGAATAGGTTCTAAAGTAAAACAACTCGAGCAATTTCAAAGCATAAGCACGATTACTGTTACCTATACAAAGGAGGAGTTGTGTTCCCTCTCCGCCCTGAGATTGACCAGGAAAATCCTCAACTCGACTCCCCTAAAAACTTGTATAATGTCACAATTCCCTTTCTATTTGCGACACTTTCTTAGTTGTGTACCTACTTCGACATTTAAGATGAATGGTGCACTCGTGATGGATTACAGGTCCAATGTATAAATCGCCGAGGTCGCGCCAAAACTGCTATCTCACATTTTTACACTTGTGAGTTAATTACCGAAAACTGTTTTTAAAGGATTATTAGCAGAGCAATGTATATTTGGAGGGTGATTGACCATACCATGCCGTGCTGGTTCTTTTTTTTCTCAACATCCTTGGCCGGAAGTCATTTGCTCCTTGGAGCTTAGCCACAGAAGAAGCAACAAACACCTAATACAAATGTGCAATCAGATGCAGCTGCAAATGCAGCATTTATTATCCACTGCCACTAAGGGGATATCTGATATCAAGGCCGTATCCAGGGGGTTTGAACCCTCCTCCCCCCCCATATGTTTTTCCGACTCAAAAAAACGTAAGAAAAATGAATATGGATAATTTTTATACGTTTTCTGACATAGACATTCACCGGCGATTGTCGACATCAACCGGCGACTGTCGACGTGTTGTGTTTATAAATTACCGCAGCTGACTGTTTGACAGCAAATCATGCTCGTGAATATTATTTCTAGCTAATTCAGTCCCGTTGAAATTAAGAAGAATTGAAATTAAGAAGCAACGAGCACCTAATGCAAATGTGCAATCAGAAGCATTTATTATCCACTGCCATTAAGATTAGAAGACTTAGATGATTTGGACATGTTATACGGTGCCCAAGTGGGTACCTGATCCACCAGTCCCTTGAATTTAAGCCCCTTCTAAGCGGAAGCACGGATGCAAATAGGCCCAATCTCGGTTGGAAATCATCTGCCCCAAAACAGTATACTGAAGAGAATCACAGAACGTGGCCCAGCGTTTTATTGGTGCTGAGTTGGCTACACACCCTGTGCCTTGGGGGGATACCACCAGATGGCTAATTTGACAGTATATATATATATATACAAATCTTTAAATTAGCCAACCGGCCAACCAGTATTTTAAGCCTAGGAGTCGAGCTGGACATAAGGAAACATATTAAGAAAACAATTAGTACTCCATGATATGTAGAATAATCCTAGTTAACACATTTCGCAGGGGTAGAGCCTTTATCTTCACCTATCTCCTTGTTTTCTCGGTTTTTCTTAGAAATTCATGAATTTCTTAGAACCTATATATTTGCAGAATATATACCCCCACTCCCCTAATGTGCAAATATATACCTAGAATTACATCCTTGATCTAAATATAACATCCTTTTGTATCACAAGTGAACTTTACTCCCATATTAGCCATATGGTGGATGTCCGTGCCTTGTGTCAGGTACACGTGTAGTATGCTCATTTTCAGAGCAGCTTATCAAACGGTTTTTCGGCAATTATTATAGATTTGTAAACACGTTAGATACACGTATATATATTACCGTGAATATCCGCAAATTGGTGAATGTCCGAAATACTTTTTCCCTGGATTTAGTCAGCGTTGCCAGTCAACTTTTTCAATTTAACGCAAGGTTTGATGATGTCATATTAGGCTTGGTTAGGTGAGGTTAGGTTAGGCTTTTAACCCATTTCTGAATTTAGAACTAAATTTAATCTAACCTTACCTCAACTAACATGATCCAACCTAACTTTAAGTTTTACCATCAATGCTTGCATAAGACTGAAAAGCTGACTCGCAAAGCTAATTGAATCCAAGCAGAGAAAAAGGAATTTCGGACATTCACCGGCGAATGTCGGACATTCACCGGCGATTGTCGACATCAACCGGCGATTGTCGACATTAACCGGCGAATGTCGACATTAACCAGATTCCGAACATTCATATATATATAATATATATATGTAATATATATATATATATATATATATATGTATATATATATATATAGATATATTAGTTGTTTTTTTATAAATTACCGCAGCTGACTGTTCGACAGCAAATCATGCTCGTGAATATTATTTCTAGCTAATTCAGTCCCTTTGAAATTAAGAAAATATGACTAGAATATAAAGCGATCGATTATGTCGCTTCACTTTGAAATTATCAGGCGAGTTTGTAACTTTATGGGATGTGGCTGATTTTCTTCAATGTAAGACAGATGAATTAATCGCTCATTTTCTGCGGTTTATGTTTTGGCCGAAAGCCTGAGAAAAGGTTCATATCAAAATTCTTACTCACGTGATGTCTGATTGAAGTCCAGCCAGAAGTTACTGTTCGAGGAATTTTGAAATAAATCTATTTTTACACTTCCTCTTTTTCTATTGAATAAATGCCATTTGTAGTTAAACAATTTTGAAAAAAGACGATTAATATTTTGTATTTTGTGAGTTCCAAAGAAAGTGTTTTGGCCATTAACTAGAATTGTTAATAAGTCTGAAGTTTATGTATACATAGGAGCAAATCTTCTTTATGATTTTCTGCAAGAGGCCTATTCGTTCACCCACGTGTGTATCTGACCCTGTGTTAGCATTTCACTGTCATTGGTCATTTAAGTAGGCCGCTATGGAAGGAAAGAAACACTTGGAAATATTTATCACTCGCTTTATAAACCATACAAAATCTTACATGAGATTACCTACTTATTGCAATCAATCCGTCGCTCATACCCAAATTAATTAAAAAAATATTTTATTTTCATACCAGGATTAGGGTGGTTTTTCTGTCACTGTATTGATCAGCTTAATGTTATTCGCAATTTAGAGAATAAAACACGGAAATAATTTTTCCCCGTTTCAAAAATCCAATTCGCTTTATATTTTTCCGTGTCTAGACTCGTCAAAGTAAAACGACGTGTTTCTAAGCCGCATGAATTAAGGACAGCTGAGATCAATAAACTAAAGAAGTAAATGGGGAAGTCAGAAGTAATGGAGGTAAAGAGAAGTGAATGTCATCAAAAGTAGCTAGGATGAGCATATCAGGAAGGAAAATATTATAATACATAGTAATAATATATTTCTAAAATTGTCGAAAAAAGATGAATGGGAAAGAAAAAGAAAAGGTAGTTAAAAGTGAGTATTAAAAACACAAATGCCGTAAAAAAAAGAATTGTGCAGAAAACTTAAACTAGCAGACTTGCTGATTCGTGTGATAGAACTACAGGTTTAATGTTTTGCCGGCTGAGAAGTTTTCCAGCTGTGGAATTTGAGTCCGCTTTGGAATTCAATTTGGAGGCTCATATTTCACAGGGCATTAGCGTTTGGGTACGTGCATGGTTTTTTTTTTGGGGGGGGGGGGGGGAATAACAAAAACCTATTTGAATTTATAATTTCGATAAGAAGTGCCCAGAAATTCGAGAAAACCTTGAATTCCAGATTGAAATAAAGGAGCTGGAATTTTTTCAAAAACTTCTTTCTACACACCTTCTCCCCATCTATGCTGGATGTGAAACGAAATATAAAATTGGCAAACTTTTAATTAAAGGCTGAATAAAAATAAACACTTTTAGATAGATATTGTATCCGAATATTTTGGCTTCGTCATCTGGAGGCCTTAGTAATGGAAAAAGATACTCCTGTACAATCCAAAACACCCGAGAAGTTTGCTCAGTTGAATCGGCGAAAAACCGGTAAACCGGTTTACCATTCTGTATTCAGAGACAATTAGCTTAGGTTCACTGAAATAAACTTTGTTGTGGCTATATTTTAATTAAATATTTAATATACAGAGTTGGTATTTTCGTTAGGTTATGTATTTGATATAATGCGTTCTGGGCGACCTGTTATACATAATTCGAAGTTATTGTTCCCATAATTTTGTTAATAAATTATTATATTTTCATCATATTTTGGTATATTTCATTAGGACTAACCTAACTTCACTTCTCGAGTGTGTTCTGGATTATACGGGAGTACCATGGAAAAAAATAAAAATAAAACTAGATAAAGGAAATTACAACAAACTAGAAAATAACAAGGTCATATGTATTTTTTTTTCCTTGACAAATTAAGAAACCTATATTACGTATGACTAAGACTAATGCAACGTGAACAAATAAGTCGAACAATTTTGGGTGTGGTTCCAAGGATTTATCAATTTTTTGCTTATCATTAACATTCATTTTCAATTATATAGGAAACAACTGGGCAAAAGGTCATTATACAGAGGGTGCAGAATTGGTTGACTCAGTATTGGATGTCTTGCGAAAAGAGGCAGAATCCTGTGACTGTCTTCAGGGATTCCAGTTGGCACATTCCCTGGGGGGTGGCACCGGCTCTGGCATGGGCACGCTTCTCATTTCAAAAATCAGAGAGGAATACCCCGATAGAATTATGAATACCTTCTCCGTTGTCCCCTCGCCAAAGGTAAATTTTTGCTTGTTTTTGTCGATCACTAAAAAATCATTTTCCATTATACAGGTAACAACTGGGCAAAAGGTCATTATACAGAGGGTGCAGAATTGGTTGACTCGGTGCTGGACGTTGTGCGAAAAGAGGCAGAATCCTGTGATTGTCTTCAAGGATTCCAACTGACACATTCCCTGGGGGGTGGCACCGGCTCAGGCATGGGCACGCTCCTCATTTCAAAAATCAGAGAGGAATACCCCGATAGAATTATGAATACCTTCTCCGTTGTCCCCTCGCCAAAGGTAAAACTTTTGAAGAAAAAAACATCGTATTATAACTGTTGTGTTTTCTTTTATTTTTCTGATTAGCCGAGACGACTTCGGAGGAACTGACCTAGCAGGTCTGCGCATGACACAATAAAACAAACCATCTCTTCATTTCATGATCCTGAAGAATCAGTCTTCGAGAAAGGGCAAGTTTTAAGTGGTCCTACCCGCGTTAAATATTCTATAGTCGCCCCTGCTTTAGATAATATCAAATTATGTATTGTTCGAAACTATGAATTGAAGTTGTTTTACGGTAAGCATTAATAATTGTTTAGCGCTAGTTCTACCATACCAGGATCTCTGTTCTTCATTCATTTTCACGTCACATTAATGCTAAAGAATGGGAAAAGAAAAGGGTGATAATTTGGTATGAAAATCCTTTTGTCGACATTAATTTGCTGTCCATTTTCCGCTTATCAACTCTCTTTCTATATTCTGTTATATTTAAAACACGTTTGGGAAAACAGCTGCTTTAAAGCTGTCATCCTTTCTAATTTCAATGAAATCTGCCTTAAATCTCCACTCTGATTGGTCAGTCATAACGTTTAATATTGAAAGTTGAAGACAGCTCAGCTCACCAAATTGCGCGCACGTTTGGCACTTTAGTCGTGCGTATTGTTCTATCGACAAGTGTCAGTATAGCGCGGCTCGGGCATAATTACCATTCAAATAAATGGAATGGCTCATACCCAACATACTAGGGTATTTAATAGACAAGTTTAGTGGTTGACTACTTCTAAACAAATATGCTAATAAATAAATTAGCATCATTAGATTCATTATTTTATTCTCTTTTCAAATGCCATGGTTACCTTAATGACAATGCACTACCCCCTCCCTCTCCCCCTGATAGTCCCAGATATAGCATCAGGAATATATGAGAAACTACAAGAAAACAATAGAATTCTTACATTGTAGTATGCAGGATGTTTTATTTTTTATTTATATTTTATCTGCTTTTTAAAATCATTCTGACTAATATTTTTATCCAATGTTGAAATAAATCAAAGGCGAAACTAGATGTCGTTGGGGTTAGAACGCACAAAACGTTTTAACAAAGAACAAATGACGCATCATGAGTTTCAATTAACGGGGAAATATATTATTAGGACTATATATGGGACCTTCAGAAGGGGGGGGGGTTGCATTTTCAGAAAAGCGATCAAGATATTGGAAAAAATTGGGTATTTCTTTAATTTTATTAGCATGTTAGCGCTTAAATTGGTCAATCACTACACTATTAATGTATATACCATGGTCATATTGATGGGCTCGCCCTGTTTGAACTCCTCCCCTGAAATTTTTCGTCAGTTCGAACCAAAATAACAAAAATACAAGTAAACAAATTCGTGTACACAGAAACCTTGATAATCACTAACCGTTCTTCTCATTGAGCCCCCGTCCCCAAGAACAAATATCTTGGATACGTCCCTGATATATACAGTAAATATAATTATAGTTTTTTCTGGTGTCATTAAAGCTTAGGCTCATGTCCTCTGGTTTTTGCCCTCTGAAGCATTATCGTTTAGCTTCGACATCCTTATATATATACAGAAAACATTAAGTTCAAATATTTTCCCTTAATATAGAAAATGTTCTAATCGTAGTAATTGTTAAGCAATAAAGATAATTTGTTAATTGACAAATTTGGAATATAATTTCATAACAGAAAATGAAAATTGATAGTTACCTTCATGTCTTAAAATATCCGCTTAGCAACAATGTGTTAAAACATATGCTGTGCAATGGTTGATTTGAAGTTTCTCATCCGATGTAATTCAAAAGAACATAAGATAGTGGGAGAAAAAGACGCGAGAACGTTTGTTTTGGGGGGTGATGCAAAATTGACAGGATAGTTAAATTATGAGGGAAACCGTAAATAATCTTGAAATTTCTGGGCAGCAATATTGATCTGAAGCAGAGGCGGTTTTAGGGGGGGGGGGCAGAAGGGGCACTTGCCTCGAGCACAGAAATTCTAGGGGGGCTAGATTTCAAACAATAAGTCTAACTATTGTAATTATTTGTATTTTTTCAATAAAGTAGAGGGTGTAGTTAATAAATGAGAATAACTAGTAAATTATTAATAAATCAATAAAACTAAAAATTAAAATAATTTAAACTATTGTAAAACAAGTAGTTATTAATTAACTAATAAATTGAAAATAATTTTATTAACATTTGGCTGAAAATCTTGCGGGGGTGGGGGGGATAATCAAGAATTTGGACCGGGACGCAAGGTGCCCCCCATCCTTAGGTTCGTTTGACGGTTACATAGTATGTAATGTTCTAGCAAGATAACATGGTGATGTGTCGTATTTCTTGAATCTACTTTTGATTTTGTTTCGAATGCATCTGTTTTAGCGATCCTATTATTCAATAATACAAAGGGAAATATGCACCCTTCAGAATCAGCAAACATCTGCGGGTGTCACGCAATTCATTCTTATTTTGGCTCAGCAGATCCTTTGGAAATTCCCTTTAGCTTTCGTTGAAAATGAAGATTTTTTAAATTCTTGGCGATTTTTTAAAATACAATGTCAGCTGTTAATTGTCAATCGAAATTTGGCATCATTTTAAAATCCAAATTGTCTTCTTGAGGAAGTCTCATCTATTGGTTGAATGATTTCTTTCAATCGTCTCAACTTTCGTCTTGTTGATGTGAACTCTCAATGTGCAGCCATGCGTTATAAAACTAAGTCTTAGGTTTCACTCAAGTAATTTCAAATTATAGAGCTTTATATCAAACCGGACGTAGACTTTTTCAATTCCGCCACTCATAGTGATGAATCTATCCAGACGCCAAATAATCAACCTTTCTTTTATTGTGTGAAAATTATCACGCATTTTTAATAGTGAAATATTTAAAAAAAAACGGATTTCTGAGTAATGTGCTAACGAGGAGAAATTGTTTCCCATTTTTAATTATTTTATGGGACCTATTCGTTGGTAATGAATAATATTTGTATCTCTTGTTTACTTCTGCTTTATATTTGGCAAAGGTAAAAGGATCACTTAACAAGGTGCAAAATAGATATATATATATATATATATATATATATATATATATATATATATATATATATATATATATATATATATAATATATATATATATATATATATATATATATATATATATATATATAATATATTGTTTTTACTGGTCTATTTTGTGTATGTTAACCTAGACTTGTCTATTTTATAATTTCGGAAAATAATTTGAATCGAGAAATAGTTCGCTTGAAACGAAAGTTTAATATTTTATGTTCCTTGTGCAGATTGTTTTGTATGTTAGTTTTCTAAAATCACCTTTTGAACGTTTCAACGCAGGATGACAATTTTGCTAGCGTTCGATAGCTAATGAACTGCAAGTAAGGAATGATCGACTAAATAGTAATCGAAACTCTGAAGGGGATTTTGATACCAATAGACACATCAAAAGAATTAGGTTTTTGTGCTGATTTCAAATATATGTTTCATTAAGTTTAGTCTTAGCCATCAAAAGTTACGAGCCGGAGAATATTTGCCTTATTTTCGAAAAAAAGGGGGATATACCCCCTAAAAGCCACTTAAGGATCTTTCCATAGAAGAATTTTTCATGGAGGAAGGGAATTTTCCACGAAGGGTGCGCCGGATTTCCCAGTATTATTAAAAAACGGATCAGAAATTAAGCTAAAAAAAAAAACAAGTTTCTTCAACTGAAAGTAAGGAGCAACATAAAAAAACGAACATAAATTATTATTATATATATGAGGGGGTTCGCCCCCTCTTCAATACCTCGCTCCTAACGCTAAAGTTTTTTTTAGTAGTTTCAAAAGAGCTATTATTGTAATTAAACAGGCTTTGTGATTAAGGGGTCATTCTTTAAGTATTGGAACAACATTTGAACTTTAACATTAAGAACGAGGTATTAACGAGGGGGGCGAACCCCCTCATATGCATAATAATTTCTGTTCGTTTTAAGTTTTAATGTTGCTCCTTACTTTCAGTTGAAAAAACTTGTTTTTTTATTTGATTACAAAAAAACAGTTATTTTCCGAATCTCGTTAAAAAAAAAGTTGCCGTATTTTTTTTATATATATATTGGGGATTACGTCTAAAATCCGTGAAAAAAAAACTAATTTTTTTTTCAACAAGCTTATTTCATTCTTTAAGAAATAGTCATTATAATATAGTTTATTTAGTAACATAGTAATAAAAATATAGTTTAATATTGTTATAACATTAAAAATAATGTCATAACCCTAGATTGGTGAAAGAAGAGATCTGAAAATAATGAATTAGAAGATATTGGCCTAAGGGGGTGCTACCATTTCGACTAACCGTCACAAGCACTAAACATCATAACATCTAAAAGGAAATTCCGTCAGAACCACTAACCGTCATAACATCTAAAAAAATTATTAGTTTATGTAATAGTAATAAGTATATAATAGTTTAGAAACAAATTTCGGTTATATATTTGCACATCAGGGGGTAGGGGGTAAAGCATAGCTTATATTAAATACGTAACCTAACCTAGGTACCTCCCCCCCCTAAAGCCCAAAAACTAAAGTTTTAAAATTTTAGATGTTATGACGGTTAGTGGTTCTGACGGATTTTTCTGTGGATGTCCTGACGTTAGTGCTTCTGCCGGTTAGATTTTATGACGCCTTCCCTGCCCGAACAGCAACACAGCTTTGACCATACCTTAAACCAATTGTAGCTGTAGAACCGGATTATTAAATTTACCCATAGTTTGGATGATCTTTCCTGGACTTGTATAAAAAATTGACCTAGATCGCTAAAAAATTGACCTGGCTCACTGAGACTTTCCATACATTATGTCAGAAAAGATACAGAAAGAAACAGGGGTTAACTAGTTGCAAATAACTGTAAAGATACTTAAAAAATACTTAGGCCTTCCCTGGCCTAAGTATCTTGTCATTTAGGTGTAAGTTACAGTTTAGCCTAGTCGCAAAATCTTATTTCTCATCAACCTCGAAGTTTAATCCAAATCAACCTAAAAAAGCCTTTCCAGATTTTTATTAATTAAAAATAAGCTTATTTGAAAAAGGGGGCTGTAGGTACAATAAAGCCCGTTGTTCAGTTAATGTATGTTTACTATGTAATGGAACCGTTTGTTTGATGCAGGTATTAGCGCTTTATATGTTTATATGTTACCTGTAAAATGTTTGACCTCTTTACGTTTAGCTCAATTATGTTCACGGAATTTTAAGATGGGCAAAAATTACCTTAATTCCGCTAAAACTAAATTCGTGGAACGTTGTGGGTGCAACTAAGTCTGATATTCAATTATTGTATGTTGCATTTATTTGATACCGATATTAGCCTTTTTGCGTATTAATGTTAGCCCTATGTTTCTTAAAATATAAGCCCTTTTTATAGCTAGCTCAGTTATATTCATGGGATTTTAAGGTGAAGTAGGATAGTAGAATTAGAATGTTAAAAGTAGAATAGCCAAGGCTGATTCACAGCTTTTAAAAAGTTTGGAAGAATAGGAAGATAAGTCTGCAAACCAAGATTAGAATATTAGAAGCTACAGTGATGACAGTGGTCAAATATGGCTCTGAAGCATGGGCGCTCCGACAAGCGGATCAAGATTGGCTTGATGTTTTCCAGAGAAATAGCTTACGGATTATTCTGGGTACCCGGCTGACTGACCGTATTTCAAACAATAGGCTGTACGAACAATGTGGTTCAATACCGCTTTCTAGGACTATAATGAAAGAAAGGTTGAGGTGGCTAGGGCACGTTGTGTGGATGAAGGATGTCAGATTGTCGAAAATTGTTGTTTTCGGCCAACCGTCTAGGGCTAAACGGAAGGCAGGTCGTCCTCGTCTTGGGTGGGAGGACGTCATAAAGAGAGATTTCAAGGAAATGGGAACTTCGTGGGAGGGTGTAAAAAGGGAGGCTTTGAATAGATTGGGATGGAGTAGGAGCGTGCGTAGCTGTGTTGGGCTCAGGTGGGTTGGTGCTGCGGTGAGTTGTTATTAGTAGTTGTAGTAGTATTTTAAGGTGACAAAAGAAAAAAAATATGGCCCATTTAGAATGTCATTTTAGAAACACCTAGATTCAGCCAAAACTAATGTTTGAAATGAATTGAATTCAAATCCATTAACAGTGTCGGTTTTGTCATTCCGGACTGGACTAGCTCAAAAATTCTTGTTCAAACTAGTGAGAATTTATTTAAGACAGGACGAAATTCCTGAGTTTCTGATTTTACTGTAGAAAAAACTTGAAATAAGTTGAATTAAAAATTCTGATTGTAAATTAGCAATTATGTACTAATTAGTTTACATACTAATGAAAAGTATGATCATCCGCTGTTTATTTGTTTTCCGATTCTTTTGTTTTGTCAATTTCTTCCGTTCCATAAGGGGCCCCTCCTCCCTAGTGCGTATGTGCCCGTTACTGATGCATCTTGAAAAAATTGTCACACATGAACTTGCGCAGAAATTTATTTCGACGATGATCAAATTAAAAAAGGAACGAATTAAGGAATTAAACTATTGTGTAAGTGAGGCCAGGGCAGTTTTTCCTAGGATACAAATGAAAAGTATGATTCCATCAGTTTATTTGTCTGCCAATTTCTTCCGTTTTTTAGCGTTCAATGCTGAACATAAAGAATGAGTTACTATGTGATATAAACAACGAATTAGCGAATTCCAAATTTGCTAAGGGTCTTGGCTACAATATTTGGTAAGGCTTGCCAAAAAGTAATTAAAAATGGTTGCGGGATTATCGCTTTTCTGTTACTGATTTGGTATGACGCTGCCATTTAGAGAAAGGGGTGTAATACAACTGGTTTTTAAATATATCCTGTTTTTATTTCTGTGTTTTTACCATGGTAGTCAAAATTCTGAATTTAGTCCAAGATATTTGCTTGTTTGAAAGCGTATAAGGTAACTTGACACAATCACGGCATACTATTAGGAAACATGTCAGAAAGTTTTTATAATAATAGGTTGTGGGGAATTTTGCCGTCAAACAAAGCCATTAATTTTTGTAGATATTATACTAAATTTGATATGTCTACAAAATACTAGCAGGTTTTTGATTGGCTAATTTCTTGATAGTTCGACTAGCACGATGGACGTTTTCCGAAGACATTTTGGCAGGGACCCGGCGAAAGCGTCCCTTAATGGTACGAGAAAGTTATAAACAAACATTAAAAAGGCAAAAGTAGAGAAATAAGATATAAGATCAACTAGAATAAAAAGAAATGGAATTGAATATCGGTTATAAAACAAAAACGAAAAGAAACCTGAAGCTTGGTACTTAAAAAATAGAGTGAAAATATAATATAACATGGGAAAATATTATAAAATTTCGAGTTCCCACTATTAGAGATAATAAAACAAAGTCTCTTTTCACATTTTCTCAACTGTCCATAGGACTGACCATATGGCCTGATGAAAGAAAGAGCGAATTTAAATTGTACTACTGCATTTTGTGATTCCTTTCGTCGTCAAGCAGAATTAGTTAAATAGTTATCAAAAATTTAAAACGTTTGTCGAAAAACATTGTGGCCTCTTTTTTTAATGCTCTTTTGTTGCTCTGTTTTCTAATTTCATGACTGATTTTATGTTCCCTTTCCAAAAAATTGGTCCAAATAAAAAAAGTTATGTTAGGAAGCGTGATTATTCTATTTGTGTAGTCATGGCTACACGTGGGGAAGTGGGGTGACCTATCCCTTGGGGACAAAGACATGCAGAAATTAAATTTTTCAATCAGAGGCAACGCTGTAGCGTTGCTATAGTAAAGGCCATACGGCTCCAGTATATTATTATTTATTATTTTTTTTTCCAGGGGCACTTCATATGGAAAGTGTCGTCGTAGAAGCTTCAAAGGGGCTCATTCGATTGGAAATCGAGAGTTCTAGTGCCCTTTTTATAGTAAAAAATGATTGGAGGGCAACTAGCCCCCCCACTGCCCATCATTCCCCCAAACACATCCAATCAAAATTTCGAGATAACCATTTTGTTCCAGCGTAGATGATTTCCAGATAGAAAATATATTTTTGAGGAGGATACTCCCCCACAAACCTCAGGGCAAGGGTTTTAAGTTATGCCCTGGGGGCATATAAGGTTTTATAGAAGGCGTTGTGTCGTAGAAACTTCAAAACAGGCTCATTCGATTGGAAATTAAAGAGTTAGTGCCCTTTTTAATAGTCGAAAAGTGATTGGTGTAACTTAGCCCCCTTCCCCCTCCCTCCCCACGCCCATCATTTCCCCAAACACATCCAATCAAAATTTTGAGATAACCATTTTGTTCAGCGTAGATGATTTCCAGATAGAAAATATATTTTGAGGAGGATACTCCCCCCACACACCTCAGGGCAAGGGTTTTAAGTTATGTCCTGGGGGCATCTAAGGTTTTATAGAAGGCGTTGTCGTACAAACTTCAAACATGGCTCATTCGATGGAAATTAAAGTGTAGTGCCCCTTTTTAATAGTCGAAAGTGATTGGAGTGTAACTAGCCCTTCCCCCCCCTCCCCCCCCCTACACGCCCATCATTTCCCCAAACACATCCAATCAAAATTTTGAGATAGCCATTTTGTTCAGCGTAGTTGTTTTCCAGATAGAAAATAGTTTTGAGGAGGACACTCCCCCAGAACCTTCAGGGCAAGGGTTTTAAGTATATGCCCTGGGGGCATATAAGGTTTTTATAGAAAGGCGTTGTCGTAGAAACTTCAAAAAAGGCTCATCATTGGAAATTCAAAGAGGATAGTGCCCTTTTTAATATGTCGAAAGTGATTGGAGGCAACCTCGCCCCCTCCCCCCCACGCCCCACGCCCATTATTCACCCAAAACATCCAAATCAAATTTTTGAGATAGCCATTTTGTTCAGTGTAGTTGATTTTCGATAGATAGAAAACAGATGTTTTTGAGTGAGGACAATCCTCCACAACCCTCAAGGCAAGGGTTTTAGTTATGCCCTGGGGGCATATAAGGTTTTTATAGAAGGCGTTGTCGTAGAAACTTCAAAAAGGGCTCATTCAATTGGAAATTCAAAGGATAGTTGCTTTTTTTCAAGTCAAAAGTGATGGAAGGGCAACTAGCCCCCCCCCCTTACGCCCCATCATTCCCCCAAACACATCCAATCAAACTTTTGAGATAGCCATTTTTGTTCAGCTTAGTTGATTTCCAGATTGAAACTATATTTTGAGGGAAGACACTCCCCCACAACCCTCAGGGCAAGGGTTTTAAGTTATGCCTGGGGCGCATATAAGGTTTTTATTAGAAGGCGTTTGTCGTAGAAACTTTAAAACAGGCACATTCAATTGGAAATTCAAAGGGCTAGTGCCCTTTTTAATAGTCGAAAGTGATTGGAGGGCAACTAGCCCCCTCACGCCCATGATTTCCCCAAACACTCAATCAACTTTTGAGATAGACTTTTGTTCAGTGTAGTTGATTCCAGATACAAAATATGTCTTTGAGGAGGACAATCCCCCACAACCCTCAGGGCAAGGGTTTTAAGTTATGCCCTGGGGGCATATAAGGTTTTTATAGAAGGCGGTGTCGTAGAAACTTCAAAAAAGGTTCATTCGATTGGAAATTCCGAGGGCTAGTGCCCTTTGTAATAGTCGAAATCCAAATAGTCGATGTAATAGTCGAAAAATCGTATCCAAAATAAATCCCCCCCCCCTATTTCTATGGACTTTTTTATTGATAAATTGTTTATGTTACAGGAGGGGGGGGATTTATTTTTGGGATACGATTTTTATTTTTCATCCTGCCAGTGCTATGATAAATACTTGTTGTTCGTTGTTAAATTTTTTATTTAACCTAGATATTATTTATTGTTATGATTAATTGTGTGATATAAATGACCTAGGATTTTGAATTAATAGTTTTTTGACTTTAGGTATCAGACACAGTAGTTGAGCCATACAACGCGACTTTATCAGTTCATCAATTGGTTGAAAACACCGACGAAACGTTCTGTATCGACAATGAAGCGTTGTATGATATTTGTTTCAGAACTTTAAAATTAACGTCACCAACGTACGGTGATTTAAATCATCTCGTCTCAGTAAGTGGGGATACTATACTTACATGTTCCTTTGCTAGTATTTACTGTTTGGTAGTTTGCGACGTTGCGCTTTTAGTTTTATTTAGAACCCTTGTTGAAAATTGAACTTCCTATCTTATGTTCGCTCTATGTACTCGGTCGCTCTAAATACTCTTATGTTCAAAATATTGCAGTATTATGTTGACTGAAGCATTGTTGCAGCTTTTTTATTTAAAAAAGAAAAATATGTATAAAATATATTATATTTTTAATATATTTTATAAAATATAAAAAAGAAAAAATGAAAAAGAAATGAATGAGGGTCGAGTAAAAAGCTTACATGAACAAGGTCACATTAAGTTTGATTAGCTATTAATTATACCTGAAAATTATATATTAATTTTACTACCTAAAAATTATTTAAGTAAAGTTTATTTTCTTTTAAATCTCTAAGCTAAGCATTTTTGCCAAGAAAACTTGGAATTTCCATTACATTTGATTTAGTAAATGGAACGGCTTTTAAATAAAGACTTGTCTAAAATTTAAAAAGCATTTGCAATTTTCAATTTCAACTGAAAAAGAGGAAAACATGAATTGAGACTTGAATTAAAATTCTTTTAAGGTGGATTAGAAAGGCCCGAGTAAACTTGAGAATTAAAACAAATGCTCTAATAAATAAAAACTTTAACATGTTGAGAAAGAACTTGAGATGGAAAATACTCCATACACTAGGTAAAAGGGTAGGTTATAGAAACTAATTAGCATTTTTTTATGATGATGATGACGAAAGAATATATCCACCTTTTAATTGCTAGTTACAGTCCAATTTGGATTTTTTCATCTTTTTTTTTATTTTCCAGTTCCTGATACCGCAACGTTTTAATAATTTTAGATAACTGATTTTTTATAATCGTGAACTATTCTCTCTTAAATAACAATATTTATTTTAATTTACTAGTTAAACTTGGATTTTATGAACCTTTCTCGTTTCGAGCTGCAATAGTTTCTTTTCCGGTTTTATGAGAAATTTAAAAATGAATCATGGAATACAAATCAGTTATACTTCAGTTGTTATTTTGACAGGTTTGTACCATTATTTGATATTTTTATTGGTGGTATCATAGAGAAAAAGAGGGACTACTTGAATAAATTTTGTGACTCAAAAAATTGTTCGTTCATTTTACTCCCCAAAATTAAAAGAGTCCCTCAGCACCCACCTAAAGTTCCCAAATCCATCCCCAAGCTGTTCCGGAGTAATTGCTGATACTTCATTTTATAACCATTACACAGTATAACTAATGTGGTTTAAAAAGTATACTCAGTCAACTAGAATGCTGCAATACAAATTAGGCTGTTGAGCTAAATCACAAATTGTTTCGTCGAAAAAAAAGAAAAGAAAAATGAAGATGTAGCCATGTTCTTACAAGTGCTCTAAGCAAGTACCTATATATTGGCTTTTGATTCATGTAAAAATTCCCTATTATTAGACGCTTTTCAAATTCTTGCTTATTTCTAATCTGAGGAATATTTCTTACCAGTTAGACAAAAATAGTAAAGAATTTTGTCTCCAAATACTTCCCATTCTGTTTTGCCATTTTGTTTTGTTTTTTTTTTACGGGGAGGTGGGCTCACTAGTTTATTTCATAGTCAATAGAATAATGGCAATGATAAGACTTACGCTAGGCGCCCACAGAAAGCGAATTCGCTGGTGCTAGACGAATTCGTCGTCGTCAGGTTAATATTTTCAGCTTTGAACGTCCAAAATTCGCAGTTCGCAGCTTTCATTCCGAGTCGAATTTTATTCGGACGATAGATATTTGCAAGACGAAATACAATAAATTTTTACAAACAAGAAAATGAACAAGGAAAATGTGGATGATCGTTTCAGCTTAATCTCTCCGATGTCTTAAAGACAAAAGCAGTAACAATCCACAAATCTTTTGTTTCTGTCTTTTAGAAATCATATTTGAAATTTCGCGTTCTGTGAGGCATACCACGCGAATTTGCTGTCGTGATGCGAACTCGCGAATTCGTCTTCGAAAAAATTCGCTTTCTGTGGGCTCCTAGCTTTACGGTACTCTTTTAGAAAACTGACGACTTACAATATATGATTTAGCTCATGGGACCTAAAAATGGACAACATTGATTAAACTTTTTTCCGAATTTGCAATGTATAAATCGGTTGTTCAATTTCCATTAAGGGTTCTACCACCTACCCCGCTTGCTTTCTTTGATTTTTAGCCCAATTGCATGGTGTTTTGTAGGTATCTGAAGTAGTTGTAGAACCTTACAATGCTACCCTGTCCGTCCATCAGCTGGTAGAAAATACCGATGAAACTGTTCTGTATTGACAATGAGGCCCTCTACGATATTTGCTTCCGCACTTTGAAGCTCTCAAACCCAACCTATATGGATTTGAACCATCTAGTTTCAGTAAGTCTGCAGACATAGCATGCTATTTCGGTGGATATAAAAAATAGGTTGATAATGCTACGTTAATATTAGTACTTAATTTCTTCAATTTCGTCATTTGTTAAAAATCTAAATTTGAAGGGTATGTTTCGTGAGATCATGAAAGATTAACACTTGATTATCAAAACTAATAAAACATTGTTATTTTTTCTCCTTATTGCAGGGCTGGATTGTAAATAAGGATAGTAAATAATTATCATAATCAATCAAAGTTTTTTCATGAAGAACTGTTGGTGAACCAAAATTAATCACTTATTGAAATTGTTTAATAAAAAATTGTTTTGCATATAAAATAAACAATTATATGTAGAAATAAATTAATTAAAAATTGCAGGTTTAAAAATTATATCGATATAAAAAGTTATATTGAAAAAAATAAAAAAATTCGATGTGACTAAAGTTAACAAATACAAAAAAGAAATTGCTGATGATACTATACCCTAGATTTTTCCATGGGTTCGTCTTCGTTTTTCTTGTCTCTTTTATTGTGGAGTCAGATTACAATAATAATAATTTCAAATTTCTTTGATCATTTGAACTTGTAATTGATACGATTTCTTTTGTTTGATAATAGCTTATGCAAATAAAGAACATATTTTAAGATATCTTGTAAAAACTCGTAGCATGCCTTTTCCTCGTTCGAATTACGTCTTACCCAAAAGAAAAGGCTGTCGAACATAACTCAAAGTTTCTTAAACAAAACACAAAGCTCATATGTTTATTTTGAAATCAGTAGATCTTAATCTGCTGGTCTCCTTTAAAGGCCCGTTTCATCTGAGTAGAGGAAACGCTTGGGAATTAGACAAGTGTCTAAATATTGTTTTATTTTCATTTAATATTTGTATTACAACCGCCTACGGTGGCTAATATATTATCCAAAATACTTTCTCTTCCAATAATACCCAAAAACACTGGTTTGTACATTTTATATCTTCTCTCCGATAAAATAAAATTCAGTTGAGCTTATTTTAACTTCATTAGAAGCAATTTTGGCTACATTTGCTATTTACAAAATTCTATCAAATAAGCTTAAATTACCAAAAAATTAAATAATCAACATTAGGCATCCATTTGCAACTGTGCTTTTGATTTAGCCTTCAGTTTAACAACCAAATTTCGGATCTCTTACTCAGAGTTCCTAGCGTATGTATAAAAAGAGAACCACAGTATTAAGTTTGACTAATTTTACTTTTATTTTTAATATATTTATTCAAACAATTAAATTTATATTTCCTATATAAATTACAAATTTTATATGGCCGAGAACAGTATGTATCAACGTATGTAAATATTTGAAGGAAAGCAAATGCTTAGATTAGATCTATATACAGCACTAAAGCCAGGTCGTATTTGCTATTCCCTAGTTTATATTGTCCCAGGATCCAGAGTATATAACCAGTCCATTTTCAATCCATGAAATGAATAATGCAATACATCATATTAGGACCAAGACTAACGGCAGCTGTGACAATATACACCCTACATGGATAAAGAATCTCACCCCTTCATATAAACTAGGAACTTCTAAACTGTTATAATCATGCTTGGGCTTCATCTATATTCCCCAATATCTGGAAATGTTCATCCCTCCTGCCAATCCTAAAGAAAAATAAACCCAAAGATAACCCTGAGTCTTATAGGCCCATAATGATTACTCCTGTGGCCTCACCCAGGCTCCGAGTATATAACAGTCCATTTTCAATCCAGGAAATGAATAATGCAATACATCATATTAGGATCAAGACTAGCGGCAGCTGTGACAATATACACCCCACATGGATAAAGAATATCACCCCTTCATATAAACTAGGAACTTCTAAACTGTTATAATCATGCTTGGGCTTCATCTATATTCCCCAATATCTGGAAATGTTCGTCCCTCCTACCAATCCTAAAGAAAAATAAACCCTAAGATAACCCCGAGTCTTATAGGCCCATAATGATTACTCTTGTGATGGGGAAAATAATGGAGAAATGATCTATTACCGACTCCTCTGGTTTGTTGAAAAAATAATATGATCCCTCACACTCAAACTGGATTCAGGAAACACCATTCCCCAACAGACGCTTTCATATTGTTAACAAATGCAATAAATGAATCCTTCTCAAAAAATAATGCCCTAGTTGCAGCTTTCCTAGATTTTGAAGGGGCATATGACAATGTGAACCACCAAATCCTTTTAATTAAACTTGCTAACCTTAGACTACCCCCCAAGCTAGTATCTTTTATAAAATCTTTCATAGAATTGCGAAGTTTCATTGTTTGTGTAGGTTCAGCCTCTTCACCCCAAAATACAATAACCAAAGGCCTTCCTCAGGGAGCAGTCCTCAGCTGCCTCCTCTTTGCCCCATATCTCTGGGACATGAACCTCCCCCCCACGAATCTACAATATGCTGATGATCTGGTACTATGGTCATCTGGCAACACCTTTGAGATTGCACAGTCAAGGCTGCAAAAGTCACTTCCAATTTGAAAAAATTCTCTCAACGTTCAGATTTACCCATTGCACCTATCAAGTCAAAAATAATCCAATTTCACCAGAAGCGAAACCATGCTAATGCAAGATTAACTCTAAATGGAACAACTATTCCAGAAGATAATCATATTAATTACCTAGGTCTCATGCTTGACCAAAAACTTAATTTCCACCTCCACATTTCAAACACAAAAAAAAAATTCTATAGAAAAACAAATATACTAAAAAGACTTCTTTCCACACCCTGGGGCTGTAAGGAGAAAACCTTACTCCAGTTTTATAAATCACATATAAGACCCCATATTGACTATGGGCTCATCGTCTATGGTACATGTGCAAAGACCCAGATGCAAAAAAAATTGAAACAATACAAAATGATATAATACGTCTCATATTTGGTCTTAGGAAACCCACAAGCACCAAGTTTCTGCTTATGGAGAGTGGATTAACAACAATAAGGGAGAGACGTAGCTTTCTTTTGATAAAACATCTTACAAAAATTGAATCAAATAGCTCACACACCCTACATAATTGGTTAAGAAATCCAGCCATGTATAGAGGCATTGCAGATGAGTATGCCAATGTTCAGAAGAAGTTTCCTGTACCCGCAAAGTCTATTGCACCTACTTTCCCCCAATCCCCTCCATGGAATATTTCCAAATCTTTGTTGATGGGTCCAAAATGAATGAGAAGGTAGCAAGTGGTGCCTTCCTTCCTCACCTGAAAATTGCAATGGGTGAGAGATTGTATAATAATGTATCTATAATGTCTGCAGAGTTAAATGCCATAATCATGGCATTAGAATACCTTATGGAAAATAAACCCTTGTTTGCTAATTCAAATAAAATTATAGTTTATTCTGACTCTCTATCAAGCCTTGAGTTGCTGTCTTCAGCTCCTCAGTATAAGCTGGATATTGACACTTATCATTGTCTTAGTATTATAGATAATCTTGCTTCAAGTGGCATAAGAACTTATCTTCAGTATATTCCTAGCCACTCTGGTATAAGTGGTAATCATCAGGTTGATGAAATAGCAAAAATGCTATAAATATTGACCAATCAAGTGGGAGACCAATCCCCATTAGAGATATTTACCGATGGAGACTATCAGACATTATGTTTAATAAGAATAATCCTATTCTTTCCCCCTTTCCCAATAAGTATTTTTCTAAAATTTATCATAGAATTCGTTCTGGAACAAATGTACTAAATTTTCTTGCATTCTCTTATCAGTTTCCTAGTTCAAGTGGTTCTGTTCCCCTGCCCCCTCTTTGCAGGTATTGTAATATGCATAATGAAACAATTGACCACTGCCTATTTGAATGTAATATGCTGACGTCTGCACAGCATACATTGCATTGTAAACTGTTAAAGTGCTTCAAACACCACAAAATCTCACTATCAGCCAAGAGCCTAGCCAACTATACCTGCACACAGAGCACAGAAATCGATATCTATCTTATTATATTTGAACTCCTTGAGTCAAAAGATCTACTAAAAATATCTGAAAATATCAAATAATAAGAGACAACTAAGCCAGTAGCTCTGTAGCCCACAGAGTGAAGCAAAAGGAAAAGGGCTAAATAGTATCAACTGAAAAGCTCGCCTGCTGTGAATTAGAAGAAGAAATATTGTTACGAGGATCGAGTGATAGTGGAAACCAAAAAATTCGATGGGTAACTGATCCTTAAGTCGGATCCAATGAGAAATGGCGTATTTCTCTTCCACAACGGAACATTCAATAGACAATAAATTCTTGCAATAAACTTTGTGCGCGAATCTCATCATTTTTGTTGGTTATTTGTCATTTTATTTTGTTATTTTAAAAAAAAAGAAACTTAATAAGAAAGGCTTTAAGACGTAATTTTCGGCTGTTTCTTAAACTAAGCCCTTGGATTGGAGCATGGTGTCGTTGAATATCCTTTTGAATAATTATTACTGATAATCGTTGAAAACTCAGCTTCAGGCGTCACTTCAGGCTCTGATGGATTTTAGATTTGAAGAGTACTTCTTAGAACTTTTCAAAATGCAAATCAGGGGCTTTCTCCGTTCAGAAACGGAAAATAGTGGCCAATTTATGTCGGTTTTTGGTCTGTGACAAGTTTCTGTTCTCAAATCGATCTCCTTACTGCAAATGACGGGTGAATTTTGCTAGTCCAATGTCCTTCTCCTTATGTAAAGATTTGATCAGTCTTCTTTTTTTTCAAAGTTGAAATATTTAAATTAGCTGTCGGTATGCGTGAGCGTGCTGATACCTGCATGCTTTAGTATGGTCTATAGGTTTGATACCTGTATACTCCTGGATGCTCTAGGTAGATTTTTCACTGCCCGGGGGCAATGTCAGTCCTCTCCCCCCTCAATGAAATAAGTGGGTCGATAAATGGTGTTTCAATGAATGACTCACATGAGGACAAGCCCACCTCCTTTTCCTACTCCACTACTTCTAGTATCGACAATTTGGTGCTCTCGAGGAGTTTTTTTCCAAAACCTAGTACCTAACCTAGTCTGGCTGGCGTATCCCTGTTCTCCAATTGATCGGTGACTGTTGCCGGTCTAGAGAAGCTTCCGTGGTCTTGTCGTTATGCGAATAGAATGTTATTGATTTTGTTTCCGTCGGAAGATAAACCAATTTGAACCTATTTGGAGAAAGCAGGTTGCATCTCTAGGAAAATAACCTAAAAAAGATCAAATAAAAATGCTATGTAGTTTAAAATTCATAAAGAAACTGACATAATAAATTTCTGAGAGTAAGCATACAAAGATAATAAAAAATGGAGTAGAAATATTGAATATTTATCATTAAATGATCGGTTTTAAGCTGTTCAAAGGCTGACAAATTAAACACTTGGTAAAGCAGAGAATAAAACAGTTTTGATACTTCAGAGGTTTAGTTGAAATTTCTCAAGTTTTGGGGAATAGAATATTTGGCTCTTCTGGGAGCTAGTAGAATATTTTGCTCATAATAAAGAACATTTTGATCTTCTGGGAAGTTTCTTGAGGGAAGTTTAGTTTAGGGAATATTTCTTTTGCTTCGGGGGTCATCGATCGTCTTACCAAAACAAAGACAAAAAATCGTCATCTCTCGAAATTTCCATTCGAATTTCAAAAAAAAAATAATACTGGTGTGGCGTTGGGCTTCCCTTTCTGTAGATCTTACGACAGTCTTGCAGTAGTCTATCGAATGTGAGTTTCAATGTTCTCGTAACCAGGCAGCCTCGACACTCAAAGCTTAAAATCTAGGTTTTGTAAGGGCTTAAGTGAACCGTTTATTAAGCTTTTTAATCATCTAAATAGGAAGAATTTTTTTCAAGCAGCCATTTTATTCGCCAAAGACAACCGAAAATTAATTCGGTGTCTTAATTTTTATGATGTAATTTTTTCATTTGTCAAAGGAAACAACATTAATATCATCAGGTTGAATTTTTTCGGACGAAAATCGTTTCTAAGTTTAACTAATTATTTTTCCTGATTTATTTTCGTGGATCAACATAGCAACACTGTCGAAAATATGGTACTGGCCCTAAAACGTAGAACTGCTAAAAGAAAAATCCTGGAAAATCTTGCTTCTCGGGTGTAAATAGACCTAAAACGGGCCGAGGGAGGAGGTGGGGGTTAAAATATTTTAATTTTTGGTTCTTCAAAACTGTCATTGCCTCTGTCAGAGGTAAAACAAAACAAAAAATATTTGTTTTGCCGATAAAACAAGAATTTGATTCTTTATTTAAGTTAGTCTCACATACCGTAATCAATTTATGAAAAAGTTATGTAACCTCCTAAAGGAGAACGAGTTTTGCGTTAAAGCCGCCATTGTATCTGCCTTTAAGCTAAGTGGAATGACGCAAGAGCAGAGCATAATAAAAAATTCAAGGAATTCCTGTTCTAAGTCAAAAATAATTCAAATCAAAATTCTCACGCCTTGGTGGGATGTGAATTGGCTTCGTAAATTAGTGCCATGTATAGAATGGGTATATAGTTTTTATGGGTATATTATATATTGTTCAAAATTGAGTCCCAAATCTTATGGTCAGTTGAAATTCAAATAATAACCATGCTTTTCAAGTGCGCATAAATTTTTAAACAAGGACAAAAGCAGTCTATAACTTCGAAAAGTTAAATTTATATAGGATGGGAGCTTTACTTTCAATTTCTTTGTTGCTATGCACAAAAATGAAAGTGGGAATGGGTACAATCTATATGGAGGGCTTTATCTGGCGACCCTTAAATGTTGTAAATTTAATATTACTATAACTATGGACCTCAATTGTTGTAATGTGGGATTTAATAAATGTGTTTTTATGGGGCAGTGGAGAGCTGAAAGGGAGCTGTTGTAATTTTTTAAGTGAAGTGTATGCGCTTCACCGACAAATAATTTCTGTGTTTATAGCTTGAATAATTTCGAGAATGTTCATACTTAAAGTTAATAATTGGCGTTGGGAATTCGGTCAAATGAAAAAAATGTATAAAATAAATAACTGAAATTTTAATTAAAATATGAAAGTATAAATAATGTATAGATCAGCTATAACACAGATAGAAAAATTGAGTATATTTGCTTCGTTTTTGTTGCATACCATTAATTTATCCCATACAAGGAAGTACGAACATTTATGGTTATAATAAGTAAGAAACTGAATTAAATAAATAAAATGTTAAAATATAATAAAGTTAAATTTAATCTATGAAGTATTGACAATGATATGAAGATACTTTTTCATATTCCTTAATTTATTCTCTGGAAGCCCTTAGTCCCTTCTTACTGCCCTGAAAATAGACCCTCCAAATTATCTGGTATATTCTTTCCCACTCTTCTTTCCCACGCCTGTTTCACATTTATCTCATAATATATTCTATAATTTATAATTGTCATCCAGATCGGGTACTTGCATAGATTTATCTTATACAGTCTTAAATAAAGGGTTCTAACTGTAATCCTGATGATTGGAGAAACAGAATGTTGTCTTAATATATACTTAAAAAACATCCTTGAAATCATTTTCTTTCATCTCATTATTGTTGTTATTTTTTCTTGTCAGTTTATTTTCTTAATAATAAATATGGTAATATACTTACTGTTTTAGAGAACGATGTTAGAACGTCGCTAGTAATGAAAGTGGTGAGAGATAGCTGACCTAATTTTCTGTATCTCTTACCTTACAAATTATATTTTCTGTATATTTCCTCACGATTTAACAATAGTCTTATCAGCAATTCGTCACGGATCTTAATCATAAATCTAATAAAAAAAATGTATAGAGATAAGAGAACCTGTCATGGCTGAAATTTAGTTCCTATCTCTTAATGCTTTAGACATTAAGCTAATAACGGTTTCCTTTTTTTTGTCTTTTTTACAAAATATTCGAAAAATATTAACGTTTGCTATTTGTTTTCTTGAATCTCTGGATAAACAGTGGTATTGATCGGAAGAGAAGAGGGAGAGGCATGTTCCCCACTTTGTTTTGCCCCCTCCATAAGGGGGGGGGGTGATTTACATCAAAAATGTCTTGGTATTCCCGCTGAAAAAAAAACACTAAAGATCACCCCCCTAGATTTTTAGAAATACATTGTCACATACACAATCCCTTCCTAATAAATTTTCGTCAATTGGCGCCACTGCACATCACTATCACAAAGAAAGGATATTTTATTGTCATCATTCAAAAGATGTAATGTCACATTTTTTGGTAATGGGGTATTTACAACTGATCCTATTAAGCAATATAGGCTCGATTGATTGGTCTATTTTACAAAGATTAGAATAAATGAGCTCATATATTTTGTATAAATGTCGTATAAATGAGCTCTTATCCGAAATAAGATACAAGGCTGTATATATATATATAGCATGTTTTCATGCCTCAATAACCTTTAAGCACATAATAAGCTCTAATAATATTCACAACTGGACTGAAAGATTTAGTGAGCTACACTGATCAAATCACTTTTATTGCTCAGTTAATCATAATAAATTTTATTAACCATCACAATAAACTTCAGTCCCAATTTCAACCGAAGAATTTAGAGAGTTAAACTGACAAATAGATTTTATGAATTTTAAGCACATAATAAACGTTAATTACTAATGCATTCAGATTACTCAGTAAACTGTTAGCACATAATAAACTTTAACAATAGTCACAAATTCAGGCTAGGATTTTAGAAATTTGAACTACTTGATAAATTTTATTTTTAGGTAAATTTCAATCACCTACTAAACTATTAATAATAATTACAATCTGACTATTTCTATGTAAACTGATCAATGCATTTTATCACAAATGGGCTAAAAGTTGTCTATATGTGTCTAGTTGACTACATGTGTCATAGTTGACTATGAATGGGGGTTTCAGTGATGAAGAGTATATGGGTTTATAGTTAATCTTTGATAGATGCTGATAATCTTAAGTAAAAATACTTCCTTCAATTTATGAAAAACTAAATTTCTATTGAATAATTTTGTAGTTTTGTCAGAAATGATTTTAAAAATATAATATTAATAAATTATTTATTCTCAGATAACGAGTGTTTGCCTTACGTGAAATAATTTATTTTTAATTATAGTTGTATACCGATAAGGTCAAAGATTTGCAGCCCTCCAAAATTAGCCAAGTTCGTTTTTGTTCAGTTAATACTAAAATTAGTTATTTGCATGCACAACAGATTTTTGTATCCCTATATGTAACATTTAATCATAGACACATCGAAATTTTTTTGAAAAGAGAAAATAAACGCTTGAAAAGCTCTGTATCTGACAATGTTGTTTATTTGCTTCGAATAACTATTTGAAATGAACTATTCAAAGTACGCATTTTTCGAGGGGACTAAAGAGTTTTCAGTAAACGCCTGATAAAACTGAGACCACGCTCCTCTAAATACAGGAAAACACAATGTGCAAATCGTTAAAAATACTTTAAAACTGGAAACAAAAAATATGTAAATAGTAAATCAATATGGTAAAAGCATATAAACTGATAGCAAAAAATAGTATATATATTTGGTAACAGAATAAGTTGTATAAAAACATGTTGCTAATTATCAGATGTAACTGATATCGAGTTAACGTAGCTATAAATTACTTGGTGTTGTAAATTTAAGGGTTTACTCTTTACCAGTAGCTTGGTAGGGGGGTTCTAAGTGTTGCGCAAGGATCGTAGATGCCTCGATTTCGGGCAAGTATTCTTTTTGTTGATTTTCAAGTTAGAAAGAGAATATAAGTTGCAATCATTACACTTATTTGCTCTTTTTATTAACGCAGCCTCTCGCGCTTGGGAATTTTCTATATATACGTATATAATATATGTGATATTAAGAAAGTATAAAGTGTTAAGTTCACTCTGGATGGTTTTATTCGTTTGGAAATTCACATATCTGTTTAATAATCTTTTTAATAATTAGATATTTTATTTTTCCTGAAATATTTTTTATGCGTTTAAAGTTATCAATTAAAAACATTCAAAATGATCAGAAAATCAGTTTCTTTTTAAGAAAAATTTCCTAAATGTTTAATTATAGATAAGAATCCCTAAAAAAATTCAAGTAAGTTTTTATCGGAATTGAATGTAAGATTTTTACTATTTAATTTTTAAGTGGACAGTTATCAATAGAATTGATAACCAGGATTTGGCTTTCATTTCGTATTTTGTTGGTTATGGGTATAGTATTTTGTGCTTTATATTTTTGTTTAATGTTTTGGAGGTAAGTGTTTCCTTTTTTCATAGTATTCTGAATTTTGTGAAAATTTGGTCAGAGTAATCAATAGTTAGTTTGACCGAGTTAGTTGATCAAAAGATAGCGTATGCTTAGTAATGTTTTAAAACTATACTGTTCTTACGTACAAAAGAAATTTATCGCACAAGTCAAAAGATACCTTTCATTTCTACATAAATTTTTGCAAACTATTGATTTGTAATGTTCACTTTTCCTCATGCTAAATCTGATATCATAGCAAGGAAAGGGGTTTTCAGGTTTAATAACGTCAAAAGTGCCAAAAAAATCGGTGGATTATATGGAAAACGTGACAAATTACTAAAGAAAAATCTCGTAAATCGCTTACATATATATATATATATATATATATATATATATATATATATATATATATATATATATATATATAATATATATATATATATATATATATATATATATATATATATATATATATATATATATATACTTATCTAATTATCTAATTTTTAAGACCTGACTTTACTCCTTGGTATGAAAGGGTGCCGAAAAACTCCCTTTTTACTTCTTATCAGAACATCTACCAGAAAGAAAAACCAGGTTTTGACTGAACCTGATCTCTGTGGGCAAGGCCGTACCCAGGATTTTTTTCGGAGGGGGTTTTATTCAAAGATTTTTTTCGGGAGGGGGGGGGTACAAAAAAAACTCAAAAGACGCATACAAAATTTGTTTATATCCATTTTCGTTACGTTTTTACGAGTCAAAAAAATATTTCGGGAGGGGTTCAAACCCCCTAGTCCCCCACTCTGGGTAAGGCCTTGTCTGTGGGGGATAAAGGAATGAGGAAGAGAAGCAGTTGGCAAAGAACTAAAAATAATTGATTGTTGAAAGAAATACATTAATGAAGAGAAAAAAAAATTTGATAGATTTGAAGAAAATTTGTTTATATCCATTTTCGTTACGTTTTTACGAGTCAAAAAAATATTTCGGGAGGGGTTCAAACCCCCTAGTCCCCCACTCTGGGTACGGCCTTGTCTGTGGGGGATAAAGGAATGAGGAGGAGAAGCAGTTGGCAAAGAACTAAAAATAATTGATTGTTGAAAGAAATACATTAATGAAGAGAAAAAAAAAATTGATAGATTTGAAGAAAAAATTTGTTGAAGAACTACATTTATTATTAAAGAATTGTGTTTATTAAGTATGAAACGTCGTTGGGAGGAGGTTGATCGATGTAAGGAAAGAGTCTGATAGCTATCAGCTGTAGGGAGCTTGACGTTTTATTTGTATACAATTTTAAAAAGCGTTTTTATTTGAAAATGCGTGCTTCATATTCACTAATTAAAGGAAACTGATCAACTTTTTCTAAACGACAGAAAGAAGCCGTAATCACTCTAATGCCATAAGTCACACCTCGCACTATTAATAAAAACCTTTACGTGCTTTCCATGAGATTTGAGCTTCTTAGTCGCTGTTTTTCAAGATAAAGCTATCTTGCTTTTTTTTTTTTTTTTTTCTTCTTTTTTTTTTTTTTTTTGTTAAAAAAGCCAATTAAAAAAAAAAAATCTAAACAAGCTAATTAAAATCTCGCACTATTAATAAAAGCCTGAACTTGCTTTCTATGTGAAGCTTTTTAGTCGCTGTTTTTCAGGATTATATATACTTTGTATTTAAATAAATAATGTTTTAATCTAGAATTGAAACCTATTGATATTACGTAGGTTCAAAGAATAGTTTTGGCTAGGATTTTGAGTTATTGTAATTAGTAATTAAAGGTTAATTTCTATAAGATGGAAGAAAATGCTGTAAAATTTGTTATATCGTGTTCTGTTTCCTTAGAAACCCATTTCTTTTTTGTGACGATCTCACGGTTTCTGTGTCTAAGAGATTCTCGGTTAAAATCAATATAGTTATTGCTTCATTTTTCCCTAAATTTTTAAATCACTTCTTTCTCTTATTCAGTAAATACTAAAATTATTATCATTACAGGCTTTGAAAAGTAGAATTCAATGAATCTTTGGTTCGTTTTTAGCTCAATCAATATTTTCTTTAAATTTGGAAAAAAGTCATAACTAAGTAAGCTTCTGTTTTTAATGATTAAGTAATGATTTCTTTCTTAGATGATCATGTTTATATTGCTGCATGTCCTCTATTTCTTTGTCAATTGGAATGCTAATCCACGCTGTATATAGTCTTCGCTATTATATAATAATATATAACATAAATAATTTTTGTTTAATATAAATTTAATATAATATAAATATAATTATAATATAATATAATTTAATATAATATAAATTTAATATAATATAAATAATTATATAATAACATATAATATAAATAATGCATAAGATTGTTTTTTTCTGTTGATGATACTGGGATAGTTTGTAAAACTGAAAATTAATTCTATAACTGTGATATAAATAATGCATGTTTTTTGTTTGTTTTTAATTCCCTCATGACGATTATAATTTTCTTTACTTAGATTACTATGTCTGGCATTACCACATGTCTTCGATTTCCTGGTCAGTTGAATGCTGATCTTCGCAAATTGGCTGTTAACATGGTTCCATTCCCTCGTCTACATTTCTTTATGCCTGGTTTTGCGCCTCTCACAGCTCGTGGCTCTCAACAGTACAGAGCTTTGTCCGTACCTGAGCTAACACAGCAGGTAAGGTTTTCCATTTCCCCTTCCTTCTCTTATTAATGATATATACATTTTTTTTTTCTTATCAGTCTCCGCAATACCAATAACCTAGTATATGTCTCTGATGTAATTTTTTGGTCATTTCGTATGGAAGGTTTGGTCAGATATACTTGGAAATAGACCCCGGCACAACGCCGGTGGATCGACCGAACGCCGCCAACGAGAGGCCCGCTTGACCGCCGCCGAAGTGTCGCTACGCCGCTGGCAGAGGCAGCGGCGTTCGGCTAACTTTGAATTAATTTTGCGGCAATTCTTTATTGCGTCAACCGCAAAGTCAAAGCTTTTCTTTCTCCTGTGGTTTAGTGTTTCGATTTTCCAGATTAGAAATCAAGCAGGGCTTGCAGTATCCCCGAATTTTCGGGTATTCCCCCGAAAAAAAAATTAGGTTCCCCGAAAATCACCCAATCACGGTGCCACCCCTAGCGATTTATCCCCAGTGACTCGTCTCTTTTGTTAGTTACTTAGCATAAAAACCAGACAGATGCAATTGCAATATACACAGTTCTTCATATGTTGACAAAAAAGTATCGTCTTTATGAATTGAGATTAAATCATTTCGAATGCAGTTTCCCAATTGCTATTTCTTACATCATTTGTAGTCAAGATTTTTATTTTGAAGTTGAATAGAACGCATTCACTACTATACTGCTTCAGTTGGATTTTGAAATTGATAGTCGACAGATGGTTTCTACAGCTGAATCGTAAGGTTGCAGAATTTTGTTTTCTTTTGCTGTTTTTAGATAAGATTTTCTTAATGTTTAATACACAATCGTTGAACGCCTGATAGATTAGACAATAATATCTTCTTTTTGAATTTCTTTACCCCCCCCCCCCCCCTCAAAAAAAAAAAAAAAACCTATTGAGAGAAAATTTAGCTAAAGACCAAGCTATGTATAAGGTTGGGGAATTAAATATTGAAACGGAAGTTACCCCAAAAATATGATTCATAAAAAATTGTAATTGCCTATAGGAGGGGGGGATAGGGCGGCTATCATTTTTGAATGATAACACCTCATTTTTTTTTTAATTGAAAGCAGGGATGCCAAAAAGATTATTTTTTCATTTAAAGTTGAGGCGGAGCAAAATGACATCAAATTTCCTGGGAAACCATTGAAATATTTTGAGAGACCCAGGACCCTCCATTGGGACTTGTTCATTGTCTTGGGTATTTTGCAATTTCTCATAGGCTACTGGCCTAATTCAGCTTTTGTGTGTGCTCCCTTTTAATTAGATTCTTTGGATCTTATTGAATGCCACGGCGAATCTATGACTCAGTTTTTCAATAACATGGAGGTATATCTGATTAATTTCGACATTTTCGTTGTTGTCTTTGTACCCCTTTCCTCATTCCCTCAATTTTTTATTTCAAGGAACACTAAGCTGTTTAACGTTGTTTCGCGTGTTTGTTTGAACCATATAGTGACCTAGTTAATTATTAAGTAAATAATTTTTTTAATGTAAAGCTGAGACAGTATCCTATCAAGGTAGTATCCAGAGGGGGGGGGGCATTACACTTAAATAATAATATCTCGAATTTTTTTATTGAAAGCAGGGATGCCAAAAAGTTAATATTTTTTTTTTAATTTCAAGCAGAGACGCTATCCTATCATGGTGGTATCCAGGGGGGGGGGGTATGGAGCTATCATATTAAAATCATAATGCCTCGATTTTTTTTCGAAAGCAGGGATGCAAATAAGTTAATTATTTTTTTTTAATGTAAAGCAAAGATGGTATCCAGAGGGGGGGGGGCATAGGGAGTTGTTATATTTAATTGATAGCAGGCCCATCTTGAATTTTTTTTTTATTGAAAGCAGGGATGCCAGAAAGTTAATTTTTTTTTTAATTTAAAGCAGAGACAGTATACTATCAAGGTGGTATCCAGAGGGGGGGCTAGGGAGGTATTATATTTAAATGATAATATCTCAAATTTTTGTTATTTTTTAAAGCAGGTATGCCAAAAAGTAATTTTTTTTAATTTAAAGCAGAGACAGTATACTGTCAAGGTCCTATCCAGGGGGGGGGGGTTAGAGAAGTATTATATTTAAATGATAATATCTTGAATTGTTTTATTGAAAGCAGGGTTGCCAAAAAGTTAATTATTTTTTTTTAATTTAAAGCAGAGGGATCTTGTAGAACATTAAATGACTGCTTTAGAAAAAAAAAAAAAAAAATCAAAAGGGAGTGTGACCGGAGGTGAGGGACTTTTACAAGAATATGACAGTTTGGTCGCTACTAGTAGCTACTAGGTGGAGTATCGTATGAAAGTGTACTGTAAATGAGTAGAGAAAGTAAATTTGTAAATTTAAGCTGTGATTTGAGAAAGACTGATGAAAACATTAATGTTTGCGGTCAACATTGATCGCACCGGCGGCGCGTCGCCGCTGCTGTTTTTGGCCCCACCGCCGCCGGTCTCCTCTCATCGGCGCGGCACCGGGTTCCACTTGGAAAGGACTCGTTTGATATGTAATTGAAAGTCCTGTTGCCTTTTTTGACGGCTGAAAGTAATTTAAGAGAGAGCAGTCCCCCTCTCTTGCCCTTTTCTTCCTCAAGTCAAGGTAACGTTTGTCCGTGTCTGTGTCCACGCATATCCTATGAAAAAAACTCATTGTACAAGTAAAAAAGATTCCTGCTGAATTTCCATTGAAAAAACTTGATTTTAAATTATGTTTAAGAGAACAAAATTCGATCGAATTCTGTTACGAATGGGTGGACATTAGCTAAAAATTTGGGTCTTTCGTTATTTCCCTCCTCCACTCAAAATGGCCCATACCCTTTGGATTTGAACTGTGGAGAAATTACTGTCGATCATTGCCAGAGAATAACTTCAAACTGAGAGTTCATTTCTAATGGAGTTTCATCGTCACTGTGCTATAAGATACAGCTGGAAGTTTAGACAAATAAATAAATAGACAGGAGGGCCTTTGATTATATATTAGGTGTAAATATGTAACTAGCAGGTTAATTGACTCAAAAATGTCAAGAATTTTCACAAAAGAATTGGACGAGAAATCGTCAAACATTCTTCAAAATACAAAATGTTTTTCCTTGTCAGTTAAGCAATATATGGATATCTATGAATAAGTAGCTTGACATGGAATACCTGATCGTTCTTTGATAGACACTATCTTGATGTATTAAGAAAAAATAAGGTATAATTTTTCTGTTTTAAGTATTGTTTTATAAAAATAAAAACGCATCTGCTAGCTATGCCAAAATTGTGTAAAAAAGAGTATGCAATTCAAAAGCGAAAGATGCAATTTTCCATTTCAACCGTGTAATTTTTAATTTGCTAGGTGGTCTTTATGCAGGGATATCCCCGCTTGAATTTACAACATATTCGGGCCTATTCATGAGTTAAAAACTTTGCAAGTCGCTGGCTGGACGCTGGTCTTCTTCGTTATTCATCAAGAGAAGTAAAAATCTGGTAGAAACGAAATGGCTGTGGTGTTTCAGAACCCTTGCATTATAGTTGAAATAATAGGTAATAGATTTGCCGTGGCATTCAGTAAGACCCAAGAAATCTAATTAAAAGGATTTCTAATTAGGCCACTAGCCTATGAGAAATCCTCTCTGGATACAACTTTGATAGTTAATTTTCTTTCCACTTTGGTAGGAAAGAAAAATTAACTTTTTGATATTCCTGTTTTCAATAAAAAGAAATTCAAGGTATTATCATTTAAAAATTATAAAGGTCGAACAACAAATGTCAAAATTATTCAGATATACGTCAAATTACTGGAAAACTGAGTCATAGATTCGCTGTGGCATTCAATAAGATCCAAGAAATCTAATTAAATGGGGGGGGGGCACACGCAAAAGCCAGATTAGGCCAGTAGCCTATGAGAAATCCAAAAATAAATCATCGCGCCGCCGCCGGTGAGATGTTGGTTGCGCGCCGCCGGCGCGATCAATGTTGACCGCAAGTACTAATGTTTTCATCAGTCTTTCTCAAATCCTAGCTTGAATTTACAATATTCGGCCCTATTCATGAGTTAAAAACTTCACAGGTCGCTGGTTGGACGCTAGTCTTCTTCGTTATTCATCAAGAGAAGTAGAAATCTGGTAGAAGTGAAATGGCTGTGGCGTTTCAGAACCCTTGCATAATAGTTGAAGCATCTAGATAATTTCGGAGACCACACTGCCTTTCCATGACGATAAATAAAAGTTCAAATAAGGATAAAATCCTTTTAATAGACAGTGATGATGATAACAGTGAAAGTAATTCACAAAAAATACAGATATTTCGGTCACATATGCAGTTACCGTCATCAGTAGTAAAACTGAGTTTTACTACTGTTTTACTACTGATGACGGTCACTGCATATGTGACCGAAATATCTGGTATTTTTGTGAATTTCTATCACTGTTATCATCATCACTGTCTATTAAAAGGATTTTATCCCTGTTTGAACTTTTATTTATCGTTGAAGTATCTATTAGCTATGTATTTTTAGCCTAAATATTTATCAAAATTAGTAGTTTATTTTTTTATAAAGCATTACTGCATACACAACTTCAAATGCTGTATCACAAAATTTGTCAATTATCTGGGTAAAAACTTTGAATAGAAGTTTGAACTTGGAAGCTTAATTTTTCATAAGGCTCTTTGCCTATATCTGTTTTGTCACCTTTGAAACAGTTGAAATGGGCGACTTGGATATTGATTTTTTTTTTTTTTTTTTTTTTGCTCTTTTGGATTCCTAATAACAATTAAACAACACAAAACAACATTTAAGTTTTTTTTTGGCTTCCTTATAAAATATATGTCATGTAGGCGAATGCTGAACTGCTGCTTTTTTGGATTGCTTTTGGTTGCTCTTATAGATATTATTAATTTATTCTTTTGGGGATTCATTCCAAATTAGCAACTCACAATTACCTAATATCAGTTAAATTGTAAACAGCATATAAAAGGAGTAAATAAATTGAAATATACATGATGGTGAAACACTTCAATTACAATGAAAAAAAAAACGCTTTAATAAAAATTATAATTCTCACTTGTAAATAGCTTGTAATTACCTTGTATTAGAAGAACTTCTGATTGCATAAAATAGCACAACTATCAAGTTAAAACTACAATTTGGAATTTCTTTAATGACAATGAAGAATGTTTTTTTTTCTGTTATATCGTGATTATTATCCAAAAGTGGGAACAGAATTCATCACAATTTCAGATGTGTAAGAAATCCTAAAATACCCAAGACAATGAACAATGAAGTCTCAATGGGGACCCTGGGTCTATCAAAATATTTTTATGGTTTCCCAGGGAATTTGATATTATTTTCTTCCGTTTCCGCTTTAAATAAAAAAAAAATAACTTTATGGTATCCCTGCTTTCATTTAGAAAAAATTCAAGGTATTATCATTTAAAATAGATAGCCCCTTCTGGATACCGCCTTGGTAGGATACTGTTTCCGCTTTAAACTAAGAAAATAAATAACTTTTGACATCCCTTCCTTCAATAAAAAAAATCGAGGTATCTTCATTTTAAAATGAAAGCCCCCTACCCGTCCCCCCTTTGGATACTGCCTTGATAGGATACCGTCTCTGCTTTAAATTAAAAAAAAATAACTTTGGCATCCCTGCTAACAATAAAAAAATTCGAGGTATTATCATTTAAATATGACAGTTCTATATTCCCCTCCCCCTCTCTAAATACCACTTTGATAGGATACTGTCTCTGCTTTAAATAAAAAACAACTTTTTGGCATCCCTGCTTTCAATAATCAGAAAATTCAAGGTATTATCATTTAAAAATTATAAAGGTCGAACAGGAAAAATGTCAAAATTATTCAGATATACCTCAAATTACTGGAAAAACTGAGTCAAGATTCGCCGTGACATTCAATAAGATCCAAGGAATCTAATTAAGGGGGGGAGCACACACAAAAACCGGATCAGGCCAGTAGCCTCTGAGAAATCCAAAAATACCTAAGACAATGAACAAGTCCCATTTAAGCATGGGCACTGTTTCTGTTCTTGATTTTACTTTATTGATTCGAGAATGAGATATTAAGAAATTTTGAACTTAAAAATTGTGTTTTAAATCGTAATTTGAAATTTTGAAGAAGCGTGTTTTTGGAATTGGAGCGTTAATATAAAGTAGATGTAAGTAAAATGATGGCACTCAGTGTGTCTAACATATCAAATATGCTGCTAGATTGTTTCAGCTAGGCAAAATTAGGGCTTAGGAGTCAGATGAGAGTAGGTAGGTGTGTAAATGGGAGAACAGTAAAGGTGCAGTTTTGTTCCACTAAAACAACTTATTTTTTAGTGTATATTATTCAGTCAATTGAGCAGCAAAGTTGCATAGATAATGTCTAGGCGAAGCAGGATTCAAGCAAATCACTTATTACTGTATATTCAGGTTCTATTGGTATGGCCTATGTATCCTACATTACATGGGAAGTAATCTGCACCTTTAACCGGGAAAACTTTAGTTCAACGGTTTTTATGGAATTTATCCTGCTAGATAACAGTGACTTGCTATGATTACAATACTAGCCTATACATGATAAATACCGATTATGAATTGCAAATTCTCTTAAATGTTTAGTCAGAGAGGAATGTAAATGTATTGAAGTCTTGTCCAGTAGAAATATATGTTTTTGCTGGAATGTTTTAAAGCATCAACATAACAACATATACTTTTTCAAGATGCCAAATATACTTTTTCTCTTGTTAATAAAACCATCTCTAAATATAATCAATGGAAACCCTTTCAGGGAAAAGCCTAGAGTTGAAACAATGGCCTAACTAGCTGATTCTGGCCTAGCTGGCTAAAGTCTTAAAATGCTGATACACTTTTCTCATTCTGTAGAATAACACATCTTCCGGTGAACACGGTAATTTTTGCCATACAGCACAATGAATTAAGAAAAAAATGCCACTAAGCAGTATATTATTTCTTGTATCTGTCTTTAATACCTATATAGAAAGTTCCCGTAAAAATTAATATGATATGATTTATTAACACTAAAAGCCCTACTGGGTCATGGTTATTACACAATACACTTCAAAAATAATAAATGAAAATAACCTTATAATACTGTATATTATAAAACTGTGCTGCAAATTGTCTAAGTTCTTAGGAAACCGTATTTAGGAGCTGCCATTTTGCTGTTATTTGCCGACAGGTTTTCTTGGCTCATTGCGCAAACGAAACCGCTCAGGGGGAAATTGGCCCCTTTTCCCCTAATAACGCCACTGAGGTGGAAGAGGTCAAATATTTGGCTGGAGGTGCAATTTTCAAAATGGTAGGCTACTGGAAGGTGCTTCTAATTTTGTGAAAAATCCTAAAATCAATCTTTGTTTTAAGACAAGCATGATGTCATTTTCTGATGACGACTTGGATGTTCCAAGACATCTCTCTGGGTACCCTACGGAAAAAAGGAAGCAAAGGAAGTATTAGGTGCAACTTCTGAAGAGCGTCTCTAAAGGCTAAGGGAGTCTCTGCCATGACATTTATATACTATCTTAAAAGGAAGCACACAATTGATATGCACAAAGATAAAGTATACGCGGCTGGTGCAGAAAATAACAAACCCAAACCAACTAAAAAAATATATCAAGTCAGGCTGCTTCCCTTGAGAGAGCTCCAGATAGTAAAGAAAAGTGACACATAGGGTGATGGATTAGTGAAATCTAGAATAAGAAGAGCAGAGATACGATGGTTTTTTATTTCCAGTCGATCAAAACAAGCTGGTCTGCGGGTGCTCTGCTGTAAAACCCTGTTTAAGGACAAATTGCCACTTTCTACGTTTGATAAGCCATATAGGAAACAGCTTAAAAAAAAAAAAAAAAAAAAACAGGGCTTGAAAGCAATATTTGGGGGGAACCGTCAATCGTCACATTAAGTTTTGCTGCCAGAAAAAAAAGAAGTTCAGAAGGCTGCTTTAAGATCTGCCACTTGACTAGCTTGACTTTTCACTGCTGATCTGCAAAAGGATCTGGCTTTATAGGTATCACTGCCTATTACCCCAGGAAGATGAAAAATAAGCAGAGGTTGCACCACTGTCTTTCACATTTCAAGAGGCATAAGCATTCTCATACAACTACTAACATCCTTTCAGCAATCTAAGTTGCAATCAGGAAGTTTTCAATGACAGATAAGATGCTTCACGTTGTGACTGATTCTGGGAACAATGTCACCGAAGCCTGTAGGATATGAGCCCTTTCCTGAACTTCATGTTTTTAACATTGTCTTCATTCATCTGTTGCACGCGTTCTTGGATTTTTGTCCACTCGAAGCTTAGCCAATGACATCCCTGAATAAGATTGCTTGGAGTCCTTAGTTGAAGTCGAAGATGTCGATCCAACTGTTGAAAATGATTCAGACGGTCTTTCTGTTCCTTGTTCTGAAAACTCCGGAAATGAAGATGCGCTTGCTGAAGAATCTGAATAAACTGATGCATTGTCTAAAGAAGAGGGCGGTGAAAGTAGTGGAGAAAAATAGTGGGGGTCTGTCAAAAAATGAGGTTGCAACACAGGCTATCCATCCGAAGACACGTTACATTTGCTCAAACATTATAGTCGTGGTCGTCACAACCCCTTTTCCTTTGGGAAAGGACCATTAAAACGAGCCTAAATAATCAAAAGCATGCCCACTCGTATTCTTAAAACAAAAGTTTGATGTAGTAACACTTTCTATAATGAAGCAAGTTTATGGGTTGGAGAAAGTATTTTCTGCCGCAAAGCGAAAGAAGTTTTCGAAATAAGTTGTCAAAAAGTGCAATTGTTTTTATATTGCATCCCTTTGAAAACCTATTTAAGAGAAGAGAATACCTAAAGAAAGTATTGTGTAGCAAAGGTCTAAGTTTCTTTTAAAATCAGAATTTGAGAAATTTCATTTTACATATTTATTTCAGAATGAATTCGGTGGAGGGTCTATAACATTATTTTCTAGCGCAAAGCACCGTAAAGTATACAAAGTACCCTTAAACCATGAATTTTACTTTTGATTTGTCCCACACACTAATTGGCTAGGAAATAATTAATCTTTAAAAGATGTTTTAAGCCTTCAAGGCAACCAACATTTTTGACTTAGTGGTAAGAAGTGTCATTTTCCCATGGCATTTTTCTTCTTTCATACAATATTTCAGATGGCTTCCAAACATCAGGATGGGGGAAGGGGAAAGCATGGTCTGGAGGGGAGACTGTCCCCCGCCAAAGCAACTATGGGCTCTGCTTAAACACTAATGACTTTGAGCTGACTGCGCAATTTGACGACGAAAATTATTTTATTTTCAAAACGTCTCGAATAATTAGTATGCATTTCCGGGAAATTCGAGGATATTCTGTATAAACATAAAAGCGCATTTTTGGAAAAAAGGAATGGGAAAATGGAAGAAAATAACCATAAAAAAGGATGGCGATGTTGTGTGCATAGATAGTTTTTCACCCCTTTATTGAAAAACTGTTCTTTTTGGCGGAAAATGCTGCAATAGTACTGATAGTAAAGCAAAACTTATCATTTACCAAATTTTTCTTCTTTAAGCTTTAGGTGTTCGAAAAACAGCTGTTTTCTGTTTTTACCAAAAAATAGAACAGAAACAGGTCTTCTGTTTTTTTTGTTGACCTGTTCTGTTCTGTTTCATTCAAGCCCTAGAAACTCATATCCCAGGGTAGGAAGCATGAAATTAGGTGATATAGAATTTGTTTACTCAGGCAGGAAGGATGGGGTGCATAGACAGGGAGTAGGCTCATGATGAATAAGGAAGCTGCTAAGTCTTGTTTAGGCTGGGAAGGTATTAATAATAGAATACTAATTGCTCATTTTATGACTAGAAAGTTCAAGGTATCAGTTATAGTAGTATACGCCCCTGTAGAACCGACTGATGGAGATACTAATGACTCAGATGAATTTTACTTACAGTTACAGGAGCAAATAGACAAGGTCCCAGTAGAAATATGATGTTATTGCTGGGAGATTTTAACGGCCCCAGGTTGGTAGAAATATGGATAGATGGTATCCCAGCTTAGGTAAATTTGGTGTAGGAAAAGAAAACAGTACTGGATACAGACTTTTGCAATTTTGTAGGTATAACAATCTAGTTATAACCATACGGTGTTTGGTCATAAAATGGCTCATAAGCTAACATGTATTCACGTGATGGTAAGACAGCAAACCTTATTGATTATGTTATAGTAAATCGAAGACTGGCAGGATCATACAAGATACTAGGGTATATAGAGTGCTGTTATTGATGTTAAAAGTAAAGATCACCATCTAGTAGTGTCAAGGGTTAATTTAAAGCTGAAATATCGGAAGGTACATTACCTCCCGGAAGTTATGATGTTAGTAGACTCCCAGGATGAGAATTTGAGAGAAACTTTCCAGGAACAGTTGAATACTAAACTTGAGAGCTTAAAATTTGATAATGTGGAAGATGGTTGGAATAATTTTAGAAAATAATTTGTGAAGTTGCTGAAGGTGTATTAGGAAGAAAGCTAGAACTGCAGCTAAGAATATTAGTGAAAAAGCTTTAAGTTTAATAGAAGGAGAAAGGACTTGTACAAGAATTATCTGAGTGATAGATCACATGAAAACAAAAGAAATGTAAAGAAAGTGGAGAAAGCATTGAAATATGAACTAAGGAGGTGTGAAGTGGAGGCCATGGATAAAATTTGCCGAGGATTTAGAAGATGCAGCTAGACGGCATAATAGTAAAATATTGTACTGGCACGTTAACAAATTGAGAGGTAGTAGTCAATCCGGACTTGTCCCAGTTAAAGATAGATGGGGTGCAATTAGCGATAAGACAAAAGCTAAAGCGAGATGGGCCGAACATTTTGAGAATTTGCTTAACCGAGATAGAGTTGCAGGAAAAAATATAGAGGAAAATGAAAAAGTTTGTGATACCTTGGATGTGAAGGAAGATTTGTTTTGTGAGGAGGAATTAGAAACAGTACTAAAAGGATTAAAGAATAATAAGGCTCCAGTGCTGATAGGGTAGTAAATGAGTTTTCTTAAATATGGTGGCTCTGAGGTTAGAAATAAGTTATTGGAGATTATGAATATGATTTTTGAAAAAGGGAAGTACCTAATGATTTTAGGAAAACCTTAATTAAGCCACTTTATAAGAAAGGTGATAAAAGTGATGTGGTAATTATCGAGGCATTAGTCTGGTCTCTGTAGGTAGCAAATTGCTTAGTAATATGATACTTTTTAGACTGAGAGATGCCGTAGACAAGTTTTAAGAGAAGAGCAGTGCGGTTTTAGAAAAGGTAGAGGATGTGTTGACCAAATTTTCACTCTTAGGTTAATAATTGAGAAGTGCCTAAGTTTTCAAACACCTTTGGTCCTTAGTTTTTATAGATTATGAGCAAGCGTTTCGATTCTGTTGATAGAGGAGCTTTAGTAAAGGTTTTATCCTTGTATGGTATACCAGACAAATACATTAAAGTGATTAGTGCTATGTACGAGAATAACACTGCTGCGGTTAAGGTAGGAAATGAGGTTAGCAGCTGGTTTTGTATAAATCAGGAGTTAAGCAGGGTTGTGTTCTATCCCCCCTTTATATGGATTATTTTGATGGACTTTGTTTTAAGGAGCACAGAAAGGCAATGGGAGACCACGGAATCAAATGGGGAGGAAAAAGTCTCCTGGACTTGGATTATGCTGATGATTTAAGCATCCTAGAATGAAATGTGAGCAAATGATGAAGTTTTAGAGGTTTTGCGAGTTCAGGGTGCTAGTATTGGTTTGAAAATTAATGTTAGGAAGACCAAGTCACTAAGGCTAGGAATAAGTGAAGATGAAAAGGTGACGTTGGGTAATGAAAAGATTGATCAGGTGGGCAGTTTCACTTACCTTGGTAGTATTATTAGTAAAGATGGTGGGAGCAGTGAAGATGTTAAAAATAGAATAGCCAAGGCTCAGGGTGTTTTTTCACAGTTAAAAAAAGTCTGGAAGAATAGAAGATAAGTCCTGCAAACCAAGATTAGAATCTTAGAAGCTACAGTGATGACAGTGGTCAAATATGGCTCTGAAGCATGGACGCTTCCGAAAAGCGGATGAAGATTTGCTAGATGTTTTCCAGAGAAATTGCTTAAGATTGTTCTGGGTACCCGGCTGACTGACCGTATTTTCAAACAATAGGCTATACGAAAATGTGGTTCAATACCACTTTCTAGGTCCTATAATGAAAGAAAGGTTGAGGTGGTTAGGGCATGTTGTTCGGATGAAGGATGACAGATTGCCGAAGATTGTTCTTTTCGGCCAACCATCTAGGGCTAAACGGAAAGCAGGTCGTCCCCGTCTGGTTGGGAGGACGTCATAAAGAAAGATTTAAAGGAAATGGGAACTTCGTGGGCGGGTGTAAAAAGGGAGGCTTTGAATAGATTGGGTGGAGGAGGAGCGTGCGTAGCTGTGTTGGCCTCAGGCGGCTTGGTGCTGCGACGATTTGTTAGTAGTAGTAGTAGTTAATTCCCGCTTCAATCTTAAATTCACCAACCTTGTACATAGTCTATAGCTAAATTTTGTCTCAATAGAAGGTTTTTTTTGGGGGGGGGGTAAATTTTTTCAGAGAGAAGATTGAATTTTCTTTTATCCATCAAGCGTTCAATGATGATGTATTAAACATTAAGAAAATGTATCTAAAAATAGTAAAAGAAAACAAAATTCTGCAAACTTACGATTCAGCTGTCGCAACAATCTGTTGACTATCAATTTCAAAATCCAACTGAACCTGTATAGTGTATGAGTTCCGTTCAACTTAAAAATAAAATTCTTGACTACGAATGATGTAAGAATCTTATAGCAATCGGGAAGCTCTATTCGAAATGGTTTAATCTCATTTCATAAAGATGATATTTTTGTCAACATTATGAAGAACCGTGTATATTACTAATATGCAATTGTATGTGGTTTTTACGCAAAGTAACACAAGAGACGAAAATTAACGAGCAAGTGAGTAGTGAAGAATTGTGGTATGCAAAGTAATATATGGCAGGGATGGTCACTAGTGACAAATGATTATGGGTGGCACCAATGATTGGGTGATTTTCGGGGTGACACATAGTTTCGGGGAAATCCTCGAAAATTCGGGCATAGTGCGCAAGCCTTGCTTGATTTCTAATCAGGAAATCGAAATACTTAACCACACGAGAAAAGAAAAGCTCCGACTTTGCGGTTGACGCAATAAAGAATTGCCGCGAAATTAATTCAAAGTTGGCGGCGTTCGGTTGATGCGCCGGCGTGGCGCCGGGTTAGGGCTAGAACCAACCACGCAATCCTCTCTCTCAACACAAATTATTGATGTTTGCGCAGATTTCTCACTTAATTTTTTTGCAAACCTCAGAAGCTATGCTATCAGATGATTGGGTTTGCTAAAGATTGACGATATCCGATAACAGTGCAAGGGCGGAGCGTTATCCAATCCAAGCGTGGGCGGAATGTTATCCAATCCAATAACATTACAAGGATGGGCGGTTTTTGTTAGATAGCCAATGTTTTGAACCTGTAACCGGGTACTGGTTAAACACTTAGGATGAATTCGAAAAAGCAGAACGGTATTCTACTTTAGTGTTATTAGTGCCACTCGCCTGTGTTCAAAGTCTGCGTAAACTTAACACAAAAGAGAATGAGGACGATGGTTAACACCAGAAGAATTTAATTCATTTACGAGTTAAATTTGTATAAACAAATGTTCATGCACAATCATGACATGCATATTTGTTATGAGGATCAGTTTAACAATGATTTTATTTTCTTGCTAGATGTTTGATGCCAAGAACATGATGGCTGCCTGTGATCCACGACATGGCCGCTACTTGACAGTGGCAGCTATCTTCAGAGGACGTATGTCTATGAAGGAAGTTGATGAGCAAATGTTGAACATTCAAAACAAAAATTCCAGGTAAATTGACTGAATTTTTTTGCGGGGAAAGATTAAGGGTAATGGTGCACATTCGCTAAAACTTAGGCGAGTAGGGTCTAGTCAGGTGCGTGATGCTCAACATATGACCTCTGTAGCATAATTCTTTCTCTAAAATTATATGAAATGATTATTCTAGTCCCACAGTATTTGTCGTCTATATATCAGGGACTTAGTGATCTAAATGTTCAAGAAACATGACTACGGAACACAAAATAGGGGACAAAAATCATTTAAATGAAATGAAAAGGAACTCGCTGCAAAATGGAGTTTATGTTACGATTTTATTGTAAAACCTTCTGAATATAGAAATCACTTTGTTGAAATGTAAGTGATAATTATTTAATTATTATTATTATGCAAAGTATATTATTTTGATACTTGGTTTGAATGAGCTTGTGGTTCTGTGTTGTTGTTTTTTTTTTTTTTTTTTTTTTTTTTTTTTTTTTTTTTTTTTTTTGTTTTTTTTTTTTTTTTTTTTCGATAATGGTTACTCGTCTCTTTCTGTTGTTATTGTAAGTATATGTACTTATCTTATGTAATTTTTTTTTTTACCACTCATTGTGCTATTCTTCATTTATACTCTTCATTTATACGTCAAAATCAATTATTTTTTCGAAAGTGTACTGCACAATAGCTTATTTTAATTTATATGGACTTACTTGATGCATATTCGTCTTTTTGTTTCTTTTTTTTAGTATCTAATGACTAACGAATTCTGGGATAACTTGTTTCTCTATTGTTATAGCTTAATTGATTTGCCCTTGTGAACTAACCAAAATATAATAATAAAATTCTTACTTCGTTCCATTCAGCATTGCCCGATTTAATGTATTTTTATAGCTTTCGATTTTATAAAGATATTTTTTTCATTATTTTCACGTTGAGTCAGTTTAAAATATTAAGGGAATTACTGCTGAAATAAAATAAAAATCATGTTTTTAAACAAGAAATCCGAGGAAAGCAGAGTCAAACAAAAATGGGGAAATTTTTGTTTTGGCAAACTTGATGCAGGTCTACCTGTATTCTGTAGTGATAAACCTTGGATTTGATGCCCTGGTTAAATTAAGCTATCGCGAGTGTAATGAACAAAGAATTTTAATATTGTAGCAGTCATTTAACAGCTAAAATTCGACTGTATGATAAACCCCCCTTTTGACCATCTAAACGCAATGCGTGCTAAATTTTTAAATCAAAACCTTTTTGTAGCTACTTTGTTGAATGGATTGCCAGCAACTTGAGATAGTTGTGTGGGGCATTATTAATTACTTTTTTGCTACTTTGTGGAGTGGATTACCTTGCAATAAGAAATAGATTTGTGTGGGTTAATAATGGGATATTAATTGTGTGGCATAATTAGTTTTTGTTGCTATTTTTTTTTTTTAATCAAAAACAACATGAAAGCATTTGTGTGCCAATATTAATTAATTATTTCGTTGATTATTGATTATTTTTTATGTTGATATATTTTTAATTTGTTAAATGTTATCACTTCGCTGAAGTGTTTCTCAAGAACGTAAAAACAACCATATGTGATGTCATTAATTAATATATTAATTTTGTGTAGCTACTTTGTTGAATGGATTCCCAACAACGTGAAAACAGCTGTATGTGACATTCCACCCCGCGGTTTGAAAATGTCTGCCACATTTATTGGTAATTCCACTGCCATCCAAGAGATTTTCAAACGGATCTCTGAACAGTTCACTGCTATGTTCAGAAGAAAGGCTTTCCTTCACTGGTATACTGGAGAGGGTATGGACGAAATGGAATTCACAGAAGCTGAGAGTAACATGAACGATCTAGTGTCTGAATATCAACAATACCAGGTAAGGTTTTGGGTCAATGAATTTGAGGTAAGGCTGTCGATGCATGCAAAATACGAACTGAAAATGTGTGACAAAAATCGGAAAGCAAAACCCGCTTAAAATATAAGCCGGTGAAGTTAAAGAAAAAAGTCAAGACGGGGTAGAAGAAAATAATATATGAATATGAACAGCCCCACGTAAAGCACCTTATAATTGCTGCGTTTTTACTAATAAGCCTTTCGTTTGTAAAACCTCGGTTTTGCTTTGCACTTAAAAACCGTTCTGTGAAATGTCGTTCTTAGTTCTTTGGAATGACTAACTGAACATCATACTCCGTTTTGCTACTTTAGTTTTACTTTTGAGCACCAAATTTTAAAATCGAAAAGCATGCAAGAACTAACTGCCAGCCACTGCATTGATTTGCTTCCAGCTGGAGTTACTGGAGGTAGACTGGGAGGTGGAACTCGTTATCTTTTTTGTCACGAAAAGGAAATAAAACAAATGCACACTTCTAAAGAGAAAGGAGGAACAAAAATCACTGGGGATAGCACTGGACATACAACAAGAAAGAATAGAATAGAATAGCCCACTATTGTAAGCTGAAAGAACCATATTTAAATTCATCTTAAATGTGAGTAGCAATGGTAATTCACTTACTACTTGAAATAACTTGTGCTTATTCGCAATGAGGGGGAGTTGGTATCTTATATTTAACCTCTTTCTCTTATTGTTAACAAACGCGAAAATAAGCTTTTTCCTAGCTCCTGATCAATGACAATGTTGATTTTCTGTCAAAAAGATTTAGCTATGTCAAAGAAACTTATCTATATGCCTTTTTTTTCTTTTAAGGAGAAAAAATTGTTGTATATTGAAATTACTAATGAAATAATTATGAGCAGAGTTTGTTACCAATTTGAAGTGAAAAAAAAAACAATACAGTATCTTTATATTATTCAGGCCTAACAATTTTCCTCAGACACTTAACAAAAATAAATTTGATGACTCAGTAGATACCAGATAATACAAAAAAAGACATTACAGTACTTGAACAGGTAACGGTCATATCATATTTAACGAGAATGGTGGCAACACTTGTAGTCAATGGGTTAGAGGTAATTAGTATTAATAAAGAATTAATATTAATAAATTAATAATAATAATTAATATTAATAATATTATTATTAATAATTAATAATAAAGAAAAAGAAGGTAATTAATATTAATAAAGGAAAAGACATAAAAGTGTTCATTTCTGATGCTTCAACTCGAGGTGACAAACACCTGGAAAGAAACTTTTGCTGGCGGAAAAAGTGCAAGGACCTCCCCAACCCCCTCACGCTTTTGCTGGTCTATTAATAAAATATCGGGTCTATAAAATATCAAGCTCAATTTTGATCTTTTTGATGCTAAAATTGATTCAAAGGATGTATGTTACGATTTTAATTGTGTGAAAGTTTTCTCTACTGATATTTATGGGGGATTTTCGCGATTGTTCTGTGTCAGTTTAAGCTTTTCAAATTATTTGCACGTCAGTCTTGGTTCTCAAAATTGACTTTTTTTTTTTTTTTTTTTTTTTAAGTATATGAGAACGAAATCTGATTGTTTTTGCAAATTTTTTAAGCTTTTTGCAAATTTTTTTATTTTGGCATTCAATATGCAATTGTAATTATTGCATTGTGTTAAATATCGCTTATTGGAGCCTATTAAATTAATTATTTGCCTTTTATGCATCTGATATTTGCTTTTTTATTTCATCTGCATTTTTTACGACTGAAGCACAATCTGGGTTGCAGCAATAGATAGCAACCTAGTAAGAGACGATCACGTCCAATGTTAAGATATATAATAACCCATAATTCCTAAAAATAGTCAGGTCAAAACAAAAATTACACCATTAGAACCGCCTTGTCCGAAAACCCTATACAAGAAACTTTCTGCCCTTGGCTTGAACAGCAAGGGATTTATATTGGTATAAAATTCAAGAAAATAGGCAGCTACTACAGCATTCTGCCTAAACGGCATCTTTTTTTCCTGTCTCTTTTCTTTTCCACAGATAGCTTGGCACCGGAACATCATTGTGAGTTGTTCTATGGCTCATTTTAAAGGAAATTATTAGATCTAGTGCCATTTGTAATGATTTTTTTTTTTTTTTTAATAGAATCAGTTTTTCCAATAAAAACTGCATTTTTATGGCCAAAGTATAATTGTATTAGTATTAGTATTTATATGATGTTAGTCTTTATATTATGACAAAGCAAAAGGTAGTTAATTTGCTTGAATAGTGAAGGAAATCCATTGGCTTGAAAAACAAGAAAAGTTGCTTGAACTACGATATTCTGCATCGAGAGCATCTTTTTCTGTCTTTTTTTTTACTCAGATAGCTGGGCACTGGAAAATACGTGCTTTTGTCATTAAAAAAACATTTAAAACAAAATCAATGTTTTACAGAGAACTGCATTTTCATATACTAGATAATAAATGTCCTAAGAATTATCAGAACTATGACGTAAATAGAAAAGCGCATATTATGACGATACCTCAGATAAAAATGGTTATAATTCTGACGTCATACAAGAAGCAATGACGTCGCGGTATAAAATAAATAAAAGTAGTTTAACAGTAAAGAACGAAGTCTATCTCATAGTAACTGATGCAACGTGGAATATAGGCGTGTAGAGCGAGAAAGTTACACCATCAGACTTTAAGCAGAACTGCTCGCTTAAAATTATTTTTTCCAACCAAAAGACGTTCGGTAGAGTATAATATTTGTCTGTATTCAATAAGTAACTGCAGTTAATTACGGTAAATTGTATTGAACGCGAGGTCGGTTATATTGAAACTTGCTCAGCTATACAGGTCTTCTAAAAAAAAAATCGGAAACTAAATTTTTAAACGAAAAAAACTCTTAAATGCAGTTGTGCAGTTTTTTGGTAGTAGTGGACACCAAATTTATAGAAAAAGAAACTTGTGTGAAAAATAAGTTAAAAGCATTTGAAACCAACCTGCTTAAGAAGATGGGGCTTTCCATACATTTGAAGGTGTATTTGTCTCTAAACACATTTTATAATATTATTAATTATTATAACTAATTAGTTCTGCTTATTTGTTTTCACGGTTTATCGTGGCAGTACTGACGAAAATGTGGCACTGGGCCATAAGTGGCAAGACTTCATAATTTGAAGTAACGGAACTAAAAGCCTTGATCCTTGATACTTCTAATCTCGGAACAGTATAAACCCCATACAACCCTAATTAATACACATATATAGGGCCAAAATTTGACCTCATTTCCGAGTGTGCACGGAGCGTGCGAACTTGTCACAAAAGGCTACATTGTACGTGGTTTTAAAAAGAAAGTGGGGGCAGAATGCTCATATAGCCCATGGGAAATTAAACAGACATTCTTGAAAGCTTTTTTCCCGTGGGAAATTTAAATTACCATGGATTTCTCAATATAATGTTACAAGGGAGCAAGGAAATGGGAAGGAGTTATTTTTCTAAGGAATTTAAGTTATGAGAAAAAAAATGATGTGTATGACAGAAGTACTGAGGGGTTGAGAGCTTGTCCCCAATTGCGAGACAATGCTTATTAGTAGAAACTTTAATTCTAGGTATTGAAGTATTTTAATAAAAAGTTGAACTTAATTGTGAAGAGATGGGTCTGAAACCCTTTTTCTCAAAGCTTTGTTATACAGAAGATAAATTTTAGTGTTAAAGGGTGAGGTTGAGGGGGTGAAAGCACTTCTCATATTTGAGATAGATGTAGGTAATATTTTAATGTCGCATAGAAAAATGAAAAGTGTTTTCTAATGAAAGTAAAAGAGTGACACATTAACCTAAACTAAGCAGAATTTATCCTATGTATGAGGGGGACTGTGAACCCCCACTTTTTATGCTAAAGTTCGATTTTTGCTTTCCAATACTTCAAAACGAATGTTCTAATATTAAGGCAAAGGGATTTGAAGAAAAAATCATAGTACGTCAAGAATAGAGGAATTAAGTGACGCGTATTTGCTTTGAAATTATCAAATTTACAGTTTAGAGGTATTGAAAGACAATCGGTAAACATGCGTTTGTAATTATTGACTGTATGTTTATTGTACTCTTAAATACTTTCAGTAAAGCACTCGTATCGAATCGGGGTGAAGAGCGGGTGGTTAGTGGGAGGGGACATCCTCCCCCCCCCCCCCCCGCAGGATAATTCCTCTCTGTTTCAAGTTTTAATGTCGGTCTTTACAATCATTTAGAAAAAAATTATCTTTTTAAAATTTAATCTCGCATCAGCTCAGCTCACTTTTACGTTGATAGAAACATATATTGCTTAGTGATTTGGTCAGTCATATTCGATCGAGTTGTAGGGTCAATGCTATAAATCTTAGTTTAATAAAGTCTGTAGTTAGACCCCGGCGCCGCGCCGGCGGATCGACCGAACGCCGCCGACGAGAGGCCCGATCGAACGCCGCCAAAGTGTCGTAACACTGCAGGCGTGCCGCCGCCGGCACAGGCGGCGGCGTTCGGTCGACTTTAAATTAATTTTGCGGCAATTCTCTATTGCGTCAACCGCAAAGTCGGAGCTTTTCCTTCTCGTGTGGTTTAGTATTTCGATTTTCCTGATTAGAATTCAAGCAGGGCTTGTACTATCCCCGAATTTTTGGGTATTACCCCGAAAAAAAAATTGGTTCCCCAAATCCCCGAAAATCACGCAATCACGGTGCCACCCCTAGCGATTTATCACCAGTGATTTTCCCTGACAAATATTACTTTGCATACCATAATTCTTCACTACTGTCTTGTTCATTAATTTTCGTCTCTTTTGTTACTTTGCATAAAAACCAGACAGAAGCAATATGCAATTGCAAATATTACACTATACACAGTTCTTAATATGTTGACAAAAAAAATATCGTCTTTATGAAATGAGTTACAATCATTTCGAATACAGTTTCCCAATCGCTATTTCTTACATCATTCGTAGCCAAGAATTTTTATTTTCAAGTTGAATAGAATTATAGAACGCATTCACTACTATACAGCTTCAGCCTTCAGTTGCATTTTGAAATTGACAGCCGACAGATTGTTTCTACAGCTGAATTGTAAGTTTGCTGATTTTTTTTTTTTTTTTGTATTTAGATGAGATTTTCTTAATGTTTAGTACTCAATTCTTGAACGCCTGATAGAAAATACAATCTTGTTTCTGAAACATTTTTGCTTCCCCCCCCCCCCCCCCCCGAAAAAAAACCTTCTATTGAGACAAAATTTAGCTATAGACTAAGCTATGTACAAGGTTAGGGAATTAAAGATCGAGCCGGAAGTTACCCCAAAAATATGATTCATAAATAAATTGTAAATTATTGCTTATATGGGGGGGGATACGGGGCTATCATTTTCAAATGATAATACCTCATTTTTTGTTATTGAAAGCAGGGATGCCATAAAGATAATTATTTTTTTCATTTAAAGTGGAGACAGAAGAAAATAATATCAAATTCCCTGGAAACCTTTGAAATATTTTGATAGACCCTGCCCCCCCCTCCCAATAGGACTTGTTCATTGTCTTGCGTATTTCGCGATTTCTCATAGGCTACTGGCCTAATTTGGCTTTTGTGTGTGCTCCCTTTTAATTAGATTCTTTGGATCTTATTGAATGCCACGGCGAATCTATGACTCAGTTTTCCAATAATTTGAGGTATATCTGAATAATTTCGACATTTTTTGTTGTTGTCTTTGTACCCCTTTACTCATTCCCTCATATTTTTTTTTTCAATGAACACTAAGCTGTTTATTGTTATTTTGCGTGTTTGTTTGAACCATATAGTGACCTAGTTAATTATTAAGTAAATTATTTTTCTAATGAAAGCTGAGACGGTATCCTATCAAGGTGGTATCCAGAGGGGGGGGTAGGGAGGTATTACATTTAAATGATAATATCTCGAAATTTTTTATTGAAAGCAGGGATCCCAAAAAGTTATGTTTTTTAATTTAAAGCAGAGACGGCATCCGATCAAGGTGGTATCCAGGGGGGGGGGTAGTGAGCTATCATATTTAAATGACAATACCTCGATTTTTTTTTTGAAAGCAGGGGTGTCAATATGTTAATTATTTTTTTTTTTATTTAAAGAAGAGACGGTATCCTATCAAGATGGTATCCAGAGGGGGGATAGGGAGTTATTATATTTAAGTGATAGTACCTTGATTTTTTTTTTTATTGAAAGCAGGGTTGCCAAAAAGTTGAAAAGTTGACAAAAATTAACAAGATTTTCGTGAGTTATACTTGATACAGCACTTGCATGGTTTTATTGTCCAAAGGGAAAGGGACATATGCGTCCAACCCGTTTTTTTTCTTATTGATGAAACGGGTTTACTTTGAAAACATTCATTCATAGGTACCAGGCAGATTCACACTAAAACGAATTTGTGTGACGAAAGCAATATCAACATCCCCATCTACGTTCGCTCGAGTGACATGGCACCCTTGGTCCAGTGCCCAAGTTACATTAAAAGGCCAGGTCATAATAAAAGCTTTCAATTTGGGAGGTTTAAGGAGGAGTCTTTGACAGTCTTATGACCTCAGGGTACTAGATGTTGCAACGTTCTTACGTATCTACAGTGGTTTAAAAAATTCGATCACCCCACAAATGATTACCAAAATATGCACAAATATAACAAAAGTAACATTTGGAACATTATAACACTTTTTCAAAGCTTTGAAGAAAAGCAAAAAAGGCTAAATACCCCTAACTACGCTTGAAAGCTATTTTAAAAAGAAACTCTTTGGAGATTTCCATGGAAATGACCATAGCAGAAGCTTTGAGCCTTGGTGGGGATCAAAGAGGAGTCTTTGAGTATTTTGACCTCAGGTGATTGTTGCGACTTTCTTAAATTTGGTAATTTTTGCGAGCATTTGGAAATCAAAGCTTAAACTCAATAACTGATACTAAGTGTCCTAACATTTTGCTTGGATTAAAAGTGACGAACTAGGATGAAAATCTCAACATCTTCCTGGAGCTATTTCAGTCTGCTTATTATTTCATTTATTCAATTACATTTAAAACGGATGAGCTTTTCATTTTTTACCTAAGAAAATAGCTGGCACTTCATTTTTCTTCATACCGAATAAACCATTAAGTGTTTTTTGTTTCATTGTAGTTGAAGTGTTCTCATGTGAAGTGTTCATAATGTATTTTTGAATTTGATAAATTTACTCCTTTTAGATGTAGTTTATAATTTGACTGATATTAGGTATTTATCATTTTATAATTTGGAATGAATCCCCAAAAGAAAAAATGAATAATATCCAAAAGAGCAGCCAAAAGCAATAAAAAAAACTGCAGTTCAGCCTTAGCCTACATGACATATATTCTATAAAGGAGCCAAAAAAAATTAAAATGTATTTTAAGTTGTTATTAAAAACCGGTTTTTAATACAAGAAGGCTTTTTAGGAATCCAAAAGAGCAAAAAAAACAATCAATATCAAAGTCGCCCATTTCAACTGTTTTAAAGGTGACAAAATAGATATAGGCAAAGAGCATTATGAAAGCTTCTAAGTTCAAAGCAAAGTATAATCACCTACGGAACAAGTACTGACAAAAATCTCCAAAAGTGATCCCGCGTACCTCAGCGCCTCTAGACGCAAAGTGCTGTACTACTTAATCGCTCCGAGCCAAAATACCGAGTGACCGGGATGAATTGTGTAACTACGGGTTTTAGTTGCCAGGTTCGCATAGGTATACAAAGGGTCACTTTTTTGTGTGGAGAGGATAGGTTTTGTCAGTACTTGTTCCGTAGGTGATTATACTTTGGTTCAAAGTTATTCAAAGTTTTTACTCAGATAACTGACGAATTTTGTGATACGGTATTTGAAGTTTTGTATGCAGTAACGCTCGATGAAAAAAACTACTAATTTTGATAATTATTTATGTTAAGAATACATAGCTAATAGATACTTCAACTACTCGTATTATGCAAGGGTTCTGAAACGCCACAGCCATTTCGTCTCTACCAGAGTTCAACTTCTCTTGATGAATAACGAAGAAGACCAGTTTCCAGCCAGCGACTTGTAAATTTTTGAACTCATGAATAGGCTGGAATCTGTTGTAAATTTAAGCTGTGATTTGAGAAAGACTGATGAAAACGTTAATGTTTGCAGTCAACATTGATCGCGCCGGCGGCGCGCCGCCGACATCTTACCGGTGGCGCGGAGTGGCCGGCTATTTTTGGCCCCGCCGCCGCCGGTCTTCCCTCATCGGCGCGGCGCCGGGGTCTATCTGTAGTATTACTTCATCCGATCTTCAGATTAGCCCCCTCCTAAGGTTTTGTTACCACCCTTCCATGAGAAGTGACCGGGGAAAAAAAATTGTCCTTTTCTGACCCTTTGTTGGGGCTGTATGTTTGATACTTTTTTTTCGTTTCTTCTGCATTGAGATTCTCTTAGCCTAAGGACTTAGTAGTATAAGTTTCGACCTGATCACAAAAGAAATTTTTTGCACTTTTTGGGTGTTTTTTAGGGGGGGGGGGCTGCTGCCCGATAGTCTTTTTTGCATATTAGGTTCCTCTTGACCCAAGGAATTACTGATTTAGTTTTCAAACTGATCAATAACAAAAAAAAATTCATTGTCCTTTTCCGGGAAAAGGAAAGAAGAAATCACAGTTTATAAGTAAGCTTATCGCAGATAATTTCTGGTCTTCGGTCTCGGTGCGAACAAAAAGCTCCTCCCACTTGTTTCTGCCTTAGCGGATTAGTCTGTTATCGTCAATCACTGAGAAATGGTTACCAAGTGCATTATTCGTAATAGCGGGTTTCCACTTGTTTCGTGTCCAAGAGAAATCTGACTTGTCTACCCGCGAAAAGATCTGATAACCCCTATGTTTCTATCTGCAAAAACGTTTCTCCGGAGCACTCGCACCCCTGTCCGGGTTTTTATAATGGGAGAGATAGAGAATGATCATACTGCTAATTCTATAAACTGTGGAAGAAATGAACAATTCGAAGCGTAGTTCTAAATACATTAAGCAAGATAAAATGAATTTTACTCTAAGGAATTGTACTTTAGAGTTCTAATATTGAATTCTTAAAAATTGGTTTGGCTAGGAAAACGGCACAGAATTACTTATTGATTATAACGTCTTTAACTTGAAATTTTAGATTAGCTAAATATTTTACGTTCTGAATTGTAAACTTTTTTTGCCGAAAATTCGTCAACCATCTTGGATGCTATCTTAGTTTTCTAACAAGATCAAGATCTAATCTTTGTTTTCCGCCGAAGATCTGACCCCAGGTTTATTTACAAATAAACCGAAATTCACTCCAAAGTCATTTAGATAATTTTAGAATTCCCAGAATTCATCTTTGAATCCTATTTCATAATTATTAGGATTCGAAAATGTCTTTGAAACTTTAACAAGGATTTTTGGTTCAATTAGAGTCAAGAAATTTACTAGGGACAAAAATATGCAAGGTGGGTGATGAAATGATGTAATTTTCCCTATCATTACAATATTTACATTTAAATTCGTGCATTTCTTTGGTACTAGGGGTGCAAGGGGGTAACGATAACTCGACTTGATTTTTGCTTACCATATAAACTTGTTTATGTTTTTTTTTGTTTTTTTTTTTTTAGGAAGCCACTGCTGATGACGAAGAGTATGCGGACGAAGACGGCGTCGATCAAGAAATTGAACAGGAGTAAACTATTAATGTATTCAATTTTCTTTTATAAATCATTGATTTTTACATTCTTCTTTTTTTCTAGCTAACTTGTTAAGAAAAAGAAGCAGTTTGACTAATGCGAAATTTCATTTTGTTGTAAAGTTGCAGTATTTTCAGACGGCTTTTAATAAAACGTTTACTCCTTTATACTCCTTTATAATGGCTCTTTATTGTTTCCTTGAGGGATTTCTACTTCTAGTTTCGCTCCTGTGCCAAGTTCAGTTCCTGTTCGGAACTAACAGGAACTGAAAGATTAAGATACGTGCACATTCAAGGGCATCTACAGGAGGGCTTCAGCCCTATGGAGCCCGTTAAACTACGCAGATTTTACATGATCATGGATGAAATCCATCATGAATAATTCCACAAATTTGAGCCTAGTCGAATATTTCGAATACTGAAATTTTGCTCAGAATTTTAATTACAAAAAAAGAGGCTCTACAGCACTCCGTACAATTAACCAATAGCAAACTGCGTCTAATACAAGATTAACAGAAGTACAGAAGTTAATAAAAAAAAAAAATGTTCCAAAAAAACAAAGCTTTCAAAGAAAAGCACCGAACAAATTAAAACCTAAAACCCGCAGGAAGAAAAATATGATAACCCAAACTTAAAACAAACAAAAATTACAATAAGTTAACTAATGAAACCGAAAAAACAGAAACTAACATGAACAGACATACACAAAAATAACATATACTGCTGTGGATGAATAGATGCATCCTAAAATGAACGTAAATTAAACTGAATAACTGAACTAAACCTGTTATTCAGCTTAACAATCCAGTTATTCAGCTTAACAGGTTTAGTTCCTGTTAGGTTTTCCCATCGACAAAAAGTATACAAGCCTTAGTTCTCACATGCTGCGATTTGCCGAAAAGTGCAGTTCGAGCACCGCTTTTTATTTTGAGGGAAACAATAACATAAAAATACTTTGGAAATCGCAGGTATGGTTCGAAAAAATTGTTTCCTTGAGGGATTTCTACTTCGCAACTTGTAGCTTCAATCCACTTACTGCACTTACTTCTATTATTAATTAAGAAAGAATGAAGTAAATAAATGGAAAGACGCAAATTATTACATATAAGCGATTGAACAATGAGCTATTCATCTGATAATTTGAAATAGACGTTTTTCAAAGAAAAGTAGAGAGGTAAATTAAGCTAAATACGAATTAAAAATAAATTCATTTAATAAGTCAAACTTAAAACCTAACGGAAATTGCAATGAATTAGTATGTCAAGCTTAAAACGTACAGGAATAGGCCTAACGCCCTCTGAAAACCAGAGCATTATTTGTGCTTTACTGAATCCAATTATTATATTTCGAGTTTTTTTTTTTTTTTTTTTTTTTTTTTTTTTTTTTTTTTTTTTTTTTTTTTTTTTTTTTTTTTGTCATAATATCAACAGCCCAACAAAAAATTATCGCAAGTTTACAAATTAGAGTGGTGGTACCTGTCCACTTTACTCCTGCACGTAACCTCTACAGTGCTTGAATGTCATTTGCATTTCATCGAAAATAATTTCAACACGCGGACTAGTATGTTTCTTTTTTTGTAAAAAGTCTGGTAAAAAATTGGATAAACAATGAAAATCGATAATATAGGTCCGTAGAATAGTTACCAGGTGTTTTCGGTTAAAAAAATGAACTTGAAACGCTGGAGAATAGGTCTGCACTCCTCCAACCCCGGTTTCAATTCTAACAATTTTATTAATGTAAAACAAAACTCAACCTGACAGAAACGTAGCACTAAAGCAGAGAAAATGCAAGAGGTTGGATACCATTCATGTCAATACATCTTATCAATTCAAAAAACAGGAGGGGGTAACAACAATGATAATAAAGAGGAAGAAAAAGGGAAAACGCTAAGAAAAAATGTAGCAAAAAATAAATGCAATTCAACTGAAAAAAAGAAGAAATCATTATATAAAAAAAAACCTCGATTACCAAATTCCTGAAAAGAAAACTTTTTAAGTTGTGGCACACTTTCAGCTTGACAAATAGGATATGAAAACGAATTCCAAAATGACGGGCCTGTGTGTCTGGTCACATGACCCCCTCTCGTTGTGTTCTGTGGCTCAGATGTAAGACTTGAAGTGTTTCTAATCGAATAATGATGATCAATGAGTTGAATGTTGATAAAAAAAATCTAATGCAAGAGCAATGAAATACTGGTCCGTTTTGATAATATCGTATTTCACAAACCGTTAAAATATTAAACTTTTTAAAGAGTGCTATTAGTACTATGACCGTATTTACCTATCAGCCTTATAGTTTTATTCTGCAGAAGTTAGACTTGCCTAAAGTTGCAACTGAAGATAATCGCCCAAATCGAGCAAAAATATTTCATACACGGTGCAACTAAAGAATAATACAATAGAAGTAGAATTTTAGAGGACAAAAACTGTTGGAAACGGTGCAGGACTCCAAGGCCTCTAGCCAACTTGTATGGTATTATGTCGGAGTGTATCCTGCTTCTGTGTTTGGGATCTCTTCAATGAGTCTAAGTGGTAGGCAATTATAATTAATAACGCCAGGAAGAATGGGGACGGACCAGTCTTCGGAAACATCAAAAAATTGGTTTTGATGCATTGACACTGAGTAGGCTAGTACGAAATAAAATCGTGTAGACCATCCGTTTAGGCCTATAATAAGAGCTCTTGTAGTGACTGCTTCAGTCACAAAAGCTGTGTTGTCAGTAAAAGAAGTAACCGAAGCTCCAGGAATGTAGAATCTCATTGTGTCTACAAATGTCAGGTGCAATTGTGGAACTAGAACTGAGCCCTGAGAAACACCGCACTTTATAACAAGTGGTCGAGAAGATTTATTATTTATAGTCACGCATAGCTTTCTTTCATCCAAGTAAGATTCAAAACGGATTTAAAATACTACCCTTTATTGCTAAAAATGCAACATTTCGAATAAAATCTTAAAATCAACAGGGATCACCTTTCTCAAGTACTGAGTCAATATTTTCTACACTATGTCGCATGGTACGTATCGTCAAATGTCTTTTCTTGAAGTCAAATTGACCATTGTTTAAAATCCAGATTCTCCTCAAATATTCATAAAGCTGGTGGTGATCAATATTTGAATAAATTGGTTTGAATCTGAATTTAAATATCAGCTGCAGCAATTCACAAGGCGTCATGTAATAATTTCACAAACTGATATTAGCAACTCACTCTTTGGAAAAAATTAGAGTTGAAGCGTGGCAACAACCTTAAGACGCCAAATGAAGCGGGACTTTAACTATGCTGTCACTGTACCCTTACAAAGTATCTTCAGGAAAAAAACTTCCATCTTATTCTAAAGCCCCGTCTTAATTGATATGGTGTATTGTTTTAATTAATTTAAAAAAAACTTCTTCCACAAAACAAGTTTTTCAGAGAAAAGTAAAGAGCTCCATTAAGCCAAGAATTAGCAAAAATAAAGTCAAATAATCTTCCAAGCGTAAAACTACCACAAATCACTCAATAAATAAATGAAACTCAAAACGAACAGAAATTACAATAAATAGCCAAGCAAACTCAAAACGAGCAAAAATTAATATGAGTAGGGCTAATAACCCCCATACCTTTTCAAGATCTGAACACAATTTGCGCTTTACTGAAAAAACAAATGACCATAGATTGTCAGTTTAATTGGCAGACTCATATGTGTTCCTTAAGAGTTTCGATAATTTTTTATTTATGAAAGTAAGAAAAGTGAAAACATTTCAAACGTATTTTGTTTGAAGGGAATTTTCTATGAAGCGGGTGCCGGATTTCCCAGCATTATTTAAAATCGATCAGAAATTAAATTAAAAAAACAAGTTTTTCAGTTGGAAGTAATGAGCAACATTAAAGCTTAAAACGAACCGAGAAATTATTAGGTATATGAGGGGGGTTCGCCCCTGCTCAATACCTCGCTCTTTACACTAATTTTTTTTGTAGTACTTTCAAAAGAGCTATTTATTGTAATTAAATGGCCTTTGTAATTCAGGGGGTATTCTTAAACAATTGGAACAAAATTCGAACTTTAGCGTAAAGAGCGAGGTATTGAATAGGGGGCGAACCCCCTCATATGCGTAATAATTTCTGTTAGTTTCTAAGTTCTAATGTTGCTCCTTACTTTCAGTTAAAAAAACTTTTTTTTTATATTCTTAATATTGAAACAATACCCAGTTACAGGCTCAGCAGGAGAGCAAGACTTGGTCTAATAGTCTTATGTCTACTGATAAAAGAGAGACAATACATGGTCTATTCCGATCATCTTATTTTGAATAATGACAAGGCTAAATCTACTCTATTGTTTTTGTATAAGTTTCCTAAGTAATAGAATCCACGTGACTCTTGTTACAACAATTAAGAAGAAGTTTAGATATATTAAATTTAACAGATACTTGTATTTTTTCAATCCAGTCAAAAGAAAACCACTGCATACAAGAGAGAGAGTTTTACATTGTCAGGATCGGGCTTGAAAGCAGTGCTGGATCTGGGATGTAGGAAGAAGAAGAATAAAACCCTCAGAAGGGCCATGCATTTTCTGCTTGGAAGTGGTTCAAAGCAGTTCCTGAACTGAAAAGAAGCAGAATCGTCATCGTCTTACTCAGTACAAAATATAAGGAACTATGTTATATTGCTATTCCTGCTGCAAAAAGTTATCTCTCTTTCTTTTCCAAAATTGTGTTGAACTACCACCAAAAAATCATTGTACCACTAAGCTCCTTGCAACAATCCAGCTGTATAATCCCATGTCATCAACTAAGCTATAGTTTCCTCGAGACACAGAATAAATATATAAAATAATGCAAGTCCCTGTGTTCTGCATTGAAAGATTTTGGGACACTGAGGCCATTATTAATAGAGCTGATCCAAGCCCTTCTTGGGTCCTTCCTCACATATCCATTTTTTCCAATTGATTCTCAATATTTCCTCCTCAAACCACTTCTCTCTACGGCGCAAGTGCGGCTGTGTCCCATTTTTAAAACAAAACTGCATTACTGTATATATATATATATATATATATATATATATATATATATATATATATATATATATATATATATATATATATATATATATATATATATATATATATATATATTATATAATATATATTCATATATATATATATATATATATATATATATATATATAATATATATATAATATTGGTACTGTGACTCGAGGTTGCCACTTCTCAAGGTCACCATGCAAAACCGTTTGCTGCCACCGTTAATATAGCTAATCTCTTTTGTTTCTTCGGTTCTGTATTAAAGTGAAAGTGCTTTGGAAGAATTTTTTTTTAATACTGACTTTTGAGGAAGTCATAACCCAAAATTCGTCAGTGCACTCAGAGGTGCCAATTAGGTGGGAGGAGCATGGTCCCCCTAGACTTTTAAAATTACATTTCATTTATATTTCACATCCATTTTATATCTTAGTTTTGTGCTATATTAAACCAACGAAACTGGCTAACTGGTCGTTTTTATTTGTCGCCCCTGTGCATCGTTTTGCACAGCTATTAAATAGCACTGTTACTTTTGATGACCTTGTTTTGAAATGTCCCGTCTTTACCGCTCTTGTACCATCCTAATTCTTCCATTAGGAGACCATCTTGTTTTGAAATGTCTAAGCTATTTTATTACCCAATCTTCGACCAGATATGTGATTTCTGAGTAGGGTTTATTCAAAACTAAACGTCAGCTGGTCAGTATTTCTTTATTGTTTCTTGTGAAGTTCGTAATCAAACTGTGAGTAAAAAGCGACAGCAAACTTGGATTTTTTTACGGTGAAAATGCGGATGAAAAATGAAGAAACTGGCAATAGTGACAGCGTTCAAAGTGTCGGGTTAGTGGATATAAATTCCCCCACCTGTGACAGTCCTTCGGAAACAAGCGGAACAATAACTGGTCTGCATCCATGAACCACTTGCGGGTTCCAGTAGCAGTAGTAGTCAAGAACCTCTCTCAGATATCTCTATGACGCGTCGCGACAAACCGGCTCAACCTATTCTTGAGAGATATCCGGCTTCCACTTCTAACGGTAGGAAATTCGGTGAAAATTACTATAAGACTTATGAATGGATTGAATGGAATGGATAATACTCGAAAAACTTGAATTCCGTGTTTTATTTTGCTTGCCGCCATTTTTCTATGAGGAATCTAAGGACTGGAGAAACTGCTGAAAAAGGGAGTTTCAGGGAGTCAAGATTTTGCAAGTGGAAAGACAGTTCTGCTCTATTAAAGCAACACGATGGTTCTGAACGACACAGGCATTCTATGTCAGCATGAACGGAATTTAAGACAAATGGTACTGATACCTCGAGATCTATAGCGAATGCCTTAATTCAATCCAGATCTCAAGAGGAAAATAGAGATCATGTGAAGTACATTTTTCGCGCTATTTGCTTTCTTGGCCGTCAGGGTCTTGCTTTGAGGGGTCATGACGAATCAGAAACATCTGCAAACCTGGGTAATTTGGTTGAATTGATGGGGGAAATGTCTAAAGGCAACGAAAAGCTGAAGGCTCAGTTGCAACGCCGGTATGGTCACTATTGCAGTCATCAGTACCAAAATGACGCAATTAAACTGACAGGAAATGCTTTGCGCCAAGATACTATTTCAGAAGTAAAATCAGCTAATTACTTTGCTATTCTTGTCGACGAGACAAAAGATGTTTCTAGAAAAGGACAATTAGCGATCCTACTCAGGTGCACATCAAATGAAAAAATAGTGGAGCGACCAATCGGATACCATCACATGCACAAATTAGACGCCGAGAGCTTATCCACCTCGACTTGTGAAACTATAGAAAAAGATGGTATAGATTTGATGCGGTGTATTGCCCAATGTTATGACGGCGCATCCGTTATGAGTGGGGAATTTAACGGAGTTCAAGCAAAGCTTAGAGAGAAGGTACCTCATGCATTTTATGTACACTGTCACGCCCACAGATTAAACTTGGTTTTGACAGACTGCCTAAAAAATATCAGCAAACTTTCAGAATTTTTCTCTGTGGTGCAAAGACTTTGGGCTTTTATATCATGCAGCAATACTCTACACGAGCTATTTGTGGAATCCCAGCGTATTAGTGGGCAAAAAGTCTTGGAGCTTGAGAGGACCGTCCAGGCTCGCTGGTTTTACGCAGTCCGCTCTATTTCGAGGTCAAGGCAAGATTTGATTGTATTGTTGCTGGGCTTGCCACAGTCTCTGATAGTTCCAACGGCGAGGCAGCGTGTGAGGCAAAAGGACTACTGGATAAAATACACTCTGCCTCTTTTGTCTCAACTTTGCACATAATGGAAAAAGTATTAGTCGTTGTAAATTGTTTATCAGAGCAACTTCAATCCGAAAGTTTGTCGATTTTAAAGGCACTTGCACTGATTTCTGGGACATGTGAGGCACTCCAAAAGCTAAGAAATGATAAAAAACGGAAAAATTTAAGCAAAAACATATCCAAATTCTTAGCTTTCCACGATAACAGGAACTGAAATCTCCACAATCTAAAACCAGTGCTTGAAGCAAGAGAAGTCAAGCCATTTCCATTCGTCTCAAAGACTTTCTTTCAAACTCAACAACCGGTAAATGCAATACCAGTCAGCCAGCTCAATCAGACTCCGGTAAACTTCTACACTTTGAGGTAATAGACCGTTTCACGAGTGAGACGGACCAACGTTTCATGCAAAATATGCCTCTGCTCGACGCTTTATTTGCCTTCGACCCCTCAAGTTCTGATTTTCTCAAACTTTCGAAAGTGGAAAGGTTCATGTGTCATTATCAAGGGATTCTAGATGTCGATGACCATGCCATAGAATCCCAGCTTTCTCTTGCAAAGCTGCATCTGTCAAAAAGTTATATTTCAAAAATAAATCTTCTTCAAGCTATCGAAATCTTATCCGACCTCCCAGTTGCCTATTCTGCAGTGCTAAAACTGATGAAGCTAGTTGCTACCTTGCCTGTGACCACTGCCAGCAATGAACGATTCTTCTCGGCATTAGGGCGTGTGAAGGGCTATCTGCGATCGACGACGGAAACGACAGACTCAATGATCTCATGATAATAGCTGAGTAAAAGCAGGAGGTACAGAAACTGGATTTAGATAGATTAGTCGACGATTTTGCCAAGTAGCGAAGTCACCGCTACCCACTGTTTTAGGCATGTTTGCTCAATGTTTGTTTTTTTAGAATCTTCATTAAAAAAAAAAAGATCGAAAAAAATCCTTGCCCCCCCCCAACATTTTCGTGAATGGGTGCCACTGAGTGCGCTCAAAATTAAATTATAAATCACTGTATAGACGAATTTGTTTACGATACACCTGCATGGTAATATTGTTTTTGTGACCTATTTGCACTTTCATTTCTAGGCCACCATTTTCTTTCCATGTATCCACCCGAAGCTGAAGTAGTAGAAACCACCGCGTATTTACGTCTGATCATCTATACCGATCGGATTTCCAAAATTCATTTATTTTGCTAACAATTCTAGCTAGGACATTCAAATCATCTGCATAACCTAAGTCTAGGAGAGTTTTACCTTCCCATTTCGTACCATATTGTCCCACAGCCTTTGCCGTTTTTAAGGACAAAGTCCATCAAAATAGTCCATTTAAACAAGGCTAAAACAATCCTGTCTCACTCCTGATTCCACGTAGAACCAACTACTAACCTCAATTGTTGCCCTAACAGTGATACTATTGTTCTCGTACATGTCACTAATCACTTTAATCTGCGTATATCATACGAGGATAGAAGCTTCACTAAAGCTCTTCTATCAGCTGAATCAAACGCTTGTTCACAATCTATCAAACTGAGAACTACGAAGATTTGATGATTCTGACTTATCTCAATTATTAATCTAAGAGAGAAAATATGGTCGACACAGTCTCTCCCCTTTCCAAAACCATACTATTCTTCTCTTTTGTTTTTTTTTTCTATATAATATTTTTGTCTAACAAGTATCATCATTCTAAGTACTTTGCTTCCTAAAGAAATTAAACTAATGCCTTCGTAATTACCATTATCCCCTTTCTTACAAAGGGATTTAATTAAAGTTTAATGGCTTTAACCCTTTTCTTAAAGCGTTTTATTTTAGAAACGGCTAAAACCTGAAAAACACTTTACAATTTCCTGCAATAAAAAAGAGAACTTTTTCTTCTCTAAAAAATAAAATGTCTTCGGTATGAGCGATAATATTAGTCTCACAGACTTATTGTAAAAACTATATAACCAGTGATGATGGTAATCAAAAAGTAAACATAAAATAGGTGCGACCAGGGAGATACCTGGCGACTATTCAGGTCATTGTAGCTACCTGCCATTTTGGATGTTCCCCCCATTGTATCTACGAAATACGACTGCTCTGGGAGACTACATGGATGAACTGTTTTCGTCAGTAGAGAACCGCCAAAGCAAAGAAGCGAGAAACGCCTACAAGTCTCTTATGACGTGACACTGACATCCTTCCTTGAACTTTACCTTAAACATAAATTGCAACTTAGAGCTTCTGAAGCTTCAGAACTGATGATTGATTAGTTGTATTTATGTGTTTTAGATGAGACAAGATATTTATTTCAAAAACGACTATCACAAGTCCCGAAGGGCCGAATTCGCATTTCGGGGTCATATAATAAAAAAGACATAGAAATACCACAACAACTAAAAAACTGGCTAAACAATGCCAAAAACAACAATATCAGAAAGGCAAAGCCATTCATTAGTCTAAAAAACAAAAAGTGTCAAATGTAAGAAAGTTAAAAAGGCACAAATTAAAACAAAACCAAAAAAAAAACTTAGATAAAAATAGTGTTAAAAAGGTTTAAAAGAGAGTATATAAAAAGGGGAGGGAACGGAAGAGCCAAACGGAGACCAGCATGGGTATCACCAGTACAAAAAAAAACAAAAAAAAAAAACTAGTGGTTTATTTGATCAGTAATGAAGGGGACAAAAGTTTTTTCATATCTGGAGGTTAAACAACGGATGGGGGACAAGATAGGGATGGGTTCAGAAACAGTACGTGGCAGGCGGTGTCTGGATGGGGAGTGTCTTTTGGGGAAATTGTTTTCCGTGCGAGGGTTTATTATTGCATTTTTTGCAAAACGGAGGCACAGCGTTCAAACAGTGTTTTAGTTACCAAGTGCAGCTGGATGACCAGTAGCTTCCCAGTCGAGATTCCACTCCTTTAAGAACCACTCAGCATCCAGCATTCCTTGAAAAATTTCAACAGAGTCAGTAGTAACTGTATTTTCAGGGAGTTTCCCCCAGTCATTGATAATTCTCGATGAAAATAATTGATTGCAGACTCTGGTTCAGGCAGATTGCTTTCCAAGTTTTAGCCGATGAACTCTGGTTCTTGAATTGGAACCATCAACAGGAACCAATGGTGGGAGACTGTTGGCTCTCACCAGTGTGTAGGTTAACAATATATTAACCTACAATAAATAAAATAAAATACGTAAACATGTAATTTTGTCAGTTTTTTTCTTCCAGCCCTTCTTTGTCTTAGTGTTGCTGTTGAGCAGGTTTTCACTTGGTTAATTGCAGTTTTTAATTTTTCATCACCAAATCTAGTCATTGGAACATTGCCCTCCCCCTAAAAAAAGCTCTGGTGACATCCTTTGGGTGTATATGAGATGATCCATATGGCAGTACAAAGTTTTAAAACGAGTAATTAAAAAAAGAAAGATTGTTTTACCATTGTGTGTTCGTTGAAGTGATTAATGAACGAAAAGTGGCAGGAAGCCAGGGCCACACTCAATTCTTTTGCGCCCTTAGGCCCAAGCTATTTAAGGGGAAATCCCCGAAAATTTGGGGAAAGTGGAAGCCATGAATAGAAGGCAACTGATGAGTGATTAGCTAAAAGTAATACAAGACAGAGGTAAGTGATGCCGAGCTCTCAGCTGTGATTCTCGGAGACGTCTGATAGTTTATAAGTGGTGACTGAATTCCTTTGTTGTTTTAAAATCACTTTTCTGTGAATAATCTGCGCAGCAACAAATCGAATCTGACACTTTGACGATAAATCATATCAGTTCAGTTTTTGTTAAGAAAAAAAAAAGTCACTCAGTTTTTTTTTTTTGCGCCCCTAAGCCCGGGCCTAGTAGGCCTACGCGTAAATACTGGCCTGGGGGAAGCTAAGCTTTAAGTATCCAATAGCAAAAATTGTGTTTGCATGTGTCGAAATTAATTATTTAGTCGGCTATATGTGTTTTATACAAAAAATTGCATTACAAACTGACTATTTTTGAGCATTTAGATGGCGCATGATTGCATCATTCATAGGTACATATTTATGTATAAAAATACTGGTAACAAAATGTATCACTACAAGTCATTAATTCTTGTTTGGGACAAACTAAAAAGCAAATTCTTTTAGAGTTCACTTAATTTTGATCCATACTTTTTATATTTAAAAATTGTATTTTCAAGAATGAAATCCTGCAGATATTTGATAAATAAGAGTTTTTCCAGGAAGTTTTCCTCAAATTCTAGAGAAACTGTGAAGGTAATTGCCAACAAGCTAGACTAATTTATTTATTACCTGTGTTTAATTTTATGGTAAGTTTTTTGTTATTCATATTATTGAAGATTGCATACATGGTAGGCTAGGTCTATGCATAGGCTATCTGAATTCTGATTAAAAGTGTTTTACCTTAATTTTCAGTTTTCAATATCTGATTGGCTTTAGTTTTGAAAATGCAATTCATTTTAACCTATTTGAATAAAATATTGAGGCCTATCAATTATTTTTCATAGGCCTAAACTAAAAAAAAATATAATTAGCCTACAGATCTTTAAAACTTTATACATTAGGATTGAACTAATGTATAAATTTCAAAATAATTTCCTTGTAACTCATTTGAACAGAAGATATATTGGTATAAGCCTAGTTCAGTGGCTGTTGAGAAGGAAACATGTTAAGAAAACAAATATTACTTCATAATGTGCAGAATAATATTTAGCTAGGCTAATACATTTTGTATGCAGCTCCAATATACTTTTTTGGGAGGGTGTAAAGTGGAAAGCTTTCAGTAGATTGGGATGGAGCAGTGTCAGCAACTGTGTTGGCCTTGGGCAGCCTGGTGCTGTAGTAAGTTGTTAGGCTAGTAGTTGTAGTAGTAAGGTTACTTGGGCAGAAATTGCCTAAAAAAATTGTTTCCTGTGCTCTTTCCAAATATAATAATAACTGTCATCACAGTTACATCCCAGGCCCCCTCCCCACAATAGACTATGTATAACCTTAGTTATATGCAAAAGTTTGCTTATTTTAAGGATTTGCCACTATTTTTTATGTTTTTTTTGTCATAAACAGTTTGTTCATAATGCCATATAAAGCCAATTTGAAACAAAAAGTTTTGGGGTTTTGAAAAATAACTAGAAACCCCTCATTACAGGTGTTAGATTGAAATGAAAATACACCATCATCAAAAACACAAAATTGGACATCTATAATCCCCACCTTGAACAACATGGGGACCATTTTTCACAAGGGTAGCGCTGATGACTAATTTTTTTAGTTTTTTTTTTCAGGGTAACAAATTACTGCTCATAGAATATTGGGAGAGGGTCAATTTGAACAGAATCAACAAAGTCTATTGCCCTTATTAAGTAACAAAGGAGACCATGCCACAACAAAGTGGCATTTTGTGCCACAATACATCTGTTTTTAATCAAAAGGGGTAAAAATCCTGGGGTTATGCAAATTACAAGATAGTCAATCAATTTAACATTGTTACACCCTAAATGAGTACTGTTGAGCCCCTATCTTGAAAAACTGTTTTTGCTTTTTTTGGAAAATTCCTTTTTTTCATGGATAGCAGTGAAGTCTCTTTTTTTTGCTTTCACCTCTGCTAGCAGGCTACTACAAGATCATTGAGGATTTCTAATGGCTACACTAATTATACCTATGTGCTTTTAAAAAACTATTTTTATAACTCCATTTCAAAGTGTCATATGCGATTACAAAGTGCAGTTTTGGTCTCTGTAGAAAGTTCTATTCAAACTAGAACTTAGTTTATCAGAAAATTTTATTTAAATAGAGGCACACTTGAAGTTAATTTAAAAGTTTATCTATCAGTGTATAATTTTCAATTAAACATGAAGCTTTTATAGGCCCATTGCAATGAGACTAAGGAAGTTATTAGTTTTTTCAAGTTTATTATTGTGTTCTATATTATTATATATACAGAATATTTTAAATAGCTCTGTTTTTTATTATTGGATTCAGAAGAAGAACATGGTAGAAATTTTTTAAAATAGATTGTAATTTTCTAAATTTTTAAGGTCAACATATATAATTTTCTTCTTCTAACCATTCAGCTTAAAATCTGCTAGATGGTTTTGAGACTACGGGCTGGGCACCACCAAACCCTTGCTTTTTTCCTTTCCTAGGGTAAGACATCTATATAGGCAATGACAGATTATCAGCATAGGAATTAATTAGTTAAATTAGAATGCTTGGTAGACAGCTGCCACACATTTTGATGTTTTTCATGAGCTCTCAATTCAGTTTGAGCTTCTTAATGGTTGCCTTAGTGACTGTCCTGGGATGTATTTGTAAATGGCTTCCAGTATTTGTTTTTTTGGCTCATTATCTGTTTTATGACTCTTGTATTACGACTTATAAGTCTTATAGCATGTAAGATGATTACTGTTTCAAGTTTTTATTTAACTGGTGAATGATTTTCTCTGCCTTCAGTAATAATCTTTTTGAGATGCTCTATGATTCTTCCACGTCCATTTTATCACCAAAAAATTTTCAATACTCTCTGTTCCTATTGAGTTAATTTGGAATCTGTATATACATGTTTTTCTTAATCCAATCTTTGGTACCAGATCTATAGAAAAAAGTTACCTGGAAGTTTGCCAAATGTTTCAGCTAAAGCAAAAAAAAAATCATTAAGGTACTTTTTTTCTTTTTGCTATGATCTTTTTCTCTTTGTGATATTATTTGACCTTTTTTATGTGTGAGTTGTGAGCCATTTTTTTTACTTCAGGAGTAAAGTTTACTGACTTCCTGATGTTTATGAGGCAAAAAACATAAAAAACACACTATTAATTTATAGCTCTTTAGACTCCAAAAGCGCTGTTTATTAGTAACCCTCCATCTCTATGCTGTTTGTTTAAATGTGCTTCATCCTTGTCATTTATGCAGGAGGGCAGGCTGTCAGGCACAGCTTGCCTCCCCCCTCCAACGTTTTGTTCAATTCTCATTTATTTGACTTTTTTTTTATTTTTAGCCTTGGCCTCTCATAAAGATTCTATGTCCCTGCAAATGTATTTTGTGCATGACTGTTAAATTGTATTAATTATTGTTACTACTGATCCAATTTCATTCTTTACATTAAGCTGCATATGGTCAACATAATTGTGGACATTTTCCTATTCACTGTGTTGAGAGCTTCAGTTTTGGCCACCTCCCAAAAATTTTCAAATAAAATACCCACAAAATCAATATAATAACTAGTAAATTGAACTTAAAAGTAATGCCTCTAGAAGGAATATAATGCAAAGAAAAAAAGAAAGAAAAATGTTTCAGCTGAAATTTTGCCATTTTTTCTTAGTAATTTTCTTCAAGGCTTATTTGCATTTATGCTACTCTAAGTTGAGTGTTGGTTATTATGAGATAGACATTCTTACTGAAAATATTAATTTTTAGAAAGCTACATTTTTTTTTTTGTTCTTAACTTTTTTTTAGAAAGGACTGGTACTAGGTGTTTATGAAAGTGAATCTTCATCCATTGGTTTAGAGCTGACACCTGCTGCTGAGCTTGTCAATAATCAAACTGAGAACAAGTTGACAAATCTACTTCATCTGTGAGTACAATAATATATTTTTTTCTATACAGATAGGCCTATTCCAGGAAATATAAGATTTTGCTAGGTTTTTCTCTGTTTTGGAACCCTAGGAAATTTTTTTGGAAGGAATTTTCATTTTGTGGAATTTTTGGCAATATTTTTTTATAGGATTAAACATTTGAACATTTGTTTCCAGAGTTAATAGGTAAATAAGCTATGCAACATTTCCCAGCACCAGTTTTTTTTATATATAGAAAACAAGTCATTATCATTTTTGACAAAAAGATAATTTTTTTGAGAAAATATAGGTTAAAAGACCTTGTTTAGCTTTTCCCAGGAGTGTGACTTACCATGCAAAAAATTTAAACTGCAAGCAACCAACATGCAATCAGTATTAAAAAAGTTTAATTAGATAATCTGGCTAGACACAGGCTGCTCTGATTATTAACAAAAAAGATTTATCAAAGTGGCAGGCTGTTTATGACTTATATAACTCAAAATGGAATGCTACCCATTGATTCATTAAAAGCAAATTACAGCCTGTGGGCAATGCTTCTGAACGTATTAATTGCTTTGTTTATAAACATCTTTTATTTTATTCATAGGTGCCTGCAGAAAATTTTCCAAAAGGAATCAGACACCAGAATAGTAGTGGATGGGGGGGGGGGGTAGAGGAGTATCTTTGTTAGTTTCAAGTAAATTATAACTTTATTGTTTAATTTTGTTCATTTTTAATTTCGCGCTTTTGTAATATAAAAACTGGGGACTCAACTTTTGTGTGACAATCCTTCAAAAATCCCCTGAAAAAGACAACACCTTAAGATTTGTTTTTCAAGAAGGGGCTTTGAAATTCCAAAATGGCTCTGTCAAATGTGCTGTTTTATATTCTTAGCGAAGGATTTATTAGAAAAATGTTGTTCCTTGGTACACCCCACTCCTTCAGCCTTTGTGAAAGTAAAGATTTGAATTAGTATTTATTATGAAGGACAGCCTAGAACAAATCATGCCTAAAAGAAAGCTGGATACACAAAGTATGAGTAGAAATATCTTGGCCTCAATTTATCTAGAAACCAACCCGTTTGGAACATATCATAACTATCATAGACATCCTACATATAACATATATCATAACTATCACAACTGTGAGCAGTAATAGTGAAATTTTTAGCTTTCAAGACTTCCCAGTTTACAAACATTGAAAGATTTTATTTAAATAGGTTTATGTGGGCCTTAACTTTCAACAAAGTTATATGTAAAGACTTGTTGACAAGCACTGATTCTAGGGGATACTAGGGGGTAATTTTACTTCTTCACTTGTATTTAAAAAAGGGTGAAAAAAACAAAATCTGTGCTGTCCATTATTGCCACTTTTAATTTGTAAAAAATCAGCTCTTTCTTTAAAAGATGGATTTTAAAACCAATAATTCAAATCAATATTTTTGAATAGAAGCACAATGTTTAACACTTTTGCTTGGTTTTGTCTGTCTGAATTCTCCTCTGGGAAAGCAACACGTCATTATTTCCTAGTGTCTCTTTGTCACTAGAGGCACTAGACTAAATAATATCAAGATTGTTGTAGTCATTGGTGCCAGCAGAAAATCTTCCAGGGAGGGGGGGGGAAGACATCTGAATTGTAGAATTCTTGAAATGGTATAGTTTTGTGACTATGATACTTTCACTAACATGGAAAATATGGTCAGTATTCAGTGCTCTCTGTAAAAAAAAAAAAAAAAATTGTTGAAGGCACATGTGCTATACTTCTATCTCTGATTTAGAGGGGGACACAACACCCCCCCCCCCAAAAAAAAAAAAAAAACGAAAATCGGTGATTTATATGGAGAACTTGCAACATTATTAGGATAAATTATGAACATATCAAGATTAGGGAGAGGGGGTATGGGCCAGAAGGTCTTCCATCTCTGCGCCTGGATTAAGGAATCAGAATTGATGCCTTTACAATTTATGTTGGCATCAATCAACTCCAATATTAGTTCTAAAATATTAGTTTTAACGTAAATATTAGTTCTAAAAGGAGTTAGGTGGCCTCCTAAAATTAGTTCTAGGCCATCTTCCCACTTTTTGGGGAGGTAAATTCCTTTTTCTGTTGTCATATTATGTGCCAGCCGGCATAGGAGGAAATAGGTTAGTTCTTCTTACTTAAATTAAAAATTTTATCTTATGTTAAATAAAACATTTAGTAATGCAGAATCTAACAAGATTTCGCAAATTTTGGAAACAAATTTACTGTGCTTAAAAATATATAAGTATTTTGTTCAAGATTGGAGACTTCTAGGCTATTCTAGCCTGTTGGGTAACATGACTTTAATTTAATTTATGATATGCAGTATGTTTAAATTTCGATTGCTGGGATCACAGTTTATATAATTAGCAGTATGATCATTCTCTATCTCACCCATTATAAAAACCCGGACCGGGGTGCGAGTGCTCCGGAGAACGTTTTTGCAGATATAAACATAGGCGAAGTCAGATTAGCGGGAATGCAGGTTAGTCTGTTTCCGTCGTTCCATCAAAGTGTATTGAAACAACGGAAACAGACTAACCCGCATTCCCGCTAATGCAGAAATAAGTGGGAGGAGCTTTTTGTTCGCAAAGACCAGAAATGATCTGCGATAAGCTTACTGGTATATTCTGTCTACTGTGGCTGGGATAGTGTTGTTGAATTCATTCCTTTTTTACTCCCAGATATTGTTCTTTAATCGAAGAGATATTTTTAATCGAAGACATATAGAGATATTGTTTTTAATCAGATACATTGAACATGGATGACTGTTTCCTATGTGCAATAACAAATGTCCGAGTTTCTCCCCTTTCAATATTTTCCCATATTTCTAACGATGTTTATTGGAAACAAGACCAATATGATTTCCTAAGGCAAACCATTTTGCACCAATAACAGAAAAATGACCCTTTTTGTTGTGTAATCTTGAACAATATTTTCCTCATATCAAGTCTGTGAACCCCAGTTACGAAAGGATTGTATACCTGTAAACATATCTGAAGGATTAATTTAGTATCTTTAAAGGACTGATGGGACTAGAAAGGTATCTTGAATTACTTTTAATTATAAACTGCATCTTAAAGGAGTAAATTTATCAAATTGAAAAATACATGATGAACACGTCACATGAGAACACTTCAATTACAATGAAACAAAAACACTTAATGGTTTATTGGCTATGAAGAAAAATGAAGTGCCAGCTATTTTCTTACGTAAAAAATGAAAAGCTCATCCGTTTTAAGTGTAATTAAATGAAATAATAAGCAGACTGAAATAGCTCCAGGAAGATGTTGAGATTTTCATCCTAGTTCGTCACTTTTAATCCAAGCAAAATGTTAGGACACTTAGTATCAGTTATTGAGTTTAAGCTTTGATTTCCAAATGCTCACAAAAATTACCAAATTTAAGAAATTCGCAACAATGAGTCACCTGTGATCAAAATACTCAAAGACTCCTCTTTGATCCCCACCCATGCAGGCTCAAAGCTTCTGCTATAGTCATTTCCATGGAAATCTCCAAAGAGTTTCTTTTTAAAATAGGTTTCAAGCATAGTTAGGGGTATTTAGCCATTTTTGTTTTTCTTCAAAGCTTTGATAAAAGTGTTATAATATTCCAAATGTTAAATTTGTTATATTTGTGCATATTTTTGGTAATCATTTGTGGGGTGATCGAATTTTTTAAACCACTGTAGATACGTAAGAAAGTTGCAACATCTAGTACCCTGAGGTCATAAGACTGTCAAAGACTCCTTCTTGAACCTCCCAAATTGAAAGCTTTTATAATGACCTGGCCTTTAACTGTAACTTGGGCACTGGAACAAGGGCGCCATTGTCACTCAAGCGCAACGTTAGGTGGGGATGTCGATATCGCTTTCGTCACACCAATTCGTTTTAGTGTGAATCTGCCTGGTACTTATGTCCCTTTCCCTTTGGACGATAAAACCATGCAAGTGCTGTATCAAGTATAACTCACGAAAATCTTGTTAATTTTTGTCAACCTTTCAACTTTTTGGCATCCCTACTTTCAATAAAAAAAAAATCAAGGTACTATCACTTAAATATAATAACTCCCTATACCCCCCCCCCCCCTCAGGATACCATCTTGATAGGATACCGTCTCTGCTTTAAATAAAAAAAAATTAACTTATTGGCACTCCTGCTTTCGAAACAAAAATCGAGGTATTATCATTTAAATATGATAGCTCACTACCCCCCCCCCTCTGGTTACCACCTTGATAGGATGCCGTCTGCTTTAAATTAAAAAAAAATATTTTTTTGGGATCCCTGCTTTCAATAAAAAAAATTTTGAGATATTATCATTTAAATGTAATACCCCCTACCCCCCTCCCTCTGGATACCACCTTGATAGGATACCGTCTCAGCCTTCATTAGAAAAATAATTTACTTAATAATTAACTAGGTCACTATATGGTTCAAACAAACACGCAAAATAACGTTAAACAGCTTAGTGTTCCTTGAAAAAAAATTGAGGGTATGAGTAAAGGGGTGCAAAAACAACAACAAAAATGTCGAAATTATTCAGATATAGCTCAAATTATTGGAAAACTGAGTCATAGATTCACTGTGGCATTCGATAAGATCCAAAGAATCTAATTAAAAGGGAGCACACACAAAAGCCAAATTAGGCCAGTAGCCTAGGAGAAATCGCAAAATACCCAAGGCAATGAACAAGTGCTAATTGGGGGCCCTGGGTCTATCAAAATATTTCAATGGTTTCCCAGGGAATTTGATATCATTTTCTTCTGTCTCCACTTTAAATGAAAAAATAATTATCTTTTTGGTATCCCTGCTTTCAATAAAAAAAGTGAGGTATTATCATTTAAAAATGATAACCCCCTATCCCCCCCCCTATAGGCAATAATTTACAATTTAATTATGGATCATATTTTTGGGGTAACTTCCGGTTCAATCTTTAATTCCCCAACCTTGTACATAGTTTAGTCTATAGCTAAATTTTGTCTCAATAGAAGGTTTTTTTTTGGGGGGGGGGCGGGGGGGTAAATTGTTGCAGAAAGAAGATTGTATTTTCTATCAGGCGTTCAACAATTGGGTATTAAACATTAAGAAAATCTAGAACAGCAAAAAAAAAAAAAAAAAATAATCTGCAAACTTACAATTCAGCTGTAGAAACAATTAGTCATCTGTCAATTTCAAAATCCAACTGAAGGCTGAAACTGTATAGTAGTGAATGCGTTCTATAATTCTATTCAACTTGAAAATAAAATTCTTGACTACGAATGATGTAAGAAATAGCGATTGGGAAACTGCATTCGAAATGATTTAAATTCATTTCATAAAGAAGATACTTTTTTTGTAAACATATGAAGAACTGTGTATATTGCAATATATGCAATTGTGTATTGCATCTGTCTGGTTTTTATGCAAAGTAACAAAAGAGACGAAAATTAATGAACAAGAGAGTAGTGAAGAATTATGGTATGCAAAGTAATATTTGTCAGGGAAAGTCACTGGTGATAAATCGCTAGGGGTGGCACCGTGATTGCGGGATTTTTGGGGATTTAGGGAACCAAATTTTTTTTCGGGGAAATACCTGAAAATTCGGGGATAGTGCAAGCCCTGCTTGATTTCTAATCAGGAAAATCGAAATACTAAACCACACGAGAAGGAAAAGCTCCGACTTTGCGGTTGCCGCAATAAAGAATTGCCGCAAAATTAATATAAAATCGACCGAACGCCGCCGCCTCTGCCGGCGGTGGCGCGCCTGTGGTGTGCCGGCGGCGTTACGACACTTAGGCGGCGTTCGACTGGGCCTCTTGTCGGCGGCGTTCGGTCGATCCGTGGGCGTGGCGCCGGGGTCTACCACCAAAGAATTTTCAAGCTGCAAACCTACAAAAAGTGAAATTTCAAATTTTTGCGTCATTTGTGCGTGTTAGTTTGTCCTTTTTGTCCAATCAGGAGTGGTTGTGTCGAATCAGTTATCGTAGGATTTAGTGGGCATTTCATTCAAACGAACATATGAAGTTCTAGTGCCGTTTTTAAGAGCCAAAACTGATATGGGGTAAGAAGCATGCCTATTCCCTTGTCCGTTCCTAATTAATGCCATTCAACTTAAGGAAATCCTCCCTGAAATAGTCTCTACAAATCCACTTAAACTCATATACGGTAGTTCTGGCTCAAGGACAGACGAAAACCCTGCTTGTGGCCCTTGGCAAAAATTTTATATAGCTTTCCAAAAAGTGATGTCGCATTAACCAATCCGTCCAGGCTTTCTGTAACCACTGCAGAGTTTTAGTGTTTAGTATATCTCACAATAAACTGCAAGCGGTGGCAGGCCAAAACCAAAGTGTTGCAGCCGAGACACAATTTCTATTTGTTAAAATAAGACACAAATTTCGCTTAGAAATTCTAAACATTCCCCTTAAATAGGGGAAAGGTACAGCTTCTTTAGTCCCCTAGGTTTTGCACTGAATAGAAGGCTTTAACGTTAGTCTAAAAGTCAATTTATATTGAATTACATATTTAGTAGCCACAAAATAGCCCTATTATTGTATTTGTAATTTTGCTGATAAACGTGGGTCAAAACAAATATATGTACATAAAGGTCTTCAGTTGGTTAAGGGACGTAAAAAAGAGAAATTGTGTTGATATATTTGGTACTGTTGTACTATCTGTAACAAACGCGCGATAGCTGATAAAAGAAACTAGTCAAACAGGTTTTTTCAACGGAGAATTTGCTTGCAAACAGTGGTTTCTCACTGCGTTTACAATATGTAACTAGTTTTTTTTTAGGTTTAGGGGGGAAAAGGTACCTAGGTTAGGTTACGTATTTAATATATGCTTTGCTTTACCCCTCCTCCCTCCCCCCCCCTGATGTGCAAATATATAGCCGAAATTTGTCTCTAAACTATTATATTTTTATCCTATTTTGTTTTATTTCATTAGCATTAACCAAATTTCACTTCTTGTGTGTGTTACAGCTAGTAAAACAGTACCATATATTTTCTTATTTTCAATAAATTGGTTTCAGGCCCATTTATTGAAGATAAGCAAATATGGCACTCAGGGTAACTTATTTATAACCTATTTTTATCATGGTAGCATGAAATTATATGGAATACCTTCAATTTCGAATATGAAATGGGGAAACACGTGGAGGGGTAGAGACTCATCCCTTATTTTGGCTAATCCAAAGTAAATATTGATCAAAAAAGTAAATTCATACCACTGGAACATTGGATTTTTTCTTGTTTTAATTACGTTGACGAACTTGTTTCATCACAGATACCCGTGAAAAAAAGGTTGTTATTAAGAAAGGGGGACGTAGGGGAACTGTTTTATATATTTCACCAACTTTTCTAAGAGGGGTTTCCAGCTGACACAAAAAATCGAAACTCGTTGGAACTTTTACGTTTACCCCTTTTCGTCAGTTGTTTAGTACCAATATATATCTGAAGATACTTGTTGAGAAAACTAATTTGTACTACTAGCTACTGTGTTATTGTAAAGCCTAATGCCCGGGACTCATTATAGTCAAACTTGTCGATAAAATCAAAGTTACGCACGACTACAGCGCCAATTATATTCGTAATTTCTCGAGTTGAACATTGTTCAGCTTTTAAGCATAAAGTTTTTAACTGACCAATCAGAGTTAAGATTAAAGACTTTTTTTGGTAATTAGAAAAGGTTTCCTGAATTTCGCCGAAAGAAAATTGGGTACTCCGATATCTCCCGAAAATTAATATTTGTAAATACGAGCACGTTAACGCAAAATGCATATTATTAATTTTCGTTAACGTTAATTTTCGGCGACATTAGAACTCAGTCCTCTGTCGGGGAAATCTGGGGACAGTGAAAGCACTGTCTCAACTCTGGACGTTTTAAACTACTTCTCTTGAATTGAGTTTTTCCTTATTACATACTTCAAGACAAAAAAAAAGTTTATTTTTTTTATACTTGCAAGATAAATGTGACAAAAGATAGAAAACCAAAGTAATAGTAGGCAATAGTTGGTAAAAAATAACTGTTGACACAAGCTTTCGAAACCAATTGCATTTTTCTGCTTTTGTAGTATCAAATAGTTCGTGGTCACGAACCAATTGCGACCCGGCCAATAGTAACTGAAGCGACCCGGCAGTAGTGTACTATCTATATATTTAAGGGATACAAGCCTGAGGCATGATTATGTGTGCAGTTTCAACAGTACATGCCTTACCAGACAGGTTTATGAGGCAACACCTATTTTCTGGGCCAATCACAGAGAGCGGATACATAGGGTACTCCAATATATGATAACTTGATTAGTATAGTAATCGGATTCAAATATAAGGAGTGATTTTCATTGTAGTTCATATTAGTAAGAGAATTGAATTCAGAGACAGAACAGTTTTTATTATTTGAGAGGATATTAGCACAGAAAATGAGTGGTACGTTTGCACTATTGGAGCTTGATGGTGGAGCAGGTAGCAGCAATGATACAAGGGCGAGAGTACCAAACGTGGCAGTGGAAATTACACGAGGATGTAGACTAAGACTTGAATGGGACGATATGTATGCTAGATATGTGATATCACTGACCAAATTGAAGTTGGAGGAGCAATTATGCTTTGCAACGAAACTGAACATTGTGCATATAAATAGACTTCAAGCTGCATTAGATACACTAGTGAAATATATCGAGGAAAATAAATTGAATCAGTGATTATTATTGTTGTAATTATACTCAATAAAATTGTTTCTTAATTGAAGATATTTTTCTTTCTATAGTAGGTTAGCGTATATTTTCAAAGTAGAAAAAAGAATCCTGGTTAGTTTGAAGTTGGTTGTGAGAGTGTTAGGACTCTAAAATTGGATAGATTTGAGAAAGAGAAAATCAAAGGGAATCTTGTGTTTATGGAAAAACGTTTGATTCTAGATGATGATTTTCTGAAGTTATCAGTTCAAAGGAAGATATTTTCTCTGGGAATGCTTATCGATATAATGAAAACTGATTCTTCGTCATTAGACCATTGCACGAAGCTTTTACGTCGTGGTCCAAAGGCATTTACACAATTTATTGACATATTAATCACGGCAAGACAAAATGATATAGTGGATTTACTTTTAAACACACTAGCTTAGAAATTTAAGACTTTTTTCACGAGAAAGATGTTGTTCAAGGAGGATTTACTCCTCTATCTCTCTATCCCACTCAATTTGTTGATCGTAGCTCAGTTTCATTTTGGCGGTGAGAGTGTCAACACATGAAAAAATGTTCCACTAAATTTCCACTATGCATGTGTACACTGGGCAGCTGGTCACCATGTGAGAATTGTACAATGATTGATGAGTATGATGAAAAGTGCAGATTATGCAACCCGTATAAATTGAATAGAGGATATGCTTTACAAGCTAAAGGTTGTAATTCATGTCTTGAAGGGGTGTGTGACTCTCGTCCTAGAGGACACCTATGCTCCAATTGCCACTATGATAAATGTAATCAGCGAAAGAACACATATCCTGGTATGATTAGAACTAAACGTAATTTTAGTTTATTGCTAAGAGATTGGTATCGTCGTGGCTTTAGATTGTTTTGGGAGGAGGAGCCAGGTCTACGATTCGACTGTTGGAACAACAAAAGAATTTGGTCATCGTTGTGAAGACAATGGCTACTATGATTATAAGCCTAGTGATTTTTATTTGGCTGTTACGGAATGTGATTCACCACTTGAGGACACTGTATGTAACATTGCTTCAAATAAGCAAATTGAAGCACAGGAATTTTACAAAATCAATGAGAATAGTATCATCGACTATACAAAGAGATATGATAAGAGTGAAAATACATTATATTGTAGAAAATGTGACCCTGACATTGCAGCACATCAGGATCAGTATACTGTGAATTCAGATAATCTGCCTGCATTAGTTGTTCTCTACAAATACCTACACGTAGTAGAAGAAGAAATCTAAAGAGTGGAAAAGTAGTTTTTATCATGTATATGCATTATTTTTTATTAACAAACAATTTTACATACATTTCTAGAAAATTTTATTCGTAGGGAACTAAAATCAATATTAAACACACTTGAAAGTATATTTTCCACTAGAAAGTCGTTTAGTCGAGGAAAGTCAACGTAAATGCTGAGAAACTGCTTTTAGGTATAGCCACGACATCTGAACATGAAAAAGAGTAGTGCATGAAAGCCACATGTCTTAGTCGTTAAATCCTGTACTCTCCTTTGATTTTGAATAATAGTTTTCCCGCTGCTCTCAATAAAGTTGTTGATGTGTGGAGTGTAGAATTTATATGATAGGCCAAGAGGATCAAAACATTCGATATTCTTCGTTGTTTGAAAGATGCATAGCCAATGACCTTTCTTCAAAGTCGATGGACTGCTATTAACAATGATTAGGGTATTGTTAATACTTGGAATTTTTTCAATGAAGTCCGATGGTATGCAATAGGACTTGTAGTGGGACATGTATAAATCCCTATTAAATACACTGATTATTTGGTTTGTGTTCATGGTGCAAGGTCTAGTAGAAGACTGACGTCGGGTGTAATTTCCCAATAGGTTTCAAATTGACTCAATGATATTAATGTGATACTTTCAGTCAGAACATCGGCAAATGTGCACTCTAAACGTACATTCCCCGTTCGCACTATGCTCATATCCTGAGTGCCAGACAGGTTCAAAACAATTACACCATGATTTTTTGAAAATATTGAATCAGTTATTCCATTTTCAAATAGTTGTGAATCAGGATCTAGGGATTGCATGGTCAACTCATACAGAGTTCTGTAGGATTTTTTATCAAATGATAGTGTACAGTGGGATTCCATTCACTTTGCACACAAGGCTAGATAGGCCAAAAAAAATTAAAATCATGGGGGGATGCAGTCCAGGATCCAACGGCACTGGCACTCTTCACAAAGGCCAAAGCGAGTTTTGAAGGGATTTCTCCATTGATAAATGATGAATCGTTATAACTGCGAGAGCCAGTGGCAATGTGACGTTGATTAGTGATCGTATGGGGGACAAGAAGTTTAATGTTGTTACCATTGGCTCTTAGTTTTTCCACTGCCAATGCAACAGAGCTCATAACCTGTTGTTTTCGAACATGAAGAATTGCCGAAGTGATAATGACATTTGCATCAGGTGCTGCAGCAAGTCTTTATCTCAAAATGAAATTCGATGGGGCTAGTTGTAACTTTATGTCAATCTTGACATTGGGGGGTAGCCATTGGGATATATTGGATATCGAATGATTTAATTTTCCAACTAGATGAAACTCCTGGGTCACTGCAGCAGTTAACTCACCGTCAGTATCAACACCTGATCGATATTCATAGCCCAGTGACTGTCATCTCAATTCCTTATATGCCTTTGGGGTCATCATCATAAATTGTATGCAACTTGCATAGCTGGATAAATTATTGCTAGTGCTCACCGGTGTTCCATTAATGAATACATTAATTTCCTTGAACAAGTTGTGTAGGATACAGTTTTCATAGGACAGGCCATCGGCAGCAGTGGGAGTTGTATTGTCTGACTTTTTCTTCACCGCAACATTTAAATCAATAAATGTTGATGATAAATCAATGAAATAGTCTTCCTTGGAAAATATCTGAAAGTGTATATTTTGCGAGAGGGGTTGTTGAGGATGAAATTGGTCATAGTAGCCATACTTGACACTGACATCAACATTTTCAGCATTGAACAGATTCAATGAGGAACTGATTGATGGACGTAATTCCTTGTGTTGGAGATAAGTCATCTTAAGAGAAGAAATCCTGCAATCTTTTTCTTTTTCTTCTTATTGCTCTTCCTCGTTTTATTCCTCAAAGTCGTTGTTGATATCATTCGCTTCCCGCCTGGGTAGAGACTGATGATTGAATGATGACCACGCACCCTTTTTAATCCCTTTCCATTTTGCTGAGATTTTAATTGCTCACCAACGGCTCTGGCTGAAGATCTAGTATTTTCTTTAACATTCTCCTTGAATTTTTTACTCGAACCCCAGTCCTGTAGTGTTGAGGCAGCAAAATTTGATGCAGCAGGTACAAGATATTTTCTCGCAAGGGGTAGTGCAGAACGAAATAGCCTAGCAAACCAGCTACCAAGACCATAGCCAGACATTGTAGTACGCCCCTTGTAATAGTCCAATCCATGACCTGTTTGACGTGGACTCAGAGCACCAACATAGCAGTCAATATCAGGACAGATAAATGGAATTCTTTATTGTTCATTTTAGGCAGTGACGATGGGTCGAAAATGACATGTAATGATAGCTAAACCTTTTGTTATTGCTAGAGGATCACCCAATTCACTTCTCAGTTTTAACTGACAGAGTTCCAAATACGAAATGTTTACAGGAACATACTGAAGATGCTTTGTATTATAATGATGAACATTTTCATGACTTGTTTTTTGTTCAAGAACACGTAGGAGGGGGACTTTTGAATTACCAACTCTCGATGTTTCCACAAAGGATGCAGAAAGAAATATACAAGAGTCCGAGGCGAAGCCGGGTGGGTAGTCTGGTAAAATAATATGATTCATCCCCCTAACACTCCTAGCGTTTTTACCACTGATTATATTGTGTTTAAAACCAAGAACATCTCTTAGATTATCATTGAGAGTAACCTTTTCAATGGCAATGGGTGAACTAATGTAGATCTTGCCCTCTTCCTTTGAATAGTTGAATTTAAAGGCTCCCTTTTTCCGAGCAGAAATTCTTTTATTGATAGTACGACACAAATCTTTCATACAAGTGAGTTCCTCATATGGCAATACAAAATATGGATATTCAAATGAATTGGCCTTTTCAATTTTTTCTCGATCGCTAACGAGTTGCCAATCATCATGTTGATCACTAATGAGTGGCCAATCGTAGGGTCAAATTTTTATATTATATATGTGATCCTTTCTCAGGATATCATAGGTATTTTTGAGAATACAGTCGACAAGAGCCACTTCATACACATCATCGAATTTGATGGTTAGGGAGAGTTTCGTCCAAAAATCACTTGTTTTATTCAAGTCATTGTAGAGAGGGTGGGAGACGTTGGACATAAATGTTACATAAAAATCATTGGGCATTGTTAATATCGTCGACACTAATCCAAGAATCAAAATCAGAGTTGTATCCTAGTCACCAAACAAGTAACTGTTTCTTGCCCCTGCGAGTACGAGTCTTTAATATCTTTTCAATTTGATAAATTTCACTAGTGTTTCTAACTTTTTGTAGTTCATAGTCATAAAAACCGCCGAGAATCTCTTCATCTTTGGTGTCTCGTTGACGATAAGTTATGGGTTTGGTGTCTAGGATTTTTGCCACTTTAAAAAGTTCAGTGGACCACAAGTAATTGCCCTTTTCAAAAACATTGGTTGTTCTATTAATTCGAACCGTATCACCAACATTGAATTTTTTCTTCACAATCGTTTCATTGGAATATTGTTTAAGAAAAGTATCAAATGTATCATGATCAGAATTATGAACTTCCGTTGGGGTTGAGTTGGACAATGATTGATGGGGTCGTTGATTATAAATCAACATGATTTTATCTAAATCATGAATAAAAGGAGGTGTATTTTTCAATCTACAATATCTTGAAATTAAAAGTCGAATAGTTCTTATCAATCGTTCGGCCAATGCAGCCTTCATAGGACTATGACTATGATAGAGCATTGTATTATATTTCATTAGTACTTTTCGAACATGTGGATTTACAAATTCCCTACCGCGATCTGTTTGAATTTTTTTATACGAATCTTGTTCGAAAATATTTTTTATAGCCTGAGCAACTTCAACACCTCTCTTTGACCGCAATGGAATGGCATACGCATAGCGACTAAAACACTGATTGCAAGTAGAATTTACTTGTACGGTGTATTGTGACGCCTTTGAATCTCATCTAGAGTTGAGAGATCTGCTTGTAATATATGTAGGGGGAATAAGGCTTTAGTTTTTCGATAATGATTAGCACGAAGCCTATGATTTCTATGCAGAGTGTAACTGGGTTCATTCTGTAGATAGTCTTGTACACTTTTAGTTTGGACATCAGTGACTTTGGAAAGAGTGGTGGGGGAACTTAAACTTTCCACTTCACCAATATTTTCATAAACACGTTTCATTACTTCAACCATTTTGAACGTAAACACGTAGTGTAACGTCCACTATCCTTTTGTATAGTAGTGGGTGATTGTGGTGTTGACGTTGACTTGATATCTATACGTTGTCGCTTTTTTCTAGCTATCAGCGGTGTGCTCCTCCTCCTCATTGTCAAATCAATGTTTCCACTATTTGTGCTAGTATTTTCCAAGATTGATTTAAAATCTTCTTCTTCTGAATGTTTTAATGTTGATGATGAGGAAGGAGTATGTTCATTTAATTTTTTTTAGAATTTGCCTATTGCTAATAAGGCTTTTGGGGAAGTTTAATGTATTTAGAAAGTTGTATAGATACTGTCAAATGATAAAAGTCCTGTACGATTTGTAACCATATCTTAGATTAAATCAAGTAGATTATAGCTCTTGCCTTCAATTATAGTCCCTTTCCCATTGCTATCCGCTTGAATATGATCTTGACCATTTTCCATGAGATATGTTATGAGTCGTTTACTTTCTTCACGATATGAGTGCGGCTTTAGATTTCCAATGCTCGACACTATTGAATCCAATTCCCCCTTCTTTAATTGTGTTTCAGCAGCAGCAGCAGCAGCAGCAGTAGAATCCTGAGGAGATGTTTCTTCTTTGTGATCAATGACACTCACATTGCCACTGGCTCTCGCACGATAGGACTTATGTTTGACCACTCGGCGAAGTGCATCTTGAAGTAAAAGTAGTTTTTTATCATCCTCCTCATTGTCAATGAATTTACTCAGATTGTCCTCAAAGTGTTCCATGGGTGAGAGAGCAAGTTCTATTGGAGTCAATTTATAGGGTTTAGCCATCTAGAGAAAACTAAACTCCTGCAGCTATTGGCAGTAAAAGTGTAAAAAAGCTACCGCCCGCCTGAAGAAGACGTTTCCTTTTAGAATTTTTTCCTTTCGTTTTACAAGCCAATGCACGTACAATGGAACGATGTTGCTTTGCCTGTTGCTTAACTACTTCTGGCAGTTGAACGTTGCCCTCGGTTAAATTTAAACAAAGTTCATATATTAGATTAATGAAATCGTTGTCAATACCATGTTTCAGTATGGCTGTCCTAAGTGGGGATTTTGAAGTGTTTAGAACGGAAAATAAATGTCTATTTTCATGTAGTTTCTTCAGTGTTATGATGGCAACTAATAGCCTTTTTTACTGTTCACGGCGAGATATACTGTAATTTCATTGTCAAAAATATCTGTGACTACACGTAAATCGTCGGGTGTATTTTGATTAAGATCCAATAGGATGTAGCCGTAGGGCTTATTAGTTGCCTGATTGTACGCTGAAAGTAGAAGTTTAGGGACGCCGGGGTATATTTGTTTATTGAGAGTTTTTAGCGAGCTAGAATCACGAACAACTCTGTAGATGATGTAGTAGGTACAGTTCAAAGCAAGTGTTCGCATACATTTGCTCTGATGAAAGAGATTGTGTAGAACTAGAGTAATGGAAATCTGCTCATGATGAGAGCGAACAGTAAACAATTGTAGCATTTCCTGGGACCATTGTTCAATGGATTCAGCTACATCGTCAATAATCAGCCAAGAGTTTGGTTCAATAATGTCGAAAACATCAAGTCCCTGTGTGAATTGTATCCGCACCAACCCCGATATAGCAATAGCTTTTATTTTATCGTATGACTCCTGCCAAATACTCTAGCGATAGTAGATTTTTTCGGCTTTTCCATAAACATTTTATCACCATTTTGATTATTTTAGTTAAGAGTGTCGTTTTGCCTGACATTGATGGACCACACAGAAACGATCTAAACGGTGTTTTAAATTGATACATATCGCTGTTCCCTTCAACAGCTCACCTACAACTAACTGTAGACTATAGATGTCTAATGACTAAATAATTTCACTATTTCTTCTCCGTTCGAGAATAAAAAGAACAAAATTAATAAAGAATTATATTTTCTTTTATTATTAACATAAAAGTAGCAGCACTTTACAAATAATACAATTAGAAAAAGACACTTTAAACATATTTTTTTTTAATTTATACATTTATAATAAAAAATTACAACATTTATTAAACAACACACTTAAAATAATATCACATTTTTTATTTACAACAACATTTTTAATTTGAAATGGGGTCCCCCCGGGGGCGGCCGAAGGCCGAGGAAGCGCGGGAAGCGCGGCGGTTCCGATGTGGTGGACCGGGGGCCGGGCCGAGGACATTAAATAACCATGTATACTGAAAATTAAATTATGAAGAAAGAACTGCTCTGCCTTGCACACACACGCACAGACACATTGAAAATTTATTGATTTTGATAAAAAGATTCCAAAAACATCAACCACCCACCACCCACCTTGTATTATTAAAGAATTTAAGTTAATTTTTCCAGATCGAGTTGCTTTCTATACTCTACACATTCAACTCGGTCTGAAATTAAATAGTGACCGAGTGGTAGTACCTTCACACCATCCTCAAGTACATAAACTTTGTCTGATATGGCCGACATGGCGTTTTTCTCAACTCTAACTGTGTAGTTTTTAAATTGTCAAGAGCGAATCGCCATGACTTTTGATCTTGGGTCTAAACTACGTTCCACACGCTTTCTATAGACACTCATATCGGAATTATTTTTTACAAAGTGTGTAGGCAACCCCTTGCAAACTTGTTTGATATCCTTGTTGTGCGTTTCCACTCAGTATACCTTCGTCCCAGGAAACACCACTGGATATCAGATCGCTTCCCGTTTCAGATTTCAACATTAACAATTGATTTGGGGCCTGGCGTTTCACTAGCTCTGGATAGAGCGATTCATTCCAGTTGGCGTAGTCCATTCGTGAGCTAATGTACTCTCCATTTTCCAAATAATTCAACAAATTTTCAGTTTTAACTTTAAACAAGAGTGAATCAGTGTCCTCATAATACACTTGAACTTGTCCCTCAATCGGCCATTTTACTTGCATACATTATAATAAAATGACAACATGAGTTTTTTTTATATATCCGTTATTGCACTCCCACATGCAATATGTTTATTTAAAATGATGTTTCTTTTCTTACGATGTAGGAGCACCATTTCAGAGTTTATGATTGTGAACGACGTGAAGTTTGGATCCGCAATGATTCGAGCACAATCTTGGGGAGTGGTTACAATGTCACAACGAGTTCTGCTTCTGACGCTTTCGCACATTTTACCGAAGGCTGAGTTTAAAATGAGTTTATACACTTCTTTTTCAACCTTCGTTTTCGGTTTTTAACGTTTACTGACAAAGGTGTCAATAAACGTTTTCATGTAGGGATTTTGATCAAATTGGAGGGCTCTATGAATCCTTGCGACTTTGAAACCATTGGACACCATCCATTTCAATAGCACGTGATGTACAACGATATTCTGTTTCGGGTTGAGGTCAGCAATAAGTTTTTGCTTTGAAGGCACCCAGTGCATACTCCCATCCTCTACTAAAGATAAATTGTAAGGACTCAGAGAGTCCCTACCCACCTGCCTATTTATGCACGGGAAAAAAAAGTCTTTTACCGAGTAATGGATTTCCATGGGTATTTCACCGTCAAATTAAAAAAAGCCATCCCTGGGCTCCATTCTGCTCAACGGTAGCAATGTTGGGGAAATTCGAAGCACATGGATCGTTAAGCCATTTGTAATTCCCACACGGCAAACAGTTGTGAAACATTGCCGACGGGTAAAGGGAATTCATATAAAAAAAACTGCGTCTGACTTCTCATCGGTGTGCTGTCCGGTCAGATCTGTTTTCATGATATGATCCCCGTGAAAAACATACCCACCGCTCATTAATCTCTCTACAAACATGTGCTGATCCACGCCGGTAGTCAGGCCTATTTCTTCTTTGCTGATTTTAAGAATCATGTCCATCACCAGATGAGGAGTGGAAAAATAATACCCTAAATCCAACCCGAATTCCCCATAGATTTTATCCGTATTTTCGCACACAATATCCAGAAGAATCAGTACATCACTGGCCTAGTATAGTTTACAGTAACCCCACCCATTTTACACCCCCCCTTTACCCAAACCCTCTTGGCGAATTCATAGTCACCAGTGGTGCACATACTGTCCCTAAGAGAATTGTAAAATGCTTCGATAGGCGGTAATGACACCTCATCTAGCCTCGAGGCAGAGTTTTAGTAATCATATGCATATATGCCCTTACACGTTAATAAATCATGCATTTCATCATCGGGGAAGTGCTTTTTAAGGAGGGAAAAGCTATCAAAATTGTCGCTTTTCTGTACCTGAATCTGTTGACTTAAGGACTTTTGGAAGAAACTGAAAGAGTCTAAAAAACGCATTTTATTAGGCACGTGTTACCCTTGTCTACTCTTTTCCACATGAATTCTAGCATCAGTAGCTTCTCCGATGATTCGGGTTTGCTATTATATGAAAAGAACCATCTATCCATGCGTTATCTACAACTCCCCCCTTGGCAATGCGGGCCAACGCCGGTAAAATCAACTTTAAATCGTAATTGGAATTGTGTATAAAAACCGGTACGAAATATTGCTGTCTAACTTTTCCATTGTACGATTGATATGCAACCCCTCCAAAGTTACTCCCCCGATGTTATTTCCTGCCATAAATGATCATGGTCGATCACCTTCCTCTTTCCCCGATTCCCAATACCATCATCAAATTCCCCCTTGCAAACCCAACATATTTTACGATTTTCAATGACCAATCTGTCATCTGGTGGTAGGAGCATAGGGAAGTTTGTGTAGCGTAGGCGAGAAATTGCACCATTCGCTGTTTTAATTAGACTGGTCAACGCAGAGCGCATGCAGTCTTCACCCCCAACGACTCAACTACATCCAGCACTTGCATGGTATTACTGGAGTCTCTTTGCGCATGAGCGTAAGAGACCCCTATGGCTTCGTGTATTTTAACACGATTTGGATTTGACGAATCGTACACGTCTGTGAGTTTTGCTTCACAGTCTAAAGCGATCCTATTACTCTACAGAAGCTTGTTCTGAAAGTTTTTAGAACGTAAGATCGCCCTATCTCCGCTAACCGTTTCCACAGCCTGGTATCCATGACGTTTACAGTTTTTCATATGATGCTTTAACTTTAAATTAGTCCATAATCGGGACAGGCATGTTGGACAATAATAACGTACACCCTCACATTTTTACCCTCACTTAAAACCCTACTAATATCTGTAATTGGATTGAAATGTCAAATTGAATCAGGTTCTGAAGGAGGCGTGTATAGAAGCAAAACCCAATGCTTCACTGACTCAATGGAGGGAGCCCTCACTGGGAATAATACCCCCTTTTTATCAGAACGCTGACCCTCCTCAAATTCTGTTTCGTACTGCAACACTGTAACACCAATCTTTAAATGTGCATTAGCCCGCTGAAAAATATATATCCCCCTTAATGTTACGGGAAATTGACCATTTAAACAATTAAAATCTACTTTAGGAAACTTTGACCCATCCCCATTAGCTGCTAATTCGTTCAACTTTTTCTTAGTAGCATTTTCGCGCAGAGGTCTAAAGGCGGCAATTAATGATGCATATTTGAAGCACTTTAGCCTCGCATCGAAACAGATTCGTTGTATTCCTCTACAACCCTCTAAATCAGAATGATATTCTAAAACGATAGCCCTCTCCCCATGTCCACCTCTTAAAATAAAATCTTTTTTAAATCTGCAAATGTTAATGCTTAAATTCTCAATAAATAAAACAACCGACCCGCTACCCCCCTCATTATAATTATCTAGTTTAGTCACAATGCTGCTTACCCAATCTGAAAAAACTCATAATTTGCCAAATGCGGGGTGAATTGCTAACATTTCTGTATGCAAGTATTCTGAATAGAGTTTGCTCGCATTCTCATTTAATAAATATATTTTTAGTGCTATTGCTGCTTTAAAACTGTCCCTCCATCCCCACACCCGCATATGTTGTTCAAGAAGGGCTTGAATCTTGTTAACATAGGAGTGAGTAATAGCCAGGGGGTCTGTTACTATATCCCCTGACATTAAGGAATTAAAGGCGTCACCGAAATTTGCGCTGTAGACATTAGTATGGTGCAAGGCAGAGTTAGACAAGAAAAAATCTGGTAGTATAAATGCTGGTGGGGGTATTGTTTCACTACTCTCATTAACCTTAATAGTGGGGGATGATATAATATCTACAATAGCACCATCACCAGTCTATTCAAATGCATTAGTTGAGCTTGGGGCGAAATCACCCAATTCACTGAGTATACCTTCCACTGTATTTGGGGAAAGCTGATCTAGCCTGCCTGCATTGTCATGTGTTTGAATTTGTTTATTACTATTAACATGGGGACCCGGTTTAGATGCACTTGTGGGCCTATCCCCCAAATATTCGTTTATAAACATGTTTGTCCATTTTGGGTCCTTAGTCATATGTATATCACAGCTTAAATCCTCTAGATTAGCTCATTCCCCAAAACAATCGTTTAAGAACCCCCTTTGCCACTCTAAGTCACTATCAAGTAAAACACTATCTCTAAAGTCCCTTGGTGGTGTAAGGATTGTCGAAGGTTCATTGCAAATAAGTGGTTCTTGAGTTGATGTCGATGGTGGTGGCGATAAGTTACCGATGTTAATCTATAAAAATAGGATTTATTTTCCATGTGCAATAACCACTATTTTATAAAGTCAAAAACTGCCAATTTTTCGCCCCGTCAGAACTTACTTTTCTCCTTCCATTTTATTGGCTAAATACTTGTCCAGTTCAATCATATAAAGTACCTGCAGACAACTTAAACTGTCCCTCCATCCCCACACCCGCATCTGTTGTTCAAGAAGGGCTCGAATCTTGTTATGATAGGAGCGAGTAATAGCCAGGGGGTCTGTTACTATATCCCCTGACATTAAGGAATTAAAGGGGTCACCGGAATTTGCGCTGTAGACATTAGTATGGTGCAAGGCAGAGTTAGACAAGAAAAAATCTGGTAGTATAAATGCTGGTGGGGGTATTGTTTCACTACTCTCATCAACCTCAATAGTGGGGGGTGATATAATATCTACAATATCACCATCACCAGTCTGTTCAAATGCGTTAGTTAAGCTTGGGGCGAAATCACCCAATTCACTTAGTATAGCTTCCACTGTATTTGGGAAAAGCTGATCTAGCCAGCCTGCATTGTCATGTGTTTGAATTTGTTTATAACTATTAACCTGGGGACCCGGTTTAGATGCACTTGTGGGCCTATCCCCCAAATATTCGTTTATAAACATGTTTGTCCATTCCGGGTCCTCAGTCATATCTATATCACAGCTTAAATCCTCTAGATTAGCTCATTCCCCAAAACAATCGTTTAAGAACCCCCTTTGCCACTCTAAGTCACTATCAAGTAAAGCACTATCTCTAAAATCCCTTGGTGGTGTAAGGATTGTCGAAGGTTCATTGCAAATAAGTGGTTCTTGAGTTGATGTCGATGGTGGTGGCGATACGTTGCCGATGTTAATCTATAAAAAATAGTATTTATATTCTATGTGCAATATTCACTATTTTATAAAGTCAAAAACTATGCCAATTTTTCGCCCCGTCAAAACTTACATTTCTCATACCATTATATTGGCTAAATACTTGTCCACCTCAATCATATAAAGTACCTTCAGACTACTTAACCAATTTTATATTTCGCCTTTTTACGATATTAATTTCACCGAAAATAATTGAGCAGAAAAAAGCGCGGTACATATTCACTAGTTGGTAGGCATGCAAGAAGTGAAGTTTGGCTAATGGCAATGGAATAAAGAAAGTATGATAAAAATATTTGTTATGGAGTTAGCACTACCTCACTAAGAAGCGATAACCTATTTTTTCGTAAAACATTTCAATGCGCTTCTAGTCACATATTTACCGGCTACTAAATAAGTACCAAAAGTCATTTAATATATCAAAGTTAAAGCACTGTCTGATTAAGGTTTTTTTGCCCCATCCCCCTCTCCTACAACAATTAGCCCGTGAGTTAATACACAGACACATACTACTAGCCGATTTAAAATTATCAATGGAGCAAAATATATAACGTAAGTAAACCAAATGACATTGGCTTTCGTCTCGTTGACTTTGCTTAATTAAGGTCGCCATGAAATAGATTTCACTGCAAGTGCCTTAGATCAGGTTTTGCTGCATAGTGTATTATTTGCATGTCAATCTCGAAAGAGTCTATTGAGCACTATCATAGAAAGAAATGATTTACGAAATTATTATAATAGTTTCAGAATATCTACCCCTTCTTGTCTCGTAATTGTAAAACTATAGCTTTGATGATAGTTTTTTAAAAAACGCGCGAATGAAAAATATCTATTTTTTTAAGTTCCTTTGAAAAATATACGCGTCATCTACAAGAATGCATAATCACAGGCGGGTATTCGTATGCAAAGCATATTACTGCTAGAGGCCTCCTGTCTCTGATTTGACCAAGGCGCGAAGAGGCATAGCCGTGCCTTAGATCGCGTTTTGCTAGGTAATGTATTATTTTTTAACTATGCTACACGGACACCATCTCTGATTAATCAAGGCGTGAAGAGGTAGATTCCTGGCGAGTTAAAAAAAGACATTTTAACTGAGCCGAATGTAAAAGTTAAACGATAAATAACTTGTTTAAAAAAGGAATTTGCAAAGCGAAATTTTAAGTGCATTATAAACTTGAATAAAAATATGGGGTTATTTTGAGTTTTCATTTATGTAGAATAGTAATAGTTTTTTTCCAATGCCTCTTTCCTACCCAGCCGCAATTATACAAAACTATCTGATAAATGCACTTACGTTAGAAATTGCCGATAACACATTAGAATATATCTGTCTATCTGAAGGGGCGCAAAGGTCCCTCTTCAAGTTCAAAGATCTGATTAGGTTCGTGTCAGTGCTATCAGAGTCGGCATCTATCTTTGATCGCTTTTGGTAAGGCAGACTGAGTATCAATCTCCTGGAATAAAAATTAATTTCAGTTTTTTCGCTAGGTAACTTATAGGCATATAGGCTTAAACTCATACGAAAAAAAAGAAAATTTGACTATTAGCTTCGTCTGAGATTTATTCAGAATTTTAAAGGGGGGTAGCGTTCCCACCTCCCCAAAAACCAAAGCTCATTCCAATACATAAATGGTATTGCTTATATTTAAATGAGACACATTGTTCAATTTAGTCTTAAAAATGAGATATTTCTATAAAGTACTTAAGAAGCAGTTTAAGCCAAATAGCCTATATCTGAACGGGTGTCATAAAACATATTTTAAATACGATACATAAAGAAGAAAAGAAACAATTTTGACTATTATGGCCGTTTGATGTTAATTCAGAATAAACCTAAGCCCCACTCCTCCAAAACCAAAGCTCATCCCAATACATTAACGATATTGTATATATTTAAAGGAGAGACATTGTTCAATTTTAGTCTTAAAAATGAGATATTTCTGCATTGTACTTAAGAATCATTTTAGGCCAAATAACCTATATCTGTACGGGTCTCATAAAACATATTTAAAATACGATACATAAGGAAAAAAAACAATTTTGACTATTATTGCCGTTTGATATTAATTCAGAATAAACCTAAGCCCCACTCCCCCAAAACCAAAACTCATCCCAATACATTAACGATATTGTATATATTTAAAGGAGAGACATTGTTCAATTTTAGTCTTAAAAATGAGATATTTCTGCATTGTTCTTAAGAATCATTTTAGGCCAAATAACCTATATCTGTACGGGTCTCATAAAACATGTGAATTTGCGTTTGATAATTGCATTAGTTTGCTGAAAACCAGACGACAGACAATTTAGTCTTAAATATGAGATATTCCTACAAGCGTTCTGATAAACACCCATTATACCTGACCAGCTGTCACATAAACATATGAATTTGCATTTGACAATTGCAATAGTTCCCTGAAACCCAGATGAAAGATAGTTAATAGGTAACTATATGAAAAAAAAGTCTCGAATAAAAAGAAATAATATATATCCACTTACCAAGATTCTTTTAGAATTCTCCATTTGAAAACAAATAAATTTAACAATAAAAGGTTATCTTTTCAAGTTGTTTTTTTTCAACTGATCTAGAAAAACTAATTGCATCTTAATTTATACCAAAAAGCATGATTATATGACCTCCGGGCCGAAACTAGTATTCAAACAGTTCGGGGTAACGAACTGTAAGTAAGGAGCGACCCGGCTCAATGGTAACCGAAACTCTAAAAAACGGAATTTTGATACCAATAGATACATCAAAAGAATTAGATTTTAGTGTCTATTTCAAATATATAAGTTTCATCAAGTTTAGTCTTATCTATCAAAAGTTACGCGCCTGAGAAAATTTGGCTGATTTTTGAAAAAAGGCGGAAAGACCCCCTAAAAGCTATAGAACCTTAATGAAAATTACACCATCATGTTCACCGTATAAGAGAACCCTACTGTAGAGGTTTCAAGCACCTATCTACAAAAATGTGGAATTTTGTATTTTTTGCAAGAAGAAAGGTCACGGATGCGTGTTTATTTGTTTTTTGTTTGTTTTTTTCCCAGGGATGATCGTATCGACCCATTGGTCCTAGAATATCGTGGGAGCGCTCATTGGAACGGAAATTAAAAGTTCTAGTGCCCTTTTTAAGTGACCAAAAAAAATGGTAGGCAACTAGGCCCCCTCCCACGCTCATTTTTTTCCCAAAGTCACCCGATCAAAATTTTGAGATAGCCAGTTTGTTCAGCATGGTCGAAAATATGATAACTATGTCTTTTAGGATGATTTAATACCCCGAAGTCCCCGGGGGGAGGGCTGAAAGTTATTAACTTTACCCAATGTTAACATATAGTATTGGTTATGGGAAATATACATACGTTTTCAGGGGGATTTTTTCTGGTAGGTGGGGGGATGGTTCGGGGATTATATGGGAGGATCTTTCCATGAAGGAAGTTTTCATGGGGGAAGGGACATTGCTATGAAGGGGGCGCCGGATTTCCCATTGTTATTAAAGAAAAAGATCAGAAATTAAATAAAAAAACGAGTTTTTCAACTAAAAGTAAGGAGCAACATCAAAACTTAAAACGAACGGAAAATATTACGTATATGATTGGGTTCACCCCCTAGTCAATACCTCGCTCTGTAAGCCAAAGATTTTTTAGTACTTTCATAAGAGTTATTTATTCTAATTAACGGCCTTGGTGATTAAGGGGCCATTTTTAAAGGATTGGAACAAAATTCGAACTTTAGCTTAAAGAGCAAGGTATTGACTAGGGGGCGAACTCCCTAATATACGTATTAAAAATCTATGAATATAGAAGTTCGTTACGTAAGTTAATCCGTAAGTTACGTATATTTATTACTAATAAAAACGTTCGTAAATAAAATTAAACAAGTTTCGAGAAAGCCATTTAACCAAATAAAAGTAAAATTAATATGCAAATTTTGTTTTAATTATTCATGTACTGTGAGCCAAAATCAAAACCTGCACTAATTCAAAAGCGTTCAAAAATTAAATAAAAAAACAAGTTCTTTAACTGAAAGTAAGGAACGACGTTAAAACTTAAAACGAACAGAAATTATTCCGTATATGAAAGGGGCTGTCCCCTCCTCAACGCCTCGCTCTTTACGCTAAAGTTTGACTTTCTCACAACTCTTATTTTTTTTAAACAACAAAAAACTTTAGCGTAAAGAGCGGGGCGTTGAGCAAGGGACAGCCCTTTTCATATACGGAATAATTTCTGTTCGTTTTAAGTTTTAACGTCGTTCCTTACTTTCAGTTGAAAAAACTTGTTTTTTTTTATTTAATTTTACAAAGAGACCACCTTTGAATACGCAATTTGACGATCTCAAGTTTTGGTTATTGAACCTAGAAAAACATGTTCGACAAGTCTTGTGTAATTCATTGTAGGGTTCCGACCTTATACATGGATATATGGAGCACCGTTAGTAGAAATCTCTCTGATTGGCCCAAAAAATAGGTGTTGCCTCATAAACCTGTCTGGTAAGGCACATACCATTGAAACTGCACTCATAATCATGCCTCAGGCTTGTAGGTGTGAAAGTACTAGATAGCTTTGCCCAGAAAATAGGTGTTGACACAGAAACCCGTCTGCTAAGGCATGTACCATTGAAACTGCCCACATATTCATGCCTCAGGCTTTTATCCCTGAAGTGTATAGATAGCACACTACTCCCGGCTCAATAGTAACTGAAACTGTAAAAAACAGAATTTTGATACCAATAGATGCATCAAAAGAATGAGATTTTTATGCTGATTTCAAATATATAAGTTTCATCAAGGTTAGTCTTAGGGGAGACTGGGGTAATGGCGTTCACCTAAGGTAAAATGAGAATAAAAATTAAAAGAAAAATTAAATTCAAACCTAATCATGTTAAATCGCTAGCATAGTATATTTTACCTATTGCACACTTGAATTGAGCCTTAATCAAGATTACATATAGGCATTAAGCATTGTTTTGCCAAACCAGCTTTGACCGGTATTACCCCCTATCCTAGGGGTAATGGCAGTCGGTAATGTCATGTTCTACTAAAGGGCTGTAAATAAAAAAAATGTGGGAAATTTCAATGACATAAACACGTTAAATTGAAATCATCAAATTTATATTGTTACATAATTCCGTATTTAGGAAATTACAAAAATGTAATTAAAAGTATGGACATAATTAGAAATCAATTATTTGAAACACAAAAAAACATCTTTCCATACTAAAAAAAGGCTTAAAAAATTCAAGCAGCAAAAAAAAATATTCATATAACTTATGAGCTTGCAGAACTTTAAGTCAATTTTACTTTCTTGAGCACATGTCACATAAATATCCCTCAGGAGTGTCCCATCCAGAACATTTTTGGTGTGCCCATAATACACAAGAAGTGCACCGATACCACATTTCTCCATCTTTCCCGGTGTCTTCGCAATAGAAACAGGTTTCTTTGCCGATCTCTGTCAAACATAGCTCACTTTCTGATTCGTCTTCACAAATGTTTTCCTCATCAATTGAAGTGTCGGAGTCAGATTCAAAAAGTTTCCTGATCATTTTCTTTTGCTCCACTTTTTGTATTTTTCTTTCAGGAACAGCAGGCTTTTTCTTTTCTCCATTAAATTCTTTTTTTACTTGCTTAGTTCTTTTGTTCTTTTTTTCTTTCCTTTTTAGTTTTTCCTCGATCTTGGTTTCTTTTTCTTCTCGCTTTCTTTTTTTTTCTTGAAGCAGGATTTTCATCGGTGTTGAAGTCAAGATCTGAGAATGTTGCTTTTGTCTCGCTCCTTTTCTTGGCTCATCAGCCCAATTACTGCATCCAGGTAGAGGAGAAATCTCTTGTATAGACACATTAATTTGTGTGTTAGGCTGAATATGAACTTTATCAAGTAGGACAGAGGATTCTGAGTTTTGTTCAGTCGTGACTTCGTATCGGCCTACTTCTACGATGTCTTCATTTGCAGTAGCTTTCAAGGAAACGTCCACACAAACAGGCGTTAAGTCTTGATTCTTCTTGAGGATGTCCCCTACCAAAAAATCCTTATCTGTGAAAACTCCTGGATTAAGAGGATGGATCCCTGTGTTTTTGAACCCACTTGTTGCCTTTGCAATCGTAGCAACTGGTGAATACACCTTATTGAATATCTCTGCTACATCGTAAGGGGTTATTTTTACTAAATTCCTGGATTTCATGAACAAATCACATTCCCTTTTGTAAGCAACGTTCAAAGGCGAGTAAAATACTACATCCAGAGACTGAAGCCTATGTGATGTATGGGGCGGTAGTGACACCATAACAATCCCTTTCTCCCTACAAGTATCATATGCTTCAGATGAGCAGTGGGTGGAATGGTTGTCCAGAATAAGAAGCATTTTGTTGCATGAGTAAACTGAGCAAAGTGTTTTAACCAAACAACGAACAGTTCTTCATTGATCCAGCCTGTCTTAGAGCATGAGTAAACTGATCCAGGTGGCCCATTTTTTTCTAAGAGTGGGGACATGCGAGCTCGAGGAAATATGAACATTGGTGGAGCATAAAGCCCTCACGAACTCATTGCACAAACAACTGTAATATTTTTTCTCCTTTCCCAACTTGTTATAGAACCCACACGCTTTTGGCCCCGTTCTGCCAGTATTAGACCAGGGTCCTGCACAGTGGTGATCCCTGTTTCATCTACGTTCCAATAATTGGTATCTTTAAACTTGTATTTATCCATAGCCTGTTCTAAATTTTGGAAAAAACGATTCACTTCCTCTTTGTTGATGGCTCTTCCAATGATGGCTCTTCCGATGCTTGTGGCTTCAGGTTCGCGCACACTAATTTTGTTTCTGTCCATGAATCCGTACATCCAATCCAAGCCAGCCATTTTTGTTTCTTTATCAAATCTATGGCTTAATAGGTTTCTTTCTGCATATTCAAATGCAATTTTTCTTAATTTCAGTGCAGTGATGCCGTAGAAAATCTTCGATAAAGTTTTTACATGGTCAGCTAGAGCTGCTTCGTGAACAGGAGGGAAGACACACTTCCCGCCTAAGCTTGGATCAGAATCAATCCCACTCTTCATTCGTTCTTGCAACGTGCTGAATGGTATTTTGAATTGATCAGCAGCCTTTCGAATCGATAATCCTCTAGAAATGGCTGTCTTTGCTTTCTTTAAGTCCTCTGTAGTCCATGCAGCTTTATCTGTTTTCCTTATGTATTTTCTGGGCATCTGAAACATAAAAAAAAAAAAATGAGTACTAATGGGGTAATGCCGGTCATGACTGCCATTACCCCTAGCGCGGTGACCACCATTACCCCAACCGCATGGTTATTATTTAACGGCTAAAAATTAGAATATCAGTGCTTAAACCTTAATAAAATGCTACATGATACAACAATATGACTTACCTTGTTATTGCGAGATAAGTCTCGTTCCGTAAAATGTGAACAGAAAGAGCTGATAGTGGATTAAACTATTGTCTGTCTTATAAGGTGAAACGTCAAAACAGTCTTTCTTACACAACAGACAAACTAAGGCTGGCAAGATGCCGAGCACTCCAATAGTATTTCCATAAACTGTCTCGAGATGGCAGCACCCATCGGTGTGAATCTGCGTTATCCACTTTACGAGAAATCATAGTGACCGCCATTACCCGCTGACCGCCAATACCCCAGTCTCTCCTACCCATCAAAAGTTACGCGCCTGAGAAAATTTGCCTCATTTTTGAAAAAGGAGGGAACACCCCCCCCCCCCAAAAGTCATAGAACCTTAATGAAAACCATACCATTAGATTCAGCGTATCAGAGAACCCTATTGTAGAGGTTTCAAGCTCCTATCTGCAATTAACTAAAAAAAACAAGTTTTTCAACTGAAAGTAAGGAGCGACATTAAAACTTAAAACGAACAGAAATTATTCCGTATATGAAAGGGGTTTTCCCGCCTCAACGCCTCGCTCTTTACGCTAAAGTTTCTTATTGTTTAAAAAAATAAAGTTGTGAGACAGAGTCAAACTTTAGCGTAAAGAGCTGAGGCGTTGAGGAGGGTACAGCCCCTTTCATATACGGAATATTTTCTGTTCGTTTTAAGTTTGATGTCGCTCCTTTCTTTCAGTTAAAAAAACTTGTTTTTTTTTAGTTAATTTCTGAACGTTTTTGAATTAATGCAGCTTTGATTTTGGTTCACCGTACATGAATAATTAAAACGAAATTCGCGTATTAATTTTACTTTTTTGGTTAATTGGCTTTCTCGAAATTTTGTTCTGACGTAACTTACGAATTAACTTATGTAACGAATTTATATATTCGTATGTTTTTATTACGTATATTAGGGAGTTCGCTCCCTAGTCAATACCTCGCTCTTTACGCTAAAGTTAGAATTTTGTTCGAATCACAAACCCCGAATCACAAATACCGGTTAATTAGAATAGATAACTCTTTTGAAAGTAATAAAAAAAAACTTTAGCTTAAAGAGCGAGGTATCGACTAGGGGGCGAACCCCCTCATTTACGTAATAATTTCTGTTCGTTTTAAGTTTTAATGTTGCTCCTTACTTTCAGTTGAAAAAAACTTGTTTTTTTATTTAATTTCTGATCGTTTTTTAAATAATACTGGGAAATCTTGCGCCCCCCTTCATAGAAATGTCCCTTCCCCCAAGGAAATATCCTCTATGGAAAGATCCTCCCCCGTAACCCCTACTCCGACCCCGACCCCCCACTAGAAAAAATTCCTCCTGAAAACGCCTGTATACTTCCCATAACCAATATTATATGTAAACAATGGGCAAAGTTTATAACTTGCAGCCCTTCCCCCAGGAACTATGGGGGATTAAGTCATCCTCAAAGACATATTAATTAGATTTTCGACTATGCTGAACAAAGTGGCTATTTAAAAATTTTGGTTGGATGACTTCGGGAAAAAATGAGTGTGGGAGGGGGCCAAGTTGCCCAAAAAAACTAACAAATAAACACGGATCCGTGATCTTTCTTCCGGCAAAAAATACAAAATTCCACATTTTGCAGATAGAAGCTTGAAACCTCTGTAGTAGGGTGTTCTGATACGCTGAATCTGATGCTGTGGTTTTCATTAAAGGTCTATGACTTTTAGGGGTCTTTCCCCCCTTTTTTCGAAAATAAGGCAAATTTTCTCAGGGTAAGACTAAACTTGATAAAACTTATATATTTGAAATCAGCATAAAAATCTGATTCTTCTGATGTATCTATTGGTATCAAAATTCCGTTTTTTAGAGTTTCGGTTACTATTGAGCTGAGTCGCTCCTTACTTACAGTTCGTTTCCACAAACTGTTTGAAAATGTGGAATTTTATATTTTTGCCAGAAGAAAAATCACGGATGTGTTTTTTTGTTTTTTTGTTTGTTTGTTTTTTTCCCCTGGGGTGATCGTATCGTCCCAGTAGTCCTAGAATATAGCGGGAGGGCTCATTCGAACGGAAATTAAAAGTTCTAGTGTCATTTTTAATTGACCAAAAAATGGAGGGCAACTAGGCCCCCTCCCACGCTCATATTTTTCCAAAAGTCATCCGATCAAAATTTTGAGATAGCCATTTCGTTCAGCAAGGTCGAAAAATATATTAACTGTGTCTTTGAGGATGACTTAATCCCCCACAGTCCCCGGGGGAAGGGCTGCGAGCTATGAACTTTGCCCAGTGTTTACATATAGTATTGGTTATTGGGAAGTATACAGACGTTTTCAGGGGGATCTTTCTGGTAGTGGGAGTGGGGAACGGGTCGGGGGTTACATGGGAGGATCTTTTCACGGAGGAAGTTTTCATGGGAGAGGGGACATTGCTGTGAAGGGGGCGTCGGATTTTCCAGCATTATTTAAAAAAACGATCAGAAATTGAATAAAATAAAAACAAGTTTTCAACTGAAAAACTTTCCAGCTGAAAGCTTTTCAACATCAAAACTTAAAACGAACAGAAACTATTACGTATATGATTGGGTTCGCCCCCCCCCCCCCCCCAAGTCAATACCTCGCTCTTTACGCTAAAGTTTTTTAGTACTCTCATAAGAGTTTTTTGTTCTAATTAGCGGCCTTTATGATTAAGGGGTCATTCTTAAAGAATTGGAGAAAATTTCGAACCTTAGCGTAAAGAGCGAGGTATTGACTAGGGGCGGACCCCCTAATATACGTAATAAAAGTATGCGAATATAGAAGTTCGTTACCTAAGTTACGTTTATTTATTACTAATAAAAATGTTCGTAAATAAAATTAAACAACTTTCGAGAAAGCCGTTTAGTCAAGAAAAAAAAAGTAAAATTAATATGCAATTTTCGTTATAATTATTCATCTACGGTGAGCCAAAATCAAAACCTGTATTAATTCAAAAACGTTCAGAAATTAAATAAAAACAAATAACATTTAACTGAAAGTATGGAGCGACATTAAAACTTAAAACAAGCAGAAATTATTCCGTATGTGAAAGGGGCTGTCCCCTCCTCAATGCCCCGCTCTTTACGCTAAAGTTTGACTCTTTCTCACAACTCTGTTTTAGAACAATAAAAGACTTTAGCGTAAAGAGTGGGGCGTTGAGGAGGGGACATCCCCTTCCATATAAACAATAATTTATTTTCGTTTTAAGTTTTAATGTCGCTCCTTACTTTCAGTTAAAAGAAACTTGTTTTTTTTTTAATTTAATGGTGTTAAGACCAAGAAAATACATATACTATTCATATATCTTGGCTTTTTTTCGACATATATGACAATGGTATGGCTTGGGAATAATGCTGTAGAATTAAAGTATACTTGATACTCTGATATTTTTCGTAGTAGAAATTAAAATAATGGGAACCTCAATTGAGCAAGTACAGCTATTAACACTTGGCTTAGACAAATGTTAAGTTGACTAAAATTGGTAACTTTGGGAATTTATGTTTTGCACTAATCAACAATAAGAAGTAATTGTTCGAGATATATGGTAGCCAGACTGTTCTAAATTGAAGACAAATTCTTGTACTTTATTACTGTTTAAGGTAACAATTGCACAATTCAAAACTATGCTTTTCATCTAATTTTTCAGATGGGTGGAGGAAATAGCTCACAGGGCACCAGTGGGGCAAAACTCAGTTGTATCTATAGAAGAAAAAAGCGGACAGATCTCTGTTGATCTATTTTGCTTCATGTGCGCCGGTGCTCGAAGAGTATCGTCCGTGAAAGATTTACTTCTTTGGGCTTTATCGCCCTCCTCTAAACGAAAGGGCATAATAATATAACAGTGTAATTAACTAATTTTAAAGTAGAGCAAAAATAAGTTATTAGTTATAATAAATTAGGTATAACAGCTTTTCGCTTAAAAATTAAAACAGAAAAAGGGTATAAAATGGACCAAGCTTAACTGAATTGGTATGGAGTCCGTAAAATCATTGCAGGTAGTCATATTGGTCCAAATTTTGGATGTTTTACCCTATTCAATGTGGGTAAATATATCTCTTCAAATGCAATAAGTGGACAAATATCTAACAGTTCGTCAATTTACGGCCTATTTTCAAAAAGAAAACGGAAAGCAGGTCTTCCGTGGCTGGGGTGGGAGGATGTCATTAAAAAAAGGTTTAAGGGAAATGGGAATTTCCTGGGAGGATGTAAAGAGGGAAGCTTTGAATAGACTGGGATGGAGGAGGAGCGTGCGTAGCTGTGTTGGCCTCTAGCGGCTTGATGCTGCGGTGAGTTGTTAGTAGTAGCAGTAGTAATGTAAGATATGCCCTGTCGTTTAGTTGACTATTTGAACTGTGTTGTTTTCTTAGATTTGCATTCCGTGTACTAATCAAAAGGCGTATCTGCATGTTATTTATAGTCTTTTCTGCATGCCCAATGAAATGACACTTTCTATAAGGAAAATGAAACTTCTTTTTGTCTTGAAATGTGTAATAAGGAAAAACTTAATTCAAGAGAAGTAGTTAAAAAATGCAGTGTCGAGACAGTCTTCCACTATCTCCGAATTCCCCCGAAAGAAGGTTGGGTTCTTTGAAATCTCCCGAAAATTAACATCAACAACAGTTTATATTTCGTGTTGTCGTTTGCGTGCTTACAAATGCAAATTTTCGGAGAAACGCCAGAGAAAACATTTTTTTTTTCATTTTGACCCCCCCCCCCAAATATGGATAAAACCCACAAAATTCAAGGAAACCCTCTCAAATGGTGGAAGCGCTGAGTGGAGGAAATGGGGTTTTTTGTTTTCTCATTCGAGAATATTGTAAATCTCTTCTTCCTGCATATAGAACTTTGTGAAAGTAGTTGTGTTGAGTAAAGCTCGCTGCGCTTGATATTCTGCTGGCCACAGTTTTAATGTGAACGTGTATATAGCCTGTTTGTGCCAAATGGTTTCTGTTGGTGAAAACGGAGGTTGTTGACAAATTTAAAGGATTTTTTTGTCTTGGTCAGGTAACCGGTGTTTTTTTTTTAGGTAATTAAAAAATGGCTATGAATCACAAACGAGGAAAGTTTAGTGGCAGTTGTAGTGAGAGCACGATATTAGACAGAAATAATGAATTCTTGTGTCCCATTTGCTTTCAAATCATCGAAGAAGCTTATGTTACTATTTGTGGTCACAGTTTTTGCTATGGGTGCATTACCAAAAGTCTTGAATTGTCTAATCGATGTCCAAAATGTAACTTTGTTTTTGACTGCAACAACAAAATATTTCCAAATTTCTTACTGAATGAGCTGATAGCTAAATTTAAGTGTGGAATTGATCAGAAGCTAGCTATGATCAGTGAAGTGAACTTTTCTGACTTTGTTCAAGGCTTGCAAACTAGTGATGTTAGAGTTTCGCTGCCTGATGTGAATAGGATGTTGAATATATTAACTGAACGAAAGAAACAACTTGAAAGTGATTCGAAATTAAATCAGCTAGAATTGATGAAAGAATTTCTGACAATTATTAAGAGTAAAAGACAGAAGGAGGTTGAAAGGTTGAAGCGAGAACTAGCCGTCATTGAGCGTGACGAGATTTCAGTTAATGAAAGTATCCGTATCCTATGGCCTTCTGTTAGAGAAGTTAGTGAATCCACAGTTGTCCCTGATATACCATACAAGAAGGGTATGAAATTCAGCACTACAGTTGAAAGGGTTCATGGAAGTTCTGACATAAAGCGAAAAAGATTGCATGAACAGATTAACGATTTAGAAGCCTGTTATCTAGAAAACAAGGCCAGTGACTTTCATCTTGATATCGGCGGTGACATCAATGAATTTAATGATCTGTTATACAAGTTTACATGTTATTCAAGCTTGCGTCCGCTAGCCACTATTCACTACTCAAGTGACGTTTTTAACAACTCCAGCATCGTCTCTAGTATAGAATTTGACAAGGATGGTGATTATTTCGCGGTTGCAGGTGTTACGAAAAGAGTAAAACTTTACGAATTTTCATCCGTTATTAATGGAGTAATGGATTTGCATTATCCAATCGTTGAAATTGTTGGAAGTTCTAAAGTCAGTTGTCTTACATATAATCATTTTCATAAAAACTATCTTGGCAGCAGTGACTATGAAGGAAATGTAACTATATGGGATGTATCAACGGGTAAGAGGCTTCGCAGTTATCAAGAGCATGAGCGTCGCTGTTGGAGCGTTGATTTCAACCGTGTTGATACCAATCTGCTTGCTTCGGGTAGTGATGATGCCAAGATAAAGTTATGGTCCCTTAACGCTGATCACAGTGTAGCTACAATTGAAACCAAGGCAAATATATGTTGCGTTAGGTTCAATCCGGAAAGTCGATACCATCTCGCCTTTGGGTCAGCTGACCATAGCGTACATTATTACGATATTCGAAAGCCCAAAGGGCCGTTAATGGTTTTTAAAGAGCACAAAAAAGCAGTTTCCTATGTAAAGTTTTTGTCTGGTTCTGAGATTGTATCTGCCTCCACGGACAGCCAATTGAAGCTGTGGAATACGTCTCAAACTCACTCGCTACGAACTTTTCAAGGGCATGTAAATGAAAAGAATTTTGTTGGATTAGCAGCAAGGGGTGACTTTATTGCTGTCGGCTCCGAAAACAATGCAATGTATCTATATTTTAAGAAAATGTCCAAGCCTATTATGGACTTTAAATTTGATCAGACAAAAAATATTATCGATAAGGGTAATAAGGATGAAGAGAATAATGAGTTTATTTCTGCTGTTTGCTGGAAGAGGGACTCCAATTATATTGTTGCAGCGAACAGTCAAGGCATTGTCAAAACCTTAGAGATTGTATAAGTAGAGTCTTGTAGCCAAACTTTTTACCTCGTTGCCCCCTTTTCCGATGATTAATTCCTACCTTTCGTGTAAACCAGAGTTCTTTTGAGCGAGCAGTAAAACTGACTAGAGTTACATGTCTGTTGCCATTTTAAGAATTTTTAATGTCTATTAAGGCTTATACCCTGTGAAAAAAGCCTACATTTTGTGACAAGCCTACAGGTTCCACATCCTTCCATCCATTAAGTCAGAATTATGGTATCACTTATACTATTTCTTAGAGAATAATCTAGACTTCCTTAAAGTACCAATGGCTGTGAAAATGAAATCGCATTTTTAGAATTGGTTAAGTGGTAACGTGCACAGCCATAGTCTATATATCCTCAAAGATTAAAAAAGTCTGGATTCCAGTTTTTTTATGATAAAGATCTCCATATGCAGTTATGCACTTTTTGGTTGTGATGGGCGCCAAATGTGAGTGAAAAATCAGCAAAAAATAAGCCAAAACCATAAACAATAAACACTAAACAGCTTAAGGAGGTATAGCTTTCTTTGAAAAGTTGTTTGTCTTTGGGAATCAACATATTGTTTATGTATGAGTTTTTACCGACGAAAAGTGTTGCCAAACTTAACTAACTAGTTTGCTCATTAATTCTCAGGATTTTACGTGGCAACATTGACAAAAATGTGATGCTTTTCTAAAACCGTCATAATTTTGAAACAACTAAAAGAGAAATATGAGAAAATCGTGGTTTGCAGGTATGAATAGACCTAAGACGGGTCAAGTGGGGCATTTTTATTTTGATGATCTTAGTAATTTAAAATATAAACCATGGTATATTTTCATGTTTTTCCGACATTTTTTCAGTCTAAAAAATGAAATGAAAATCTAATTTCAAATGTAGTTCGTTAGATAGACGGAACTGACTCAGTTATCGAATAAAAGCAAATTGTCGTCGTATGCTGAAACATTAAACAGTAGGATTGCCAAAAAATAACGTAATAAAAGAATTGCACAGGGAACATAAACCTTATGGGTACTATTTAGGACTGGGTACTAATTATGGGTACTAGTTAAGAGATTTAACTAAAGTTAAGGACTTAAGTCATTAACTAAGTTAAGGACTTAAGTGTAGACCCTACGTGAGAACTTATGATTTGGAATTGGAGTTTTGAAGTTTTCCAGTCCTGTACCCTTTTGGTTCTCACCCCCCCCCCCCCCTCCCTAAGGCCAAGAAAACCTCTGTTGAAACATTGATGCATGTATGCAGCTAATTTTATCTTTTTCAAAATCCCTTTTGTACTCTCGATTGAGAATTCCTGATTTTAGAGTAATATCCACAAATGATTGCGGCTTTAATTCCTTAGTTTTGTTTGGGTGTGTCATTGCTCAAGGGAATAAGTGAATATTTTTTCAAAATTGTTTTCTTTAGTTTGTTTTCTTTCCTTGATCCTGCAGGAAAAAAGTGAATTTGTGATTTAATAGTAAATTTTGAGTTGTGACCCTTGTGCGATAGGGTTTGTTATTAATGTGAACCAGGTTCGACAGTTGTTTCCGGAATGTGAGCTTCCTCATTTAAATAGCCACGGTTAACCTTAAATTCTACGGTGATATTTTAAAAAAAATTAACTTTAGGTTGCTGTAAAATTCAACCTACGTAAAATTTAATCGGAGAAAGCTCAATCTACCCATTTTTTACACCACGCAAAATCCATTCTGTTTAATCCCCAACCCAAGCGAAACCCAACCCACACAATATTTGACATGGCAAAACTCAAACCTCCTAAATTTAATCAAAATAATTGAAGCGAGCAAAACTTTGTCGATGACAATTTTAACCAGGTAAAATCGATCTACTCAGCAGAAAAAAAAAAACAAAAAAACAATCGATTACTCAACAAAGATGATCTTGCATAATTCTATCCAATATCTCTAGATTTTATGGTTTGAGTTGTGCTGCGTTAAGTTCTCCGGGATTTTTTTTTTGAAACCTTAATTTTGCTTAGGTTGAGTTTTGTGTGGCTGAATTTAGCATAAAATGAGTTTTGCGCGGGCTGAATTCTGGGTTAGGTTTTACGTGGGCTCAATTTTGTTTGGGGCGACTTGTGCACCGAAAATGTTGCATACTATATAACGAGATCGTGATTTCTGAAACTGTGTCTATATAATGCTTAGCTGTCTGGATGTTGAATCGATTGTGTTTCAGCAGCATATCTAAACAGAAGAGGGGAATGATTTTATACCCTAGGTTTGTTTGACAAAACCCACTCCCTTGTAAACAATATAAATCTTTCAAACATCTCCCCCTTTCTTCCGCAGAAAGTTTGTGAGGAAAACCATGGTAAATTTTGACAGGCATGGCAAACGTTTGCTAGTAAAACTTAGTCGGGTGTACCAAAAGTTGATGGTTTTTGGAGAGCCTACTTGAGTATTGTGCATATAAGCTACCGGACTTTCGTTCAGGGAAACTACCGAACAATTTCTGATAAAATATTGAAATATGGAAAACTTCTGGTCTTATCTAAGAATTTTTGGTATAATTTAGAAGCCCCCCCCCCACCTTCAAAAAGATGTCGGTACGCCCTTTCTTGAGCACTTGAGTTTTGGCTGTTTTTCAGACGTGGTGAGCCAGTGGTCTATGGTTGCTGACCCTACTTATATTATACATCATTGTAAAATAATTATAATTATGAACATATTCTAATTAGTTAGTTAATCTGATATAAAATTACTTTGAATGATAGCCGTTCGTGAGCCTAGTCCCTAGTAGGTCAGAAAAATGACGCTGGAAATATTATGTTTATTTTTATTTATCGCAAGTTCCGAGCTTGGACGTTTTTTCCCAAATAGAAAAAGTATCACTTCGATCATATTTTTCCTTGTCAAGTCTTGCTGTGTCATGTGTTATTCTATGTACCCTTAAGTGTATCCTAAGAATTTTTATATTTTTTTTGTATTAAAAGAAAGGATTTTATTAAATTCTTAGGGTACAAAGAATTTTTATTCTTTTCGTTAATACTGTATTGCCAATCTTCTCCATTCAGAAGAAGTTCGTTTATATAATTCTTCTGGACTATATGCATGGCCTGGATTGACCAGTGGGGTTATGTATTTTTGCCAATAGCTTATTTATTTTAAAATAGTAGAGAGAGGATGGTTGAAAGGAATCTTCCTAGTTGTATTTTAAGCTATCGAATGAGATTTATTAGCCTAAAAAGTGTTAAACAGTGAGCATGATAAAATATATTGATAAAATGCATTGTTTTCTGGATTAAGAGGATTGGGGCCTAACCCGGGCAACTTGCGCCTGTGTTCTTTGACAGTTGAATTGTCAATAATGCACCTTTATGGGTAGTTTCGTCTACAATTACCGTGATAAATACCACTAAGGCATATAGATTAAGGTTATGCCTTTCTAGATGGCACTCTTGATGTTTTCGTAAAAGTAGCGTTTTCTACGTCTTAAGAGCGTAAATGTGCGAATAAGCTGGCTTTTTTAAAGTCAAGGTTTTCTTGGCAAATATTTTGAATCTGTAAAACATGGAGATCAATCAAGAAATTCCTTTTGGCCGAGTCACCAAGGAGTATGTTTAATAAAATTGAATCTGCTTAAAGCTTTATGCTATTTCCTCAAATCCAGTATTGAAAATATTCAGCTGTGTGAAATCAAGCTCTTAAACTTAAGTCAGCTTAAACAGCTCTTAAAGTGAGTGTTAATCTAGAACGGGTTCCGAGGGAGTGCAGAAGAGCATGTAAAAACGCTCATGTAGGATAAATACGGCCCTTTTAAATTGAAGTAAGTTATGTTTGCCGAGCCCTTAATTCCTGAGAAGTTGTTAGAATATGTTTCGATTCTGCGTTGTTTTACGATCGCTCAAGTTTCGCATTAATTTTTTGGGACTGTTTTCTGTTGTTTGTTTGTTATAAAATGTATTCCATCTTTAATTTTTTAGTAAATATTGTTGTCCAAATGCTTAAGATAGCTTAAGAAAGGTTCAGGGTGTATTCCTTTTTAGTTACCCTAAGCAAATTTTATGTAAGTTTATTAAAGGGGGAAAAACCTGTGGCACGTTCTTTTAGTTTGAGAATTGGAGGAAAATTGTTTCCTCCTCCCCCCAAATTCGAAGTCACGTTGCTTTAAATTTTGTAGAAAATTCAGTTCTAAACAATTGAACAAAAACAACGCCTCTCAATTTCATTGTGGAGGAAGTAATAGAGAACTTTGATGATATACTCATTATTGTTCTCAGACCGCTGATCAGAGCAGAATGCTGAAAGACGTTTGCATAAAAACGACAAAAGATGGAAGATCTTAGTTCAAAGATTTCACTTTTAAGCGTTTTCTGACAAAAGATGTAAGATCTTAGCACATTGATGAGGGAAAAAACGGCCCCAATAATTAAGGTTTCAATAATTAAGGTCTCTTTGGAGCAGAATACGGTTAATTTAATATAAAGCTTCTTTTGGGTGTTTTATCATTTAGTGCAGAATACTGCATAAATTCTGCGGAAACAAGTCTTAGATCCTCCCAAGGAAGTCTTTCCTGTCTCTCCTTTTTCTTTAGTAGTCTTACCCATCACTAGCAAATTATCAGTTTCATGGAGATGGTTTCCAGTTTCTCTGGATAGATGTGTCAAGATGAATAGTTTGAAGTAAAAGTGTTGAAGTTTTTAGAGTATTGCGATGTCTGTAGTTGTTTTACCGTGGTACAACACATAGTCAAGGATTATTGTTACACTAGTATAAGGTGTTAAGATAAAAATTGTGTCAATATTATGTAGAAGGAATCATGAGTGGATTTACGACCCCAACCAACCGTGAAGTAGAGCGAGGGAACAGGTAAAACGAATGCTAATAAATGAAGCTATTATGAATTTGGATATACCGGAACGACAATGATGCTACTGTTTCACATCATCAATTTTGTAGGTTTCCTCTTTCCGATTCTGACAAAATGAACTGATATAATCTCTTTTTCTTGTACGCTTTTTAGAATATGCTTGTTTTGTGTTTATTTTTAATCCTAATGAAGAAAAGCTCATACTTAGTTCTGTATTATTTTGCAAAAAAATTGATTCGCCATCGTTTTTATGTTATAAAATTTTTGATCACGTCAAAAGCGTCATTGTAAAAAGTCTCACTTTTTTTTTGTTTTTTTTTTTCATATCATCGAGCAAATCTTTGGCATTTTTTTTTATTATTTCAGAAAAAATTACAACGTTCATCTGTCACCGACAAAGCGCCACTGTTTTTGTCCGTCTATTCAAAAAAGTTTCACCAGTATTTTGTGTCATAAGACAAAGCGTCGGTGTTTTCATCTCGTGTGTGGAAAAAGTCATGGTGTTTTCACCGCGTTGAGAAGAGTTAAATTCAGCGGTTTCCACAGGGAAGGGCAGAGACGTGATTCAGTCCTCCCCCCCCAGAAGAAAAACTACATAAAAATGCAATATGTTCTAGCATTTGGGAAAAACTGATGTTTTCTGGAGAACATTTTTTTGTTTCAAAAGCATAGTACAACACACCCGCCCCTAAAAAAAATAATTATTTAAGCACCTCCCGTCGCCCTGGAAAATTTTCTGAGGGAATTCTTGTTTAAATCTAAATAATCTTCGCTAAGTCTGCTTCCAAAAAGAAGAAGAAAAAAAGAAATAAGCTTCTTCTGCTTCTATTTCCTAGTGGGATATGCATTTTTAAACGTCAGGGAATTAGTGTTATGCTATCTCGCGCATTTCCCGAGTTTAATTTGTCTGGAGATGTTTTCTAGGCGATTTGACGTCTACGACTTGTAAGATTTGTGTGTTTAACGTTGCTCCAAAGATTTTCTATGTGTACGTAATTATTTTCTTATTAAGGTAATGGATTTTCGTTTTCGTTTATTTTATATCATTCTTGTAAACGTGACATTTTGCTTTTCAATCCACTTGGTTTTGGGCGTCCCTTTCAAAATTGTTTTGTATCTTCTTGAAAGAATACAATTATTATGTTCTTGTTTTTGTTTCTTGTCTTCTAGTTTTTGTATTAGGCTTTTAGAGGTGAAGATTAAATATAGTCTTGGTTTTTGAATTAAAATCTAGTTGCCATCCAGCCATGGCTAATCGGAGAAAAAGCCAAGACAGATAGTCTGAGTGAGAGGCAAAGCTGGCATAACCCTTTTTTTCTTATTTTTCAGAAAATTTATTTTGAAAAACAATTAAATCAATATTCTGACATGAGTCGAATTTCACATGGGCGGCAAAATTTCTTTTTTTTTGTGTCTGTTTGCTTTTCTGATAAACAATTTTTATAAGCTAGGTTCTTACTAGTCGAATTTTTTGTGGGCAGTCATATTTATTGCCTGTTTTTGTACATAATTATTTTTATGAAGAATTTTGAAACAATTTTTTCGTAGTTGTCGAATTTCGCCTGGGCAGCGGAATCTGTTGCTGTTCCTGCTTTTTGTATAAACCATTTATAAAGACAATTTGAGTTATTTTCTAACAGGATTTGGATTTAGCTCGGGTTTGGGTTGCTGGATTTTTTATGTTTGTTTTTCAGATAATCTAATTTTATAATATTGTTAAAGCTAGACCTTTCTGATACGCTGAACAAAATGGCTATCTCAAAATTTTGATTGCCAGTGTTTGGGGAAATGATGGTGACAGGTATGATTAGAGAGTCAAAAAGTCGAAGTTTCAGTTGCATAGATAGGTATTTATTTTTAAAGAGGGGGAGTAGCCTCTTGAAGCTTGTACTTCCTAGGGCAAGTCTTCGTTTTATATCGTCGGAGCAGTTGTTGTCTGAAGATATTAGGCTCCCTGGGTACACGAACTTGGTCACCGATTCGACTTCTTCGCCACTTACTATGACATGAACAGGAGATGGGTTTGGGTCTTTTGTGGTGCGCATCGCTTTGGTCTTCTTTGGGTTTAAGAACATACCAAAGCTATTTGCGGCTGTTTCAAGTTCGGAGGCTTGGGCTTGTATACTGGACTCAGTTTCTGCTTGCTTGTCTAGGTCGTGAGCATAAGCTAGGGTATCGATGTTTGTACCGTTAACGGTCACTCCTACATTGTTCTCAAACAGGGACAATATGGCATGTAAAAAGAGCTTGAAAAGTTGCGGTGAAAGTATGCAGCCTTGTAGCACGCCCGAAGTTGTAACAAACTCTTCTGTTTGGCCTTCTGGGGTCTGAACACAGCTACGGTAATTGTCATACTTATTTTTGACTATGTTGACTATATTTTCGGGAACGCCATAGTGGGCTAGTATATGCCAAAGTCCATTTCGCCATACTAGATCGAAGGCCTGCTTAAAATCAATGAATAGTTGGAGGATGTTTTTGCCAGATTCAAGGTACCTTTCTGCGAGTTGCCTCACTACAAAGATCTGGTCGATGGTAGACCGTCCAGGGCAAAAACCAGCCTGATAGTCGCTGATGATGTGATCTGTTATGGCTCTGATTCGGTTTAGAAGGATCCTTGTTATGACTTTGGCTGGATGACTTGTAAGGCTTATGGGTCGGTAATTCTCACAGTTGTTTTTAGGGCCTTTCTTGTGGAGCGGCACAATGACTTCCTTCGCCCATGCTTTTGGGAAATGGCCTGTTGACCACACGGCGACAGCCACTTTATGTAGTAGGTCCTCTAGCAGAGGAGATCCAACTTTAAGCAGCTCGGCAGGGATACCATCAGGGCCTGGGGCTTTATTTTTCTTAAGACTGTGAATGGCCTCTTTTACTTCACTACTTAAGGGTTGGGGGCTAGGGTCGCATTCCAACTTGGGGAATCCTGATAGCACAGTAGGGTTGCAGGTAAAAAGCGGATTCAGTTTCTCTTCGAAGTGACTTTTCCATCTGTCTTTAATAGCCTCGCTGTCACTGAGGAGCTTACCACCCTTGTCCTGGACGCTAGCAGCGATGGTGGTTTTTTTCTTGGAGAGTTCTTTGACTATTTTGTACATTCTGTGGCTGTTTTCTGATTTGAAATCCTTTTTGCAGGACTTGCACTTCTCCTGTATGTAATCTCTGAGGGCTGTCCGAATCTTTTTGTTTACCGTCCGCTGTATCCGCTTATACATGTCCCTACTTTGTCGGTCCTGCTTGTTGCAAGCCCGTCGCTTTTGGTCACAAAGATCTAGGATCTAGGTCACAAAGATATATTAAAAGTATTATAAATAATAAAGATAAGGTCATAGTAGAAATATATGAATATGTATATCTGCCATCAGGCGGCTGAATTAAGTACTAAATTGGTATAGCAAAAATCTAGATGTGATTGGAAAAAAAGTCGAATGAAAATACCGGTAGTTAATGTCGCTTCGCGATCTTTTTTTTTCGTAAAACTAAATTTCGTGAGTGTTTGGAGTTCAATTTTGAAATCTGAATCTGTGATCCAGGGCTTCTCTGTTTTTGGTTTGTGGTCTAAGATTTTGTTAGCTGTATCTATGAGTGCTGTATTCAGTTTCTCAGCTAGATCATCTAAGATCTCAGGGGCTATGGTCGACGGGAGTGACTCAAGTACAGGACCAAGACTTTCTTCTAGTGGCTGCAGGAAAATGGTGCGTGCGGTAGGTTCTTTCAGTTTATCGAACGGAAACTTGGGATCTTATTTTTCTTTACAGGAAGGGTTTTGAGTCGGAGTTTTGCAAATGTGCTCATCACAAGGACGTGATCGGAATTGAAATCTCCTCCAGGCAAGGCGGTGATCTTTGTGACAGATGACTTCCACCGTTTTGAGATGAGGACATAATCGATCAGATTTGTCGTCTTTCAATCTGGTGATATCCAAGTTGCCTTTCTTCTCTTTCTATGTTTGAACATTGAGTTCGTAACAAAGAGATCATTATCCGTGCATAAATCAAGTAGACGCCCCCCACGTGCGTTTCGCCTCCCAAGACCGAATCTGCCTAAGATATCACTGTCAGGTTGTTTAGCTTCTCTGGCGATAGCATTGAAGTCACCCATTACTACGAGGAGATCTTTCTTTGGGACTTCATCAGTTAGAGACTGAAGTTGTTGATAGAAGGTGTCAACTTCTTCATCAGGTCTTGAGGAGTCGGGGGCGTACACTTGGATGACGGTGATGTTTTGTAATTTCGCTCGCAGCCGAATCATCATAAGGCGCTCTGAGACTAACTTTGTGGCTATGAGTGCGCGCTTTGCGTGTCAGGAGAAAGCCAACGCCTTGTCGGTGTTTACCATCAGATCTACCAGAGTACGAAAGTATGATGTCACCGCTTCGTTGTTCTCCTGAACCAGGTAAGTGAGTTTCCGAGAGGCTAATAATGTCCCATCTGTACCTCTCAAGCTCTTTGACAACTAGCTCTAGTTTCCCAGTCTTTGCCAAAGTTCACACATTCAAAGTCCCCAGGTAGAATGGGGCTTTCTGGGTCAGAATAGTGGTTTCTCCTGGTAGAGTGCTATCATCCTCAATGGGATTAGTCATCATCTGCCGAGTTCGTCTATCTTCGTCTGAAGTCGTCAGATCGTCGGTTCCCCCGTACGCGGTAACATTATCATTATCATTATCATTCGCTATTATATCTTGCCTTCCGTCGGTTACCCCAGACGCGGTAGCACGGTTTCGTCTCTTTGTTTTCAACTGATCCATAACATTTAAAAGAAGAGGGTTTCGTGGCAATTTTAGGACAGCGGCAAGCCATTCCTCTCTGTTCTTTGCAGGTGGCCCATTTCCTCCATCTTGAGAGTACTCTGCCCTCACAGCTTTCTGCTTGCTGACTATTTACCCATAGCTGAGACTAGGGTTTGACTCTGTCGGAACGTGTCCACGCGCCGATGGGCCCAGCACAGAACCATAAAAGGGGCCTTAGTTCCTCCTTAACTGTGTTTGCCCCCACAGTTAGGGGTCCTAGTTATGTTTAAGGGCCCCCAGGAACTGGGTCCCCCTTGGGCCGCGCCTTCTTATTGGTTATTCGAAGGAATTCCCCATATCTGGAGGACTTTCCCCTATCCGCCACCTGAGGACGCGCCTGAGCTGCCTGAGGCGGCACTCACATTATATCCCCCAGGGCATAACTTACAGTCTTAGCCCTGAGGGCTGTGGGGAGGGGTTGTCATACTCAAAAACATAATTTCCGGACCCTTCAACTACGTTCAGCAAAATGGCTATATCAAAATGTTGATCGGAAGTGTTTGGGGAATGATGGGCGGGGAGGGGGGACATTCATCCTCCGATCATTTTTTACTATTAACAAGGGCTCTAGCCATCTCAGTTCCCAATTGAATGAGCCCTTTTTGAGGTTTCTATGACAACGCGTTCTATAAAAAAACCTTATATGGCCCCAGGGCATAACTTGCAATCTTAGCCCTGAGGGCTGTGGAGGGGGGGGGGGATTGTCATGCTCAATAATATAATTTGCGGACCCTTTAACTACGTTCAACAAAATGGCTATATCAAAACGTTGATCGGAAGTGTTTGGGAAAATGATGGGCGTGGGGGAGGGGCATTCGTCCTCCAATCGCTTTTGACTATTAATAAGGGCACTAACCAGGGTTGCCACCAGACCAAAAAAATTCGTAACGTCCAAGCTTTTAAAAACGTAACTTTTTCTTAACTTTTGATAGGAAAGTCTCTTTTCAAGGCAGGAGGCCTTTATTTCACTATCAAGAGTGGCAATTTAAGGGGGGGGGGAGGTGTTGCCTGTATAATTTGAAAATAATTTTTATATAATCTCATTAAAAAGTCTGTTTCCACATTTTAAAAGGTACCTTTTTTTGTATCTTAATTAAAATATTTGAAAACCACCTGTCCACCTTTCTAGATATTAATGGATTGGAACTTTTTTTGCTTTTACAGCATAAACAACTATGCAATAGGAAAAATCGAGTTGATTGTGGTGCAATTTTGCCTTTTTTCTCGAGCAATTTTAAATGACGCTTTGTTTTCACACAAGAAAAACGAAAATAAACCATTAAATTGATCTTCTTTCACCTTAAAAAAAAAAAAAAAATCTTCGAGAATGTGGAGTAATGAAACAAATCACGTGTATATTATGCACAGTGTGCATTTGCTCAAGTTCTGACAAGGTTTGCCTTAGCTTGTTTTCAATTTGCCCTTGATTTGGATGTAATTTAGGATACTTTGAAGAAAAAGACAAGCAAAGATTATATTTTTATTTAGTAAAATATAGCTAAACAACTCAGAGATAATCGTTTAGGACTTAATTTAAAACTTAATTGTTGTCTAGATCTAAGACATAACATATTAGATACTTATACAGCGAGGCAAACATAATCAATTTGGGAGCATGGTTAACTTGGGAGTTTACTTTTTCCACTTTCTTGCTTTCCTTGCAAGAGTATCCGGGATTTTCCTAGAACTTGGGTAAGGAATTGCTCTTCTGAAATGCATAAGATCAGTAACAATTTTCAGATTGAGTCCATTGCGGAGTAGGGTCTATCTTTTTAACTTGGAAAAACTGATGCTCTGCTTCAGCACTGGAATGGGGTAGACACGTCAATGTAAGCATAAAATTAGAAAAACTGTAAGGAAGGATTGTCAGCTCCATCTTTTAAATTGGCCACACACTTCAAAAATTTTACTACAGACAGATTAACATTTAAATCTGCCTCACTTATAATAAAAGGAAGACGTCTCCACTCTGTGTTTAACGTCTCAAGATCGATGTGAGGGACCTCAGAGAGGGCGGGGGGGCTACAATGTCAAAAAAGGGATTATGATACTTGGAAAGGCCTAGCATAAAATGAAAAATTCCGGCTCAACTAACCAACCCCCTTCCTCAATGTTGGGTATAGCCTTGGTTAGACCGATAAGTAGCTCATTTAGCAGTTCCAAATATTTTATCAATATCAGTTGTCCATAATCCCATATAAAAAGAGCAAATTTTGTTTATTGAGCAAGATTATGTCCAACCATTCGGAAGGGGGGTGGGTTTGTTACCCAAAGAACAATACACATATCATCTTATAATCAGATAAATAGATTATAAAGAATATAGCTTCTATTATTATTTATCTATTTTCTTATTATAAATTTTTTTTCCTGACTTCAGCTTGCTCCTTCTCCATATAACTTCAGTATGACTGTTGACCACATAAATATATACGAATATTCGTATATATATTTATAGTGTGTTATAGGGCTCGTATATATATTTATACTGTGCTGTTGACTGAACAAGATTCAAATTCAACTTATGGAAGTTGGTCACTATTGACAAGATAGTGTAAAGTCTGTTGGCTTTCTTAGTATTCTCATATTGCAAATGATAATCTCATGAAAGAGAATGTTATCCTAACTTACAATGCGAGTAAGCGAAACAGGTATTTTCTCATACTAATAACTGAGTGATAAAATGTACGTGATGTGAAAGAATGTCGATGCTCATGTCACTGTAATTAAACTGAAACATCATAATTTTTTCACGGGAAAAAATAGATTATTCAGAAAATGTACATTTTATCCATTATTCAAAAATGTACAATTACTGTTACATAAATTTAAAAACGTACCAAAAATGGTACGAGCGTAACCTCGGTGGCAACCCTGGCACTAACCCTCTTAATTCCCAATTGAATGAGCCCTTTTTGAAGTTTCTATGACAACACTACCTTAGATGCCCCAGGGCATAATTTGCAACCTTTGCCCTGGGGGTTGTGGGGGGGTATCATCCTCAAAGACCTAATTTCCAGAACTTTAACTACGTTGAACAAAATGTTTATCTCAAAATTTTGATTGGACGTGTTTGGAGGGCGTGAGAGGGGGGTTTGTTGCCCTTCAATCACTTTTGATTATTAAAAAGAGCACTAGCTCTCTCAATTTCCAATCGAATGAGCCCTTTTTTAAGTTTCTACAACACCGCTTTCTGTAAAAAACCTTATATGCCCCGCAGGGCATAATTTACAACCCGTACCCTGAGGGCTGTGGGCGGGGGTTATTATCCTGAAAGACCTTATTTCTTTAACTCTCAACTACGTTGATAAAAATCCCTATCTCAAAATTTTGATTGGACGTGTTGGGGAAATGGGGGTGCATGAGAGGGGGGTTAGTTGCCTTCCATTCACTTTCTACATTTAATAAGGGCATTAGCCTTTTCAATTTCCAATCGAATGAGCCCTTTTTGAAGTTTTTATAACAGCGCTTTCTATAAAAACCTTATATGCCCCCAGGGCATAACTTATAACCCTTGCCCTGAGGGTTGTGGGGAGGGGGAGTCATCCTCAAAGACCTAATTTCCAGAATTTTAAACTACGTTGAACAAAATGGTTATCTAAAAATTTTGATTGGATGTGTTCGAAGAAGTGGTGGGCGCGAGAGGACATAATTTACAACCCGTACCCTGAGGGCTGTGGGCGGGGGGTTATCATCCATAAAGACCTAATTTCTTTAACTCTCAACTACGTTAAAAAATATCGCTATCTCAAAATTTTGATTGGACGTGTTGGGGAAATGGGGGGCATGAGAGGGGGTTAGTTGCCCTCCAATCACTTTCTACTATTAATAAGAGCACTAGTCCTTTCAATTTCCAATCGAATGAGCCCTTTTTGAAGTTTCTACGACAACGCTTTCTATAAAAACCTTATATACCCCCGGGGCATAACTTATAACCCTTGCCCTGAGGGTTGTGGGGGGGGGGGGTGTCATCCTCAAAACCTAATTTCCATAATTTTAAACTACGTTGAACAAAATGGTTATCTCAAAATTTTGATTGGATGTGTTTGGAGAAGTAGTGGGCGTGAGAGGGGGGGTTTGTTGCCCTTCAATCACTTTTGACTATTGAAAAGAGGGGGGGGGGATATCATCCTCAAAGACCTAATTTTTCAAACTTTCAACTGCGTTGAACAAAATGGATATCTCAAAATTTTGATTGCATGTGTTTGGTCAGTTGCCCTCCAATCACTTTCGACTATTAAAAAGGGCACTAGCCCTTTCAATTTCTAATTGAATGAGCCCTTTTTGCAGTTTCTACAACAACGCTTTCTATAAAAAAAACCTTATATGCACCAATCGTATAACTTATTTTTTTTTTATATTATTCCAATATTCACGGCGCCAGGTACTTCAAAGTATCTGATATGCCGCTATTCATTTACCTCGTTCAATGGCCTCGAGGTTTTAAATGTCTATTGAACCTTCTTTTGAAGGTGTCAACAGAGGGATTTGCAGGGATAATATCCCCAGGAAGATCGTTCCAGATAGAAGTGCAACGCCGGATGAAGCTGTTCCTCATGTACTCGGTTTTCGGCGTATCCTCCTTTAGATAATTGGACCGAGCTGTGTGCCTTCGTGTCTGCCTTGTCGGCTGGACAAAGGGGGGCACAATTCGAGAGAGCTCGTCTGAGGGAGGCGAATTCATGTACTTGTAGAAAACAGCCATCGACGCTACATCAAACCTTTCATTTAGAGGCTGGAGCGATTCTTGTGTAGAGGCGCAGCCCGCCCTAATAGCCCTATTCTGGATCTTCTGAAGGGGTGCCAACAGCGTTTTCGGAGCACCAGCATATAGCGGGCATCCATATTCAGCTATGGGTCTGATGCAAGACTTGTAGAGTGGGATGATCGAGCTTGATGGAAGAAGGTTTTTGCAGCGAAGAGTAACTCCCAGCTTTCTTGCGTAGGAGGTTCTCACCCGATCAAGGTGGTTGTTCCAAGAGAGATCGGTGGAGAAATGAATCCCCAGTAGACGAAGCTCGTCGACTCTCTTTATAGCTTCATTTTTGTAGATGAAACTGGGGTGTTCAAGTGGCACCTTTGATCAGGTAATTAGAAGCTCCTTTGTTTTCGATGGATTGAAGTTGATCATCCATGCATCAGACCACTTTTCAATTTTCAAAAGATCCATCTGTAGGGAAAGGGAGGCTTGTGTTGGGTCTTCGTGTTTAGGGACGGCTGAGTGTGTCGAGGTATCGTCGGCAAAGTGATGCAGAGGATTTGCGAGGTTGTCTCCCATGTCGTTTATGCAGATAAGGAAAAGCGTAGGTCCCAAGACACTGCCCTGGGGTACCCCTGCTTTCACTGGATATTCGCGGGAAATAAACCCGTCAAGAACAACCCGCAGTGAACGATCGGAAAGAAAGCTCTCAATCACTTTTAACAGACATCCACGAACACCATACACATAGAGTTTCTTTAGCAGGCCACGGTGCCATACTCTGTCAAAAGCTTTCGCAATGTCGAAGGATAATAGCCTCATGTCGTATCCCATTGCCAGAAGTTCTATCCATTCCTGATACTGGGCCACTAGGCAGTCTAATGTTGAGCGTTTCCGGCGGAATCCATATTGGCGATCGCCTAGAAGGTCATTTGATTCCAGGTACTGATGAAGTGTTTTATTGGAGACGCTCTCGTAGACTTTGCCAACACAGGAGAGAAGGCTAATAGGCCTGTAGGAGCCCACGCTCGTTGGATCGCCTTCTGGCTTTAGAGTAGGTATAACATGGGCGGACTTCCATGTTCGTGGGAAGGTTCCGGAGCGAAAGCACAGCCGGAAAAGCAATGACAAGGGTCCAGCTAGTTCGGCACTGCAGGACTTGAGGACAACCTTTGGTATGTTGTCAGGACCCGTGGCTTTGGTCACATCAAGATGCTGCAGAATGCGAAGGATCTTGGGAGCAGAAAAATTCACGCGTTCCAGGACAGTGTCGGTTCGGTCGGAGAAATTTGGCACTTCTCTACCGTTGTCGTCTAGATTCGAGAATTCGGCAAAAGCCTTAGCAAGAGCTTCAGCCTTTGCCTGTGGATCTTGTACCACTGTCCCGTTAGTCTGGAGAGAAGGAATTGCGGTCCCCTTGGACGACGGTAAAGCCTCCTTGACAATTTTCCACCTACTCTTTGCCGAAGCAAGTTGAAGCTTGGTGGTGAATTTCTCCTTATACTGAACCCGGGACTGCCGAATCGCTCGAACTGCATCTTTGCGCGCATTTATGAATGCAATTCTGTCCTCTTCGCTCTTCGAAAGTAGCCATCGCTTGTGTGCCTTTTGCTTTGCTCGGATTGTCTTCTTACACTGGGCGTTGAACCAAGGTTTGTCCTTACTGGACACCTGGATCCGCTTTGAAGGGATATGCTTTTCGACAGAGTCAACTATGGCCTGCTGGTACTTATCTGCAGCTTTCTCTGGGCCTTCCAGGAGGAAGGCTCCACTGCTGAGAAAAAAGAGTGTTTCTCAAACCGTCCCAATCACCTCTTTTGTATAGCCAGATTGTTCGCTCATGCTTTACTGGAGGCGGAATATGTAGGTTTCCACATGCAACGACGGCAACGTGGTCACTGGTGAAAGCATGAGCGTCTACCTTAAAGGAGTCAGGGTGATCTGTAAGGAAGAGGTCAAGACGAGATGATCCGTTTGGGCCATGATACGTGTCGAAATCGACAAGTTGTTCCTGCCCGTAAGAGAGAGATAGATCATACAAGTCCGACTCTTCCCTATCAGTATTTTTGCTGCGAAGCCACACGCTATGATGGACGTTGAAGTCTCCATGAAGGATAATGGCAGACTTTGCGTACTTACCCCGAATATATTCGAGGGAGGCTTCAAGGTAGCTGGTAACCTGGTAAGTTGGTGGGTTATACACGGTACCGACAATCACGGATTTATTTGGGAGGGTCACCCTAACCCACAGAGCTTCTTCGCCTGCTGAATCTGGTATGTTCAGGCATGAATAAGGTATATGGCTCTGTATATAAACGGCGACACCTCCTCCTCCGTATTTAGCGCCGTCAGTACGCTCTCGATCCCACCTGAGGAACGTGTATCCCTGTATGGCAACCTCACTGCTCTGTATTTCTTGGTTTAGATTGGTCTCAGTGATGCACATGATAGATGGCTTGACCGAGTTCACTAAATGTAGGAACTGGTCAAACTTAGATCTGAGATCTCGTACATTGCAGTGGGCTACCGTAAGCAGGTCCGTTTGGATGGTCGGTGGACGTGCTACAGGTCGTCGTCGAAATGGCTGTTTGGTCCGAGGTTTTTTGTTGTTAATCATAACCAGGTAAAAGAAGCTTTCCCGGGTGGTTAGCCCAACAAAGCCCGTAAATCTATTGCCATGCATCATTAAACGGGGAACGGTGCCACCTGCCATGCACCTCATTACCGCATATTCAACATGGAGGTGGTACCCCATAATGGGTTAGGATTCGGTACAAGTGCCTCCCACCTTGACAATGCACATTCATTTGTATTTTTTTCAGTAAAGTGCAAATTATGCTCTGGCCTTGGGAAGGCATAGGGGTTTTGAGCCCTACTCATGTTAATTTCTGCTCGTTTTGAGTTTGAATCGGTTATTTATTGTAATTTCTATTCGTTTTGGGTTTCATTTATTTATCGATGTTTATTTGTGGTAGTTTCACGCTTGGTAGGTTATTTGATTTTATTTTTGCTCATTTTTGGTTTAATGGAGTTCTTTACTTTTCTTTGAAAAACTTATTTTGTGGAAAAAGCTTTTTTAATTAATTTCTGTTCGTTTTATATTGACATAGTCTTTTCAGGGAAAAAGAAAATAATACTTTAAATCTTTTCGTTTTTTAAGACTTTATAGTATGGCCTGCTATTTGTATGCTGGAGAAAAATTTTCAGCAATTTTTAACAACATACACCCTTTTAAAAATCTGGACACAAATAGTAGTGTTTAATTTAGTTTCATACCTCCTCTAGTTGACCTGGAATGGAAAACTTGATACCATTCGCAAAAAAATTTACTTTCTTTGATAGCTTGGATACACTTATGGTATTTTGATTTGGTTAAATTTTAAGAGCAGAAGCAGCCCCGAAAGTTTGAACATAATACCCTCAGTCGTTCTTGGGATACTGCTGAGATGCCTTATTGGGAATTAGCATTAACACAGTGCATTTTGATTTAATCTTATGGCAACATTTAGTTTTTAACCATAAAGTCAAATGGGAGGGTGGGCGTGGGAGGGGGATTAGTTTCCCTCCAATCATTTTTGACTATTAAAAAGGGCATTAGCCCTTTCTATTTTCAATCGAATGAGCCCTTTTCGAAGTTCCTATGTTCCTATGACAACTCCTTCGACACGAAGTGCCCTGGTCTAAAAAAAAAAAGAAAATATATATATATACATTGTACCCACATCGATCTTTACTGTAAAAATGTCAAGCCTTCCAATCACTTTCGACTATTAAAAAGGGCACTAGCCCTTTCAATTTTCAATCGAATAAGTTCTTTGAGTTTTTACGACAATGCTTTCTATAAACACCTTATATGCCCCCAGGGCATAAATTACAACCCTTGCCCAGAGGGCTGTGAGGGGTTTGTCATTCTCAAACACCTAATTTCTAGAACTTTCGACTACTTTAAACAAAACAGCTATATCAAAATTTTGATTTGACTTGACTTGACTTGCTTTATTTACTACAAATTACAAAATAAACTATATACAAGCAACCGCCCGGGGAAGGCTCAAAAAGCCTGATGAAGGACGGCTGCAATCCTCTAATTCTTAACCTTTTACAAAATTCATTTTGAAAAATAATAATAATAAAAAAAAAGACCTGAACACTCTCTCAATTAACCATTAATACCAAAATCTATGAAAAAAAAAAAAAAAACAGCTGTTTTCTGTTTTTACCAAAAATAGATCAGGAACAGAAACAGGTCTTCTGTTTTTTGTTGACCTGTTATGTTTCAGTTCTGTTTTATTCAAGCCTTTATTTGTTTTATTCAGGACATTTCAAAAACGTTGAACAAAATGGGTATCTCAAAATTTTGATTTTATATGTTTGGGGAAATGATGGGCGTGAGAGGGGGATTACTTGCCCTCTAATCACTTTCGACTATTAAAAAGGGCACTAGCCGTTTCAATTTCCAATCGAATGATTCCTTTTTGAATTTTCTACGACAACGCTTTCTATAAAAAAAAAAACTTGTATGCCCCCTGGGCATAACTGACAACCCTTGCCCTGAGGGCTGGGGGGGGGGAGTGTCATCCTCAAAAACATAGTTTCCGGACTTTTTAACTACGTCGAACAAAATGGCTATCTCAAAATTTTTATTGGATGTGTTTGGGGAAATGGCGGGTGTGAGAGGGGTGTAAGTTATCCTCCAATCAATTTCGACTATTATAAAGGGCACAAACCCTTCTAATTTCCAATCGAATAAGTTCTTTTTGAAGTTTCTACAACATCACTATCTGTAAAATCCTTATATGCCCCCAGGGCATACCTTACAACCCTTGCCCGAGGGCTCTGAGGGGGTTATCATCCTCAAAGACCTAATTTCTAAAACTTTTAACTACGTTGAACAAAATGGCTGTCTAAAAATTTTGATTGGATGTGTTTGGGGAAAAGGTGGGCGTGAGAGGGGGTTTAGTTACCCTCAAATCACTTTCGACTATTACAAAGGGCCCTAGCCCTTTGAATTTCCAATCGAATGAGCCCTTTTTCAAGTTTATACGACAAAGCTTTTAATAAAAACCTTAAAAATGAATAAATAATATCTAATATATAATTATATATATATATATATATATATATATATATATATATATATATATATATATATATATATATATATATATATATATATATATATATATATATATATATATATATATATATATATATATATATATATATATATATATATATATAATTTCCGGACCTTTAAAATATATTGAACAAAATGGTTATCTCAAAATTTTGATTGGATGTGTTTGGGGAAAAGGTGGGCGTGAGAATGGGGTTAGTTGTCCTCCAATTACTTTCGACTATCAAACAGTTCGTGGTAACGAACTGTAAGTAAGGAGCGACCCGGCTCAATGGTAACCGAAACTCTAAAAAACGGGATTTTGATACCAATAGATACATCAAAAGAATCAGATTTTAATTGTGATTTCAAATATATAAGTTTCATTAAGTTTAATCTTACCCATCAAAAGTTACGTGCCTGAGAAAATTTGGCTGATTTTCGAAAAAAGGAGGAAAGATCCCCTAAAAGTTATAGAACCTTAATGAAAATCACACCATCATATTCAGCGTATCAGAGAACCCTACTGTAGAGGTTTCAAGCTCCTATCTACAAAAATGTGGAATTTTCCATTTTTTGCCAGAAGAAAGATCACGGATGCGTGTTTATTTGTTTGTTTGTTTGTTTGTTTTTTTTTGTTTTTTTTTCCCCAGGGGTGATCGTATCGACCCAGTGGTCCTAGAATATCGTGGGAGGGCTCATTGGAACGGAAATTAAAAGTTCTAGTGCCCTTTTTAAGTGACCAAAAAAATGGAGGGCAACTAGGCCCCCTCCCACGCTCATTTTTTCCCAAAGTCACCCGATCAAAATTTTGAGATAGCCATTTTGTTCAACATGGTCGAAAATATGATAAAAATGTCTTTTAGGATGACTTGGTCCCCCAAAGTCCCCAGGGGGAGGGCTGAAAGTTATGAACTTTACTCAATGTTAACATATAGTATTGATTATTGGGAAGTATACAGACTTTTTCAGAGGAGATTTTTTCTGGTAGGTGGGGGAAGGAGAGGGTCGGGGGCTATATGGAAGGATCTTTCCATGAAGGAAGTTTTCATGGGGGAAGGGACATTGCTATGAAGGGGGCGCAGGATTTCCCAGCATTATTAAAGAAAAAGATCAGGAATTAAATAAAAAAAAAAACAAGTTTTTCAACTGATCAACTGATTGTGATTAAGAGGTCATTTTTAAAGAACTGGAAAAAAAAATTCGAACTATAGTTTAAAGAGCAGGGTATTGACTAGGGGGCGAACCCCCTAATATACGTGTTAAAAATTTATGAATATAGAAGTTCGTTACGTAAGTTAATTCTAAGTTACGTATATTTATTACTAATAAAAACGTTCGTAAATAAAATTAAACAAGTTTCGAGAAAGCCATTTAACCAATATAATATGCAAATTTTGTTTTAATTATTCATGTACGGTGAGCCAAAATCAAAACCTGCATTAATTCAAAAACGTTCAAAAATTAAATAAAAAAAACAAGTTTTTTTAACTGAAAGTAAGGAACGACGTTAAAACTTAAAACGAACAGAAATTATTCCGTATATGAAGGGGGCTGTCCCCTCCTCAACGCCTCGCTCTTTACGCTAAAGTTTGACTTTCTCACAACTCTATTTTTTTAAACAATAAAAAAACTTTAGCGTAAAGAGCGAGGCGTTGAGGAGGGGACAGCCCCCTTCATATACGGAATAATTTCTGTTCGTTTTAAGTTTTAATGTCGCTCCTTACTTTCAGTTTAAAAAACTTGTTTTTTTTATTTAATTAAAAAGAGGAACTAGCCCTTTGAATTTCCAATTTAATGAACCTTTTTTGAAGTTTCTTTGACAATGCTTTCTATAAAAACTTTATATGCCTCCAGGGCATAACTCAAAACCCTTGCCCTGAGGGCTGCGGTGGGAGTCGTCATCCCCAAATACCTAATTTCCAGAATTCTCAACTGTGTTGAAGAAAATGGCTGTCTCAAAGTTTTGATTGAATGTGTTTGGGGAAAAGGTGGGTGTGAGAGGGGGGTTAGTTTCCCTCCAATCACTTTCGACTATTAAAAAGGGCACTAGCCCTTTGAATTTCCAATCGAATGAGCCTTTTTTGAAGTTTCTACGACAATGCCTTCCATAAAAACCTTATATGCCCACAGGGCATAACTTACAACTCTTGCCCCGAGGGTCGGGGGGGGAGTGTCCTCCTCAAAAACATAATTTCTATCTGGAAATCAACTACACTGAACAAAATGGCTATCTAAAAATTTTGATTGGATGTGTTTGGGGAAATAGTGGGCGTGGAAGGGGTGTTAGTTGCCTTCCAATCACTTTTGACTATTAAAAAGGGCACATGCCACTCCAATTTCCAAGCGATTGAGTGCTTTTTGAAGTTTCTACGATAACTCCTTCGATACGAAGTACCCTGGTCTAAAGAAAAAAAAATAATAAATAATACATTGTGCCAACATCCGTTCTTTACTTAGGCAGAGCGATTGCGCTGCCTATGATTTTTGTTCGTCTTGAGTTTCATTTATTTATTGGCTGTGATTTGAGGTACTTTTACGCTTGAAAGATTATTTGACTTTATTTCTGCTTATTCTTGGCTTAATGGAGCTCTACTTTCCTTTGAAAAACTTTTTAAATTAATTATAATTATTTTTTTAATTATAATTAGTTTTTTAAATTAATTATAAGAAAGGATTTAAAAGACATTGGAACTATATGAGAAGGATAAAGAGTGAAGCTATGAATAGATTGTGCTCTATGAGTAGAGTGAACAGTTGAGTTGGCCTCAGACGACCTAGAGACTATTAAAACCGTTATTATAAACCGTTTATTGTAATGGAACTTGCATCTTGCCTGAGTAGCAGGAAGGTTATTTTGCTTGCTTATGTGACCAAAAAGACTATTAAAGCTGGATTCTCACAAGTTGAATTTATGGGCCGGTTTTCTGTAAAACTTTTTTTTAAAAGAGTATTAAAGCTATTTCCTGGTGGGAGTAAATTTTTCTGGTGTAACAGGATTGTTTTTGTATGCTGACTAGGCGTTTTTAAAATAATAATTAATATAAATAATATAAAATAATTATTAAAACTTGGTTCTTACCAGAATCCCCCTTGCTTTTCTGACAAGCTATATTATTAGAGAATATATAAGTTGGCCTCTGATAGGAGTCAAATTTTTGCATGGGGCAGCCGGATTTTTGTTTTTTGCCTGCTTTTCTGAAACTTTTTGAAAGACTATTAAGACATGATCTGATAAGAGTCGAATTTCATCTGGGCAGCAGAAGTTTTTTGCCTGCTTTTCAAAGCCACTATTTTTAAAAGACTTATTTAGGCTAGATTCTTAAACCCTGTTTACATTTAGCGTTGTCTGGAAAATTCGGACGAAAAACTGGTAATCGGAATACTGTAGATCGCTACTACCGTTCCAGTTTCCTGTTTCCTGTTTCTGCAAAAAAAAAAGAAAAAAAGAAACGCCAATAAATTTTGGCATGCCAAAAAATAGGAATGGGAATGGAAGTGAAGATGGGTTATCCCCTCTTTCTGGGAGCTTTATAAAGCGGTAAATTTGAAAAGGAAGCCATGGGGTTTACCAAGAAAGATAAAGAAGCTTCTAAGGACTGTCAGAAATGGTCAAATGGAGACTTTCTCACTAATTGAAAGAGTCATAAATAAAGTAGGAGTTTCCCCTCCCAGTTCTCCAGAAAAAAAACGAATATAGACATACTCTTACCAGAGTCGAATTTCGCATGGTCAGTCGGGTTTTTGTTTTGTTTTGCCTGCATTTCTGCAAAACTATTTTTCTGAGTGATCTTTAAAGATCTGACTTTTCAGACAAAAAAAGAAGCTACAGCAGATAAAAGCAGAAGACGGGTTGTTCACGGCTGAACGGGTTCGAACACGGGTTGTTCTCGTCTAGTGCATCAAGCGTTGTGCATCAGTGCATCAAACACGGGGTTGAAACTTCGAACCCGCTGAAACTAGACGAAAAACTAGAAACTTGAAACTGGACGAGAACAACCCGTTGAGCCTGAAAACGCGGCTCTTATAAAATTAGGATAAATCGGGAATCCAATTTTTGATGAAAAAGATCTTCATGTGCAGTAAAACTGCAGTGGCATAATTTCGTCAATATGTACTAAAAAACTGATCTGTTTTTGTTGATACTTGAATCATGCATGTTTATCATAGTTTTGAAAAAAAAAAATTTGGAAGAAACTAAATTTAAGCTGGGGGGGAGGGGGAAAACTGGGGTCTGGAGGGGCAAACCGAGGTCTAGGAGGGGCAGTTGCCCCCAGCCCCATAGCAATTTACGCCCCTGTTGTACAGTTCTTGGTAGAAACGTGACACTAGTAAAAAAAAGAAACATGGGAGGAAATTAGCAAAAAATGAGTTAAAACCTAGAGCACCAAATAGCTTTAGAAGGTGCAGCCTTCTTGTGTGTGTACTTATGCATTATGTGCTACACAGCGCTATAGATAGTACAAGCAAATCAGACATGGAGACCCGTCAAACGGGTATTTGCTGTCTAAATTGATTGCAAAGCGAGGTTTCTCATCAAGTTTACAATATTTAAACGATTGTTTTGGGGGATTTGGGGGGGGGGGAGGTACCTAGGTTAGGTTAGGTTAAGTATTTAATATATGCTATGCTATACCCCCCCCACCACCCTAATGTGCAAATATATAGCCAAAATTTGCTTCTAAACTATTATATATTCATCCTATTTTATTTTATTTCATTAGCATTGACCAAACTTGACTTCTTTCGTGTGTAGCATGTAATGCATAAGTACCGAAAAAATCTTAGCAAATGGAGGTTTTCAGGTGTGAATAGATATAATACGGGCCCAGGGAGTAGACAAATTTTTATTTTAAAGTCCTTGGTACTCAAATGGCTTGCGAAAACAATTATGTGCAAATAATTGGGCAGTGGTGAAGTTCCCAAACTTTGAATGTGTGTTTTAGGTTGTGGGCATGGAAAAATAGTCAAAAATAAGTTAGTGTAAAAAAGTTTCTTATTATTCTTATTCAAATGGTTAAGTTTCCAATATTTTCCTTGCCATGCGAGGCCCGGCTCTGCCAATTTCTGAAAAGACTGCCAGCTGTTTTAGAATAATTTGTTTTGGGATTTTGTGGTAACATAAAGAAAATTGAGTAACTTCGAAGCTAAAAAGGAGTAAGGCAGAATCTGCTTTCTAACCTAAATGTTTTTTTTTTACTTTAGAAACCAAATCTAGTTTTTCCAAAACTATATTTTGAAATCAAAACCGTGTTTTCTTCTGTTTCACCAACAGAATCAAATATTGTTTGTGAAATATTTTTCAACAGACAATAATTTTTTCTCCAACCAAATATTAAGAAAAACCAAGATTTGGAACAAAATACTTAGCTGTTCAATGACAACAGTTCTGACACTTAAGGAAAAAGAGATATTGTAATACTTGACGAATGTTGTGAAAACGATACTTCGGTTATATGTTGACGAACTCACTTATCCTATTGAGTCCGTAAGAACTTGTAGATAGTCAAAAGAGGGGTATTGTTTGAAGCTGTAGGAAAAAAAAAAAAAAAAATTCTGCCCAAATGATTCCCTATCAATACTGCCATGCTGCCGCAGTCAGCATGCAAATACATAATTTGCACTTTACTGAAAACAATATAAATGTTTTTACTTTTATAACTTTAATAAATCAAATAATATTAACATTTTAATTACTAAATATCAGTATATGCATATTAAACTGACAATGCACATTCATTTTTATTCTTTTTCAGTAAAGTGCAAATTATGTTCTGGCCTGGGGAAGGTAGAGGGGTTTTGAGCCCAACTTATGTTAATTTCTGCTCGTTTTGAGTTTGACTCGCTTATTTATTGTAATTTCCGTTCGTTTTGGGTTTCATTTATTTATCGATGCTGATTTGTGGTAGTTAGCCCTTTAAAATTCCAATCGAATGAGCCCTTTTTCAAGTTTCTACGACAAATATTTCAATAAAAACCTTATATGCCCCCTGGGCATAACTTATAATCCTTGCCCTGAAGACTGTGGGGGAATGTCCTGCTCAAAGGTATAATTTCCTGAACTTTAAACTGCGTGGAACAAAATGGTTATCTCAAAATTTTGATTGGATGTGTTTGGGGAAGAGGTGGGAGTCAGAGGGGGTTAGTTGCCCTCCAATCATTTCGAATATTAAAAAGGGCACTAGCCCTTTGAATTTCCAATCGAATGAGCCTTTTTTGAAGTTTCTACGACAACGCCTTCTATAAAAACCTTATATGCCCCCAGGGCATAACTTACTACCCTTGCCCTGAGGGTTGTGGGGGAGTGTCCTCCTCAAAAACATAATTTCTATCTGGGAATCAACTGCGCTGAACAAAATGGCTATCTCAAAATTTTGATTGGATGTGTTTTGGGAAATGGTGGGCGTGGAAGGGGTGTTAGTTGCCTTCCAATCACTTTCGACTATTAAAAAAGGCACAAGCCCCTCCAATTTCCAATTGAATGAGCCCTTTTCGAAGTTTCTACGACAACTTCTTCGATACGAAGTGCCCTGGTCTACAGAAAAAAAAATGATACATTGTGCCAACATCGTTCTTATATGTCCCCAGGGCATAACTTAAAACCCTTGCCCTGAGGGTTGTGGGGGAGTGTTCTCTTCAAAAACATATTTTCTATCTGGAAATCAACTACGCTGAAGAAAATGGCTGTCTCAAAATTTTGATTGGATGTGTTTTGGGAAATGGTGGGCGTGGAACGGGTGTTAGTTGCCTTCCAATCACTTTCGACTATTAAAAAAGGCACAAGCCCCTCCAATTTCCAATCGAATGAGCATTTTTCGAACTTTCTACGACAAATCCTTCGATACGAAGTGCCCTGGTATGAAAAAAAAATACATTTTGCCAACATCGTTCTTTACTTAGGCAGCGCGATTGCGCTGCCTATGATCAGTCGGCTTGCTTTTTTTTCCAGGATATTCCAGGTTGATAGAGAATCACCAGAAGATTCGTCAGAGCCCGATCACACATTTTAGGAAAATGTCTCCGATACGCCCTTTTATTTTGGGGCATGGTTATACATGAAGAACAATTTATTTATTACTCCCTGTTACGCAAGATCATGGTAAAATAGTCACAGGATTATAGAATGCTCTTACTTAAAAATATATTTTAGGATATACACTGGGCCTGGTCTGAAACGACCCCATATTAATCTAAAAACTGAAAGCAGTCAAAATTGACTCTTTAACATTTTGGCTCAGTTATTCTTTTTTAGATTTAGACTTTTTCTTAACAAGTTTCTCGTCATATCTAACTTATTAATTATGGCTTTTTGTTAATTTTTTTTCTAATAAAACGTAAGTTGAGCAGTTTTGCTCACGAGAATCGTTTTAAAAATAAAACCTTATCTTCAGGACCGAATCTAGGATTTTTGTTAAGGGAGGGGGGTCTGTCAAATGCAATACGATATAAAATTTTATTGCAATTAAAAGACTTTATAATGTAATAAAAAAGGAATATAAAAATAGCTTAAAGAACTTCAAAAGGATTGTCGAAAAGGCCGAGTATTGATGTACATGATTGGTGCAAAAGTCGAGTTGACCCAGGAGTTAGGTCAAGTTCAGTTTTGAAGTTCGCAAAAAAAACGAAGTCTAACCGATGTTTTTCTTCCCTTCAAAGATGTCTATTGCCCATTTTGGGGCAGACATCAGTGTTCCTATGGATGGTGAGCCGTGCTAAAACCTCAGCCTTTATTATCACAATGAATTTCTTAATCGGGTTTTCAGCTTTCTAGGCGTGGAGAAGCTCCTTTCTGAAGTAACAACAGGCAATGTCGTAAAAAAAAGTCCAAAGAAGAGACGTTTTTGGGGAAAAGGTAGACTTACATTTCTGAAGAGATGACGCAGAGAGAAGAAGGTCTTTCTGTTATTGGAGATTTCTCCCATTTGCTGCGCCAAAGCTCAATCTATTGAGGCAGTCCCGTTCGGTCAAAATTTCGCCTTGTAACTGAAGCAAAAACTCCAATTCAATGATCTTTGGATCAAAAGAAACAATCCTAGAAGGGTTAATGATACTGAAATGCAAAAAAAAATTCTGTAGTTCAAAATGCTGTTTCAGCTGTAATACGAAGTGATCTAGAAAAAGGAATAAACAAAGAGGGTCTATTGTGAGCAAGCAGAAAAAGGAATAAACAAAGAGGGTCTATTGTGAGCAAGCAGGTTGTGAGCAAGCAGAAAAAGGAATCAACAAAGAGGGTCTATTGTGAGCCAGCAGAAAAAGAAATAAACAAAGAGAGTCTATTGTAAGCAAGCAGATCGTGAGCAAGCAGAAAAATGAATAAAAAAAGAGGGTCTATTGTGAGCAAGCAGATCAGGATCGTTAGGATGTACACTCCTTCCACCTCTTGTTCATGGCCGAGTCATCTGAAATCCTATTTAAAGGATTTTCAAGACGCCGAGTTTCATTGAAAATAAAAGCGAAAGCATGAGCAACGTTCCCTTCCATTCCTTTTGGTCTGGAAAGGACAATCTTTACATGTATAGTCAAATCGCAGTTAACCAACTGATGAGTCTTACACATGAAAGTATCTGGCTGAAAGGCTCTTTGGTCACACGCAGACATAGCAAAAACTGTGATTGTTGCTGGTATCCAGCAACCGGGGAATTTGACATTTACATATTGCTATTCTCCCGAAAAAATTGAATAGAATGCAGAATAGGTCGATAGAGCTTAAGAAAAGGTGTAACTGAATCGTTGCGTTCGGCCCATCTTCTTTCGCAAATCCAGTCCGATTCTTTTTTCGTGAGTCCGATTCTCTGTGGTTTTTCCTTTGTGATCTTGGCTCTGAGTGGCGAGACACAGTATAAATTGTCTGATAAGCTACATTACCTGACCTTGCATGCAACCGTTTGATTTTGAATTAGAAGCGATTCCCTTTTATGCCAATTTTTGTGAAAAATAGTTTAGGCCTTGCACTAGAGTGGTGGAGAAATCGCTTCGGAATATGACAAATTCTGCAAAAAGCGGAAAAATAAGAAGTGCTCTTTTTTCGCACAACCCCTTGTATATTTTGCCCCAGTAGAGACATAATTTTCTTTTTTTTATATTTTAGAAGTGGTCCTATTAAACAAGGAAAGCATCGCGTCTTTCATGGAATCAGTGAAGAATTTCCATCAATTGCTGTGGTTGGAATAGGACCCAAATCACTTGCTTATAATGAGCTTGAGCTTGTAGATGAGAAGAAAGAAGCTATAAGAGCAGCGGCAGCAGGTACTAAAGAGCTACTTTGCCGTTATTATCTTTGATAAAACTTAAGAATTATTTTTACGAGATATAGAAAAAATAATTTGGCAGGTTCTGCTGAGAATCAGTACAAAATCTTCTTTCTTGGCACTTCTAATTTTGATTTCGGTTTGTTACCTGCTAAAAGTCAGTGTTTTTCTTGAAAATTAATTAATTTTAGGTTTCTGTTTTCTATAAATTGAAATTCAGTAATTGATAAAAAAAAAATAGGTATCCAGGATGAAAATATAGTAGTAAATTCTAATTATTGCCCTCCAAATACGTTTTGTTTTCTAATCTTTAGGCGTATGTGTATGCGTGTGTGTGCCAGATAAAAGATTTTTCGTTCTATACCTAAAATTTTAGGGAACTTTAAAAATGTTGTTTTCCCCTCTAATTCTAATTCTTGTCTTCCAAATTTGTTTTTTTGTTTCTAGTCTTTATGCCTATGTGTATACAGGTACGTACCAGATAAGTGATTTTCATGCTAAACCTTAAATTTAGTAAACTCTAAAAATTTTCGTTTTGCAATAATATTTTCCATTAAAAATTTTGCACTACAAAATTTTGCAAAAATGATATTTTTCCTGAATTGTTAAAAAGTGCTAATATTATTATACTGCACAAAATTGTAAGGACAAGTGAACCTTAAATCATAAAGCCACATCCCTTTAGCTTTTATCCGTCCCTTAAATCTGATTCTCAATTGGCGTTCAATAAGGTCAAGACAACGGAGATGGCGATTCACCAGTTGCTGCTGGAGATTAGTAATGAATTAGATATAGGTCAGCTTGCTTTAGGTATATTTCATGATAAGGGCAGCTTTCAATTATCTGTTTTCAACCGTAAGACACATACCAAATAAAAGGGTTCAGAAAAAGATTTCCAGATATCTGAAATTCCCAAATTTTCACCTCTAACGCCTTAAAAAAAATCAATCCACTGTTTTGTTCAGGAGTACGTGGTAAATAATTTGGCTCCCTTTTCCTACTAAATCGCGATAAGTCACACATTTGCCCGGAATGCAAAATTCCATTGTGTGGGGTTGGGGGCCAGCCATCCTATGCTTTGGCACACCCTTCCTGTTTACCTCCCCCATATACCCATTTAGAGCTGGGTCAACTCTGGATGAACTTACAGGGTCACGCCACTGACCCCCGTTTCAAACCAAATAACCAGCAACACAGGATCCGAACCCCTGTCCTCACGGACAACGAATTTCAAGTCTAGCGTGCCAACCACTCGGCTACGACGGCTCTGACACCAACAAAAGATGACGTTGGTGATTTTCTTTTCGACACAGATGCCAGTTTTTACTCTTATAAGTTTTCAACACTGTTTTTTCAGAACCCTCATGACTAAAAATAACCTGTTTTACCATGCTAAACACAAAACTTCTTGCTTTTTACTGACTTTGCTTTTTAGTTTTCTGCACTCATAATGGAATTGGCACGGACACATTTGTCCGCGCTAATTTCACTTATGCTGCTGTAAAATCAATTTTAGCTGCTGTCTGGAGTGATCAGACCTGTTTCCAGAATGCCACCACATCTAAAATTCATATTTCTCTTTAACTTCTTATTCCTCTTTTTAGTTGGAAGCAAAGCTCTTCGCGAAGCAGGATCCCGTCTTGTTGAGCTCGATCCTTGTTCAGACGAAGAAGCAGTAGCAGAAGGCGCTTCTTTGGCCCTCTGGGAATATGAAGACTTTAAAGATAAGAAGAAGCATAAACAATATGTTGATCTCTGTCTTTTCGGACGTTCTAATGGGTGAGCCTTCTTAAGTTATGTGTTATAACAAATGGAATCAATAAACATGGGTACTTATTTAATAATGCCCGCACATAGGTAGGTCTAGGGGGGGCCTGCCTTCCCAAGATTTGTTTAAAAGCAATATCGATCTTGAGTTCGAAGACAAACTTTTTGGTTTTTTGACCCCCCTTACTAAAATCCTTGGATGCATTCCGTAGAATTGCCCCTATGTGTACTTGTTGTTTACTTGTCAGGCCTACTAAGCCAAACAACCAAGACTGTTATTGAATAATACCTGCGATGATTTTGAGCTATGGGCTAGGCACATACATAAGATTATTTTTTGTAGGGAGTTGGGCCTATAAAATACAAGAACTTGTTTTTTTTTTTTTTGGGGGGGGGGGAGGGGGGAGGCAATATTGAAAAAAAATTAATGAAAAAATTACCAAAAAAATTGTTGGATAATTTGAATAGGCCTAAAAGAGTTTAGAAATTCAATTTTTTTTTTAGAATTTTATGATTTTATGATTTTAGAATTTTTGGATTTTAGAAAGATTGCTTCGTATCCAAGATTTGGATTTTAGATCTGATTCTGTTTAGGGATTTTAGGACCAAAATTGCTCCGAAAAACCTTCAAAAAAATCAGAACATTTTGGCCTAAAGCGTGTTTTTTTGGCTTTTCAACCTCATCTACCTTGGTAAAACCTCCTCAAATTTGGTGTTTTTTGGCTTTTCAACCTTTTCTGCCTTGGTTAAACCTCCTCTATCTCAGTGTTTTTTTTTTTTTTTGCTTTTCAACCTCCTCTACCTTGGTGTTTTTTTGGCTTTTCAACCCCTCTACCTTGGTCAGCATTACCAACAGTTGGTGCTGACTTGTTATTTCTACAAAACTGATTCTTAGTAAGACGGTATGGAACTTCCTATGGGCTATGATCCCTCAGTAGAATCGATCATTCCCTCTTTCAATGATTCTTGGGAAATTAGTTCACTGATGAGTTTTTTTGCTTCATTTGGTGACTTCTTCTTTCTCAAAAGTGAGTGAAGATCAGGTATGGTTACAAAGTATTAAGGGGTATAGTGATAAAACAAAGCGAAAAGAAATGAGGGAATTTTTCAACCAATGAAAAAATAAAACCGAACACTTTGTACAAGTTGCCATTAGTGCCAAAGAATAATAAAAAATGAAAAGGTATATAACTAAACTAAGAAAATAAATAAGAAACATTTGAGGTTTTTTAAAGTGCCATTTGAGGTTTTGTAAAAGGTTAAAAAAACATTTCTTGACCCCTGAACCCTCTCAGGTCTATTCAAACCTAAAAACCGCAATTTTCTAAGATTTTTCTTGTGGTTGTTTCAGAACTCTGAAGTTTTTAGGGCAGTGCCACATTTTCGCCAGTGTTGCCAAATTGAACCGTAAAATTCGAATAAGCAAAGCTAATTGCTTAAGTTTACGTAGCTAATCGCGTAATATTTCAAACATTAACAGTCTCTTAATTCCCAAAGACAAGTACACCTTCAAAGGAAAGCTACCACTTCATAAATTGTTTTGTGCCATGTTTTTAGCTTATTTTTTCAGATGTATTTTTTAATTTATTTATTTTTATTTATTGTATTTTTTATTTGTATTTTATTTATTTTAGCACATTTTTTAGCTTAGTTTTTTAGAACATGTTTTAGCTTATTTTCGGCTAATTTCTTACCCACGTCTTTTTTTCGAAGTTCGGTGCTCGTTATTAGCAGATTAGAAAAAAAAGTCTGGCACGCGTTTTCAAACAAACTTTTTATTAGCTTCCAACTAATTTTGTTTTGTTTCTTCGAGTTGCTCTTTTTTCCGAATTTAGACCTCCTGTATAAAAAAAAAATCCGATCTATTTTTGTTCTTTATTTTATTGTGTATTGTTTCAATTGAGGTTCCATATTACCTACGATCGTCAAAAACAAAAACACTGTACAGGAAGAGAAAAAAAAAAGTCAAGAATAATCCTCCAAACATTTAAAGCAAAATAATTATAGTTGTTATGGTGTTTCTTTTTACCCCATAATTAACCCAGGCTAGATTTGCGAAAATACCTTTTTCATTATTTTGGTCAAAAAAAAAAAACTCCCGTAGGTTTTCAAATATACATTTTTGTATCTTCATTAAATATATATATATATATATATATAATAATATATATATATAATAGATATATATATATATAATATATATATATATATATATATAAATATATATATATATATATATATATATAATATAATATATATATATATATAATATATATATATAAATATAATATATATAAAATATATATATATATTATATATATATATATATATATATATATATATATAGATATATATATATATATATATATTATATATATATCATATATATATAATAAATATATATATATAAATATATATATATATATATATATATATATATATAATATATATATATATATTATATATATACTATATATATATATATATATATATATATATATATATATATATATATATATATATTATATATATATATTAATATCCTACATCCCTACATTTTGTTAACACATTCAAAGGATAGCTATGACGTCATTACCTGTTCGGTGCCATGTTTTTTTGTTTACTTTATGCTAATTTCTTACCAATGTCTTTTTTTTAGTTTAGCTCCCGGTTTACCGAAAACCGCATAACTGTATATGGATGTGTTCTTGATTAAAAAATGACTTCTTAACATTTCCTAATAATAAATTTAAAAAAAAATAATAAGGCACGCGTTTTCAATCTAGCTCGTTATTAGCTTCCAACTAATTTTTTTTTTTTTTTTTTTTTTTTTCACGATCTAGACTTTCTGTATAAAAGAAGAAAAAAACGCTTGTTTTGTTCTTTATTTCGTATTGCTTCAATTGTGGCTCGATATTACCTACGGTCGTCAAAAACAAAAAAAAATTGCGGACCCAAATCTGGCTGTTGAGACACTTATTAGCTGGCAAAAAATAAAACCAGCAGTTCTAATGCACGAGTGGGCAAGTTTGCTTGTTTAATTTTCCCTCCTGTTTCCTTTTTTTTATTTTTTTTTCTCTTTTCAGAAGTTGTTGTCCTTGTTGCTATTTTCGAAGAAGTTGTTGTTTCTATTGCAATTTTTGAGTATGTTATCTTTCTGTTTCCTATTCTCGTACTATTTTTTATACTATTTAAGAAGTTGTTGCTTTTGTTGTTATTTTTTTTAGTATGTTTTCTTTTTGTTTCCTCTTTTCGCATTTTTGTATACTCTGTCATTGTACATTTACTGTATACGACGGGTTTTCAATATATTATTATTATTATTATTATAATTGTATAGGAAGAAAAAAAAGGAAAAAAAGAAAAAAAAGTCAAAATTCATTCGATAAGCATTTAAAGCAACATAATTCTAGTTGCTATGGTGTTTCTTTTAATCCAAAGTTTTCAAAAACAAAACATACTTTGTAGAAATAAAAGCAAAAGAATCAAGTTTCATTCGCTAAATGTATTATAGCAAAATATTTCTAGTTGTTTTCATATTTTATTTGATTTCGTAGTATATTTATTGGGTTCCTTGTTGTCTATTGTCGTCAAAAGCCTATATTTAGAGTTGTAGTCCTATGGGTAATGGTCCAAAACAATTGAGTCATTTTTCCTTTCCAGTGAGGCAAGCGAGCAATGGGAAAGAGGCCTTAAACTGGGATCTGGTCAGAATCTGGCAAGATGGCTAATGGAAACTCCAGCCAACCATATGACTCCAACTATATTTGCTAAGGTAACTTTTTCACTTCATATACGTCCCATATCATGATCCTGAATTAGTGGAGAACTCGAATTATGTATTGTGTCTATTTTCTTTGACTTGTTTTAACTGTGTCACCATGTCCAGATGGTGTCAGGAGCGTCCGTGTTAGCCTCACCGATTTTCATAGTAATTAGTGTTCGAGCATTCCATCGTGGAATGCCGTCCTGGTCAGGGAATTTCTTCAGTGATGGTTTTAGGGGAGGGACAGAGGGGGTACTTGCCCCGGGTGCATACATTTTAGGGGCGCCAAGTTTGAAATAAATAATTGAACGGGTGTAATCATTTTGTAATTTTATTTTTATTAAAATAAAGTAGAGGGCTCAGTTACTAAATGAAAATAATTAATAAAGTATTAATTTATCAATAAAATAAAAAAATAAAGATTAATTAAATAATTAATAATAATTAAAAGATTTAAATAAGAAGAAAAATAGTGAAAAATACATTATTAATTAACTAATAAATTGAGAATAATCTGGTTAATAAATGAAAATCCTGTTACAATTCTGCCAGAACATTTTTGGGAGACAGAGGGGGGGGGTGTGCTAATTAACTGTTTTGCCCCTGGTGAAAGAGAGGCCAGAATCGCCACTGAATTTCTTGTTGCTTTTGCTTTACAGGAAATTTGCCCTTCCTCTTAGAGATCTTCAACTTAGGTTGACTGGGCTTAGGCCGAACAACATATTGTGTCCTACGTGTCTCTGTTGTATCCTAACCTGAAAAAAGAGGAAAAAAGTGAAAATAAAAAGTGAAAGAGATAGAAGAGCCTGTGTAGTATATATATAATTGATGTGTGATAAATGTATAAGTGTTGTAATTTATGAAAATGAAGTGAGGCAATCGAAGTGAAAGTGAACTGAGAAAATTAGTTAAACAAAAAGGAAGTCAAAACGTAAAAATTGAATTAAAACTAATTTGGATCAACTCCAACAGCGATGAGGAAAATAAAATCTCGGGTGATTAGCAAAAGAATGCATAATTAGGGGCAAAATTAGGGCACATATCACTTGATTCAACGTCGATGTAAAGTCGAAAGTGTAATAATTGTTAATTGTTGCCAATTATTAGTATTTTTAATTGTTAATTGTTGCCAATTATTAGTATAATTGTTGTCAATCGTCTTCTTAATATTCTGTATGATACAAAAAAAATCTCTAGGGAAAATTCTTTAACTCATGATTTATTAAAATCGTTAGAGAAATTCTCTAAGCACACGATCAAATACTCATTTTTGCACATTGAAAAATCTGGTATATTAGTAGCTGGAATCTGAATTTTCGATTTTGCATGAATAGAAATATAAAGAACAAATGACTTGGTGATATTAGACCTGTTTTTTTTTTTTTTTACTGCTAAAATCCTACCTCTCTAGTCTTACGTCGATTTGCTAATGTGTTTGCTTTTGGCTTTATCAAAGCACTAATTGCTAGAACTGGAGATAACTGATATTAGGCAAAACTGTTCCAGTTTAATTGGAAATTGTACTGAGAACTTCGCGAAATTCTTATCAAAGTCCCTACACCACTGATCAGAGAAGAATTAGAAAACGTTTTTGCAAAAAAAAAATTCTGAGAAGTGAGATCAGGGTCCTCAGGTTTTCTTTGACGTTGTTTTTAGTCGAAAGATATACGATCCTAGCTGATAAAAAAGGGCATATTATTTCTTTCTCGAAATAAAGAATATTAAGTAATATAAATTGTGTTTGTTAGTTATTTACAGTATGTAAATAGCTATATTCACATTTTATCTACAGGACGCTTAAGAAACGTCTGATAAATCAGGTATTGTAGTAGCTGGAATGGGAACTGCAGGTCTCTCTGCGTTCAATAAAAACAGATATGGGAATATATTTGTTATTATTTGTTTGTTTTTCTGAAATATGAAAAGATAGAAAGAAACAAATTCTGTTTATTAATAACGAAAAAAATGTATTTACAGCATGCCCTAGAAATGCTTGGTAAATCGGGTATTGGAGTAGATGTCCACGACAAGGCCTGGGCCGAAAGAAATAAAATGGGATCTTTTCTTAGCGTTGGCCGAGGATCTGATGAGCCATCTCTGTTTCTCGAATTATCCTATATGGCAGGCGAAAAGAACAGCAAGCCTCTAGCCTTAGTTGGTAATATTTTGTTTTGTAACTTTGGGTAGAAATGTTTTTTCTCCTTATAGTTGTTCTTTGTAAGTGAGTGTTGGTGGTCCCATGTCCAGCACAAAGAAAGTTGAATATGGTGTTCCACAAGGGGCTTTGCTCGGTCCAGCGTTTTTTTTTAAACCTTTACTAACGATTCATGTGAAACCATGGAGGGTTTATCGATCTGGTTTTTCTGTCTGTCTAATTATAAAGTTAGTTATAGCACTATTTGCAAATGATGTGCATTTTGAAATGGCATTGATGACGGAACTGGAACTATGCAAAAGCAAAATATGAGCGAAACTGAAATATGGAATAAGGCCACAGTTTATAGAATTAGCAGTATGATCTTTCCCTATCTCACCCATTATAAAAACCCGGACCGAGGTGCAAGTGCTCCAGAGAACCTATAAACATAAGCGACAGTAGATCTTTTCACGGGTGGACAAGTCAGATCTCTCTTGAACGCGAAACTTGGCTTTAACGTTGGAACACTAATTTTGAAGAAACTAATTTTAAATTAATTTATTCCAATACATATATGAAAATCAGTAATTAGTAGTGCAATGTTATTATTAGATGTTTTTAGGAATTACAAGTAGGTTTCGAAGTCTCGAGTTGGTTTCAAAGGCATTTTGAGAAAGTTTCTGCCAAAATACGTGTTCCAGGGTAATTGGACTGCTGATGGCAGATCAAATGAGAGGAGCTGTTTGTACGCGCCGGTATATATATATATATATATATATATATACTATATATATATAATATATATAGATATATATATATATAGTATATATATATATATATATATATATAATGGGTTTATTAACAAATGAAAATAATAAATCACACATAATCAAAATACTCAGTCCATTCCTGGACGCCGAGAACCAAAGAGAAGTAAAGAGAAGTAAAGGCCATATTGAACTTAAGATCAGTAGAAATAGAAGCCTACAATAACTCAAACTCAAAACGACCAGAAATTATTATTAAAGAATAAAAAAGGAAAGGAGAATAGTTGATATGGCTGTAACACTGCATATAAATAGTTTTAGAAATATTTTGGAAATTGTGCCGTAAAAGGTGTAAGATTATACAGACTCAGCAGTAAGAAATGCATTTTATTTATTTTCTGGTAAACAAACTGGAAAAAAATTCTATAATAGGAGCTTTTCTAGCGTAAAGCCCCCTAAAATTTTGGATCTGCTACTAAAATATGTGATGTCCTTCAATTTTCTGAAAATTCCCTAAGAATTTTTCGAAAAACACTTCTTAACAGACGTTTGGTATTTTCTTGGGTAGGGCTATTGTGGCAACTTTTACCACAGCAACCAATAATTAGAACCCAAGTCCTAAAATTGGTCTCAATCAGGAACCCTTATCGCTATCTAAATTCACAAAGTGCAAAGATTTTAAAACAGAGGGGTTTATTGTTTAAAGTTCAGGAAAGGTCTGCCCATTTCATACGAAAACATTGATTGAAAACGAAACTAGTCTTATCTCGGCTCTCCGCCAAAACAGGTAACTAGACTTTTCAAATATCACAGGAACTACAATCTCAGAAAACAAATATCACGACGTGAAAAAAAGGATAAAATATCAAGTTGCGGATCCAGAGGAGGGGGGCGAGGGGTACCCCCTAAAGTAGTCTAAAGTAGTGTAATTTACCTAATTAACGCAAGTTTGCATTAATTAAACTTGCTCCTTACGTAAGTTTATCGGATCAACCTATTTTGCGCCCCCCCCCCCCCTAAAAAATCCTGGATCCACCCCTGAAACCATCACACCTATTCCACCAGTTATTAGAAGAAAAAAAATTCCTTATTTTCACAAATTTCATCAACCCCCCGCCCCCTTTTTTTATAAAATCCTACATAGGCCAATCAGTTGAGTCCACTGTATATAAATAATAGATTGTCATAATTTGTATATAAATTAAGTCATACCTGTGAGATGGGACAGTTGCAAACCACTTGGCCGGCTCACCAAGTTTTTTTCTGCTTTCGCAATTTCGAATAATGCACTTTCTAACCATTTCTCATTGATTGACGCAAACACACTAATCCGTCAGTGCACAAATAAGTGGGAAGAGCTTTTTGTTCGTACCGAGAATGAAGAGCCAGAAATCATCTGCGGTAAACTTACTGCTAATTATATAAACTGTGAATAAGGCTGACAAATCTATGTTGCATAACACTGAATCATAATTTCTAAGTTGCCCAAAGAGTCTGGGTAACTTAAAAGAGAGGAAACTGGCACTAGTGTCGACAAAAAACACTCTACTTGGCATTTTTCTTAGTGTAAAAACAAAAAATAGTTAATTCAATTTGTGTAGTTGATAAAATTAGAGTAGTAATTTGTGTCTGATCTCAGTTCCTGACAGAAAAAAACTATTATAAAGCTTGAAAAATGCCAAGTGTCGCCAAATATTAGATGGCGTTGATGTATTTTCCACTATACTGGTGCCAGTTTCCACTCTTATTAGTTACCTATACTGTATGGGTTGCACAAGAAACCCCAATCATTATCCATGGATTGATAACGAAGACTTTGTGACACTTTAACTGAACGACGAAAGTTCGTTAAATACCTTGGTGTCCTCATAGATGCAGGGGCGGATCCAGTATTTTTTTGGGGGAGGGAGAAATAGGTTGATCCGAAAAAAAATTTAGGGGGGGGGCAAAATAGGTTGATCTGATAAACTTGCGTTAGGAGCAAGTTTAATTAACGCAAACTTGAGTTAATTAAGTAAATTACACTGCTTTAGACTATACCAGGGGGGGGGGGCGCCCCCTCCCCCCCTCTGGATATGCCACTGCATACATGAGTACCTAATTTATGAACTCCACATTAAGCTAATATACAGTAAAGTTGCAAGGAAGGTTGGAATTATGAGAAAGTTAAAGAGGTTGTTCCCCATTGACTTAACAAGGTCCCGATATTTTTTTACCCTTGCAGCACATTATCCTAATAGTGAGTATATTCCCAACCCATTTGCATCTGCTTCATGCGATCCTGAGATCAACCATTGTTGAATTTTCTTTTAATTTTCGTTTAATTTTCTCCTGCCTTTTTTTCTCGTATCTCGTTTTCTGTTGCCCGACAGTGAAATAATTGTTTGTGTTTTTGGAAGGGTGTTTAGACTTAACAAGTTTGCTCCTGGCAGTTGACGTATTTGTTTGTTTAGCGTGAATAAAATCCTTATTAAGTAAACCTTCTGCTCTGAAAAAAGAAAAAAGTGATAAAATTGAACGGCTTTAGAAGAGATTACTACAAATCATCTACGGAGGTTCCCCGTTCCCCTACTTTTTTGTATCGAAAAACATTTGAACTTGACCCCCTTTCTCTTCGTCGTGAGAAAACTGTGCCTGAAGTTTCGTTCAACCCTCCTCCTCCCTCCCATTTAAAAGAACTTCGTCCCGTTTCCCTTTGTCCTTCTTAGGTTTTGGCTCTCCGGAGAAGCGACTGTGAAAGTTCCAAAACTGATACTTGTTTACTCCAGGTCACAGCGTTACTCTCCAAGCTTTGTGCCGAGTTCGGTTCGTGCTTTTAACAATTCGTTACTTTTGCATTTTGACAAATGTGAGCTTGTTGCTTTTGTGCTCATTGACTAATTTTTAATTGACTAATTTTTGATAAGTGACTGATTGACTAATAGAATGACTAATTTTCAAATGTGATGACTATATTTTGATTGTTATTGTCTTCCTTATTTATAATTAATTGATTGACTAAAGATACTATATTTAGGTCATGCCTATGAGATTATAAGTTGTTTACAATAGATGATTTGATTTGATATAACTAGGCATCATTTATCCTGTTGTTTAAGCGTAAATGTAAAAGTTATTGCCATCTAGAGAAAATAACTGCTACACAACTAAATAGACCTCCCCCCCCCCAAAAAAAAAGAAAGAATGTGGGATCTTTTTTAATCTACTCAGTGCCCGGGAATGCAGTATGAATAGTATCCAGGATAGGCAAAGTATGTTATCATCTAAGATGCATTGAGTTAGAAATATATGCTTCCATCTATGTCCCGTCATTAAAAAGTAGATGCACATGAAATACATGGATGGCGTGTAAAAAATTGTGGCGGGGATCTAGGAAAATCACGTGGCTTACCTAAGATATTATTTGCAGGGAGCCCTTGTTCCTACCCATCTTGAAAGTTTTAATGAGTTAAAAATCTTAGAATGAATGGCTTTAATTTGTATTCTAGGAAAAGGTGTTACCTTTGATAGTGGTGGCATATCAATTAAGCCATCGGCAGGGATGGACAGAATGCGCGGTGACATGGGCGGCGCTGCATGTACCTTTGCTGCAATTAAAACAATTGCTTCTCTGAATCTTCCGGTTAATGTCAAAGGTAAGTGAAATAATCAAATTACTAATTACTAATTAGTAACTAATAGTAATAATTAGTAATCAATGATTAAAATATTTGATTACGTTTCGTTGAAGATGCTGCTTTTACGAACATTACCTTGTAGGCTTCTTGTTGTCATTTAGACGTTTCAAGTCAGCTAATATGGGATTTTGAAGAAGATTCTGATGATGCTACCTATATTTAACTATATAATTCATAGAATAATTAATGTAATGAATATAATTAATAATATTATTGACATATAAATTGCATTTAGTAATATAGCTATATTTAATAATTTTTTGGGGGGATATTTAATAATTCTCAGATTTTTTGTGGGAATTGATTTACCAGATCGATCCCCTTCCCCGTTGGTCCTACGGCAGCTGTGATTGAACCTCAGGATGATGGTAGCAACGCTCTTGAATTTATGGTAATGCCGACATCAAGAGTAGTGATAATTTTATTGTAAGCACAGTGATTTAAAGTGGTATCGATTGGTCTAAATCGGTTAGAAAAACATTTCATAGACAGTAACCTTAAAGAACGAAAAAAAAAACTGGAGAAATGAAAAAAAAAACTTATTTTATTCCACTTCAAATCAAATAGAGTTGAATTCGTATCAATCCAGTTATATCATGAAGTTTGCGAACATCGAATTATCCTCAACGCCACTTCGCAGTCTATTCTGAATGCTAGGGATTTCTTGGGTTAAAGCTTGTTTTCTTCCGCAAACTCCGTGTAATTCGTTTATTAATTTTCTAATTATAGAACTGACATTCTTTCAAAGTAATTTAAATGGTCCTCCACAAATTGACAAAAATAGATTGCTTATTTTTATATAATTTATTTCTTATAATGTCAATATAATTTCTATGTGATTCATTTCAGGACGTAAGAACATGTCCTGCTTTTATGAAAATGGTGGCAAATGGGACACATAGCTGCAAAAAGAAAAAAAAAGTATGATTAAAAATGATATCGATCTTTGACAGTCATAAAAAATTATGGTGTTTGCGAAATATATTTGAACCAATTATTAAATAAATTCTGGCTTACAATTAGTAACCAATCTATTAAATGTAGAAAATTTAGTAACCCAATTGAAAACAGAGGTAAAAATGAAGTATTGAAAAGAACGCTGGGTATTTTAAAACTACCTGCGACGCCTTCAGAACTTATTATATTCTTATCTTCTCTTGCATCTTATACAGCGGCGGTTCTGGTCTCTCTTGCGTCTGGGGTGAAACCTTGATTACCCCTCCCCATGTCTCTCAAAAATTTCAGCCAAATTTTAACAAAATTTTAATTTACTAACACATTTTTTATTTATTGCCAAAATTTTTATTTATTTAAATCTGACTTTTGTTTATTTATTTTTTGATTATTTATTGGAAATTTCTGCCCCTAAAATTTCTGCACCTGGAGCAAGTGCCCCCTCTGCCCCCCTAAAACCGCCTCTGATTATACGTCTTGTATATCTAATATCGTATTATCTTGCATATTGTATCTTATTTTGTAACTGTAGCGGAATATTGAGCGTTCTAATATTCAGCGAGCATATTCTAACATATGTTAAGTGAACATATTCTAATATTCTGCGAAATAAGGAGGGATATCTCAAATTTTTAGAAAAGTTGTATTTGGGTGTACAGTTAGGGGATTTCCAGGTGAAATTTTGCTTTTAATATGGCTCTTTTCCCAAATTAAATAAAAAAAAACAAGTTTTTTAAACTGAAAGTAAGGAGCGACATTAAAACTTAAAACGAACAGAAATTATTCCGTATATGAAAGGGACTGTCCCCTCCTCAACGCCTCGCTCTTTACGCTAAAGTTTTTTATTGTTTTAAAAAATAAAGTTGTGAGACAGAGTCAAACTTTAGCGTAAAGAGCGAGGCGTTGAGGAGGGGACAGTCCCTTTCATATACGGAATAATTTCTGTTCGTTTTAAGTTTTAATGTCGCTCCTTACTTTCAGTTTAAAAAACTTGTTTTTTTTATTTAATTTTTGAACGTTTTTGAATAAATGCAGGTTTTGATCTTGGCTCACCGTACATGACTAATTAAAACAAAATTTTCATATTAATTTTCACTTTTATTTAGTTAAATGGCTTTCTCGAAACCTGTTTAATTTTATTTACGAACGTTTTTATTAGTAATAAATATACGTAACTTACGAATTAACTTACGTAACGAACTTCTATATTCATATATTTTTAATTTGTTTATTAGGGGATTCACCCCCTAGTCAATACCTTGCTCTTTAAGCGAAAGTTCGAATTTTGTTCCAATTCTTTAAAAATGACCGCTTAATCACAAAGGCCGTTAATTAGAATAAATAGCTCTTATGAAAGTACTAAAAAATCTTTGGCTTAAAGAGCGAGGTATTGACTACGGGGTGATCCCAATCATATATGTAATATTTTCTGTTCGTTTGAAGTTTTGATGTTGCTGCTATTGCAGTTGAAATACTTGTTTTTTTATATTAAATTTCTGATCTTTTTTTAAATAATGCCGGGAAGTCCGGCGTCCCCTTCATAGCAATGTCCCTTCCCCCATGAAAACTTCCTTCATGGAAAGATCCTCCCACATAACCCCCGGCTCCCCCCCCCCCTCCCCAACTACCAGGAAAAATCTCCCCTGAAAACGTCTGTATACTTCCAAATAACCAATACTATATGTTAACATTGGGTAAAGTTCATAACTTTCAGCCCTCCCCCCGGGAATTTCGGGGGATTAAGTCATCCTAAAAGACATACTTATTATATTTTCGAACATGCTGAACAAAATGGATATCTCAAAATTTTGATCAGGTGACTCTGGGAAAAAAATGAGCGTGGGAGGGGGCCTAGTTGCCCTCCATTTTTTTGGTCACTTAAAAAGGGCACTAGAACTTTTAATTTCCATTCCAATGAGCCCTCCCACGATATTCTAGGACAACTGGGTCGATACGATCACCCCTGGGAAAAAAAACAACAAAAAAACAAATAAACACGCACCCGTGATCTTTCTTCTGGCAAAAAATGCAAAATTCCACATTTTTGTAGATGGGAGCTTGAAACCTCTACAGTAGGGTTCTCTGATACGCTGAATATGATGGTGTGATTTTCATTAAGGTTCTATAACTTTTAGGGGGTCTTTCCTCCTTTTTTCGAAAATCAGCCAAATTTTCTCAGGCGCCTTTTGATGGGTAGAATTAAACTTGATGAAACTTATATATTTGAAATCAGCATTAAAATCTGATTCTTTTGATGTATCTATTTGTATCAAAATACCGTTTTCTAGAGTTTCGGTTACCATTGAGCCGGGTCGCTCCTTACTTACAGTTCGTTACCACGAACTGTTTGATGGGTCTATAAATCCCAGCCCACCTCCCCCAAGTAAACAAAGAAATTTGAGGGTAAATACAATTTTCAGGCAATAGATTTTTTAAAATTAAACGATGTAGAACATGGAAAGAGGGCTGAAAATTTCGGCACTATTTCCTATGGTCTCATTAGTGACGAATCTCCTACATTCAATGTCGTTGAGTGTAGTGACCTCAGTCATGCGTATTCATTGAACCATCGTTAAACGTATTGACCTTAGTAGCGACAAATCTCTCAACATAGTTGGACGTCAAAAATATACTACCCTAAAATGTCTTTACGCTCTTTTTTTCTGGAGAAAGGGGGCTTTACCTTCCAGGCTCATTCTGAAAAGGACCCTTTCTGGACTAAGATATTTTGTAGAAATTGCATAAACGTACACGAAAAATGCGACTTTTCTAAAACCTTGTAAATGCTCCAAAACGCTTTCGTCTTTCAAAGAAAGGCCAGTTGTTCATTTTGCAAATATTCATTCCATCAAATGGGGAATTCGATCATAAATAAACTCTAGACATTTAAAATCTGTGAGATTCCTCTTTATTACCTGCAAGTTCTACATGTCTATAACCTGTAAGTCTTATGAGCCTGTATCTCATGAGCATGTAAGATATGTTAGGGGGTGCCTTTCTGACCTAACCTGATGTGTCCATGCTGAGATTTCATAACGAAAATGATTTTATGGCTCTATGAATGGCTTTTTCTTGTAGCAAAAACTTTCTAAAGCGTTACTAATGAGCTAAATTATTAAAAAGGTTTATTAGAAATAATTTTGGCAACGAACTAAGTAAGTTATGTATTATTTTTACCTAATCGTTTTAGCAACACGTAAATTTAGTAACTTTTATATACTCGTATATATTAACACTCGTATATAGTAGGTTCAATAAGTATACATACACCATTTGACTGAGGGCAGGGAAGAATTTCCTTCTAAGGATCTCTTGAGACATTCCCCGATCGGGATGTATTTTCGAAGACGTAGCAACATTTTGGTAGGTTTTTTTAAGCGCCAGGCCTCTGCCCCCATGAACAATTATACAATATTCTTTGTTCTTTTTTGTCCCGTACCCCTATCAAGACGAAGAGTATCTACCCGCCAGTCAGGGTTTTATTTGGGGAGTATGTAAAAAGGTCAATTTAACTGAATTTTGTTGACCAGACAAAACCGGCGATGTCAAAATGGTCGTGTGGTAAAATGCAATAAACCTGGCGAAACTCCCAAAGTAGAAAATATTTTAGCTACAGATTTACTATACTATAGTGAAAAATATAGGTTTATACAGTTTTAAGCCAAAGAGAATTCTCCCGAGCAGGCTACTCCTAGCTAGGAGTGATACTCTTGATCACACCATCATTTTCCTGCTTACGCTGTCCATCCACGGTATTGGGTTGTTAATCCAATTACAGCTGTTGGTGCCTATATCCTGCAGCAAAGTGCATCTTGTGACTGTCTTCCGTCACAATCAATAGGATGACGTTGAACTGGCTGCAATGAAACGCATTGTTTCGCAATGAAATCATGTAACTGTTTACATTAGAGGCATTTACCGTTGTTTTCAGGCAATAAACATTATTCTCTAGTTGTGCTTTTTCACAGTTGAAAAAAGTTCGGAAGAATAGGAAGAAAAGTCTTTGAACCAAGTATGGTTCTGAAACGTGGGTGCTCCAAAAGACAGAGAAAGGTTTATTAGATGTTTTCCAGAGGAAATGTCTGCGGATTGCTTTGGTTATCTTCTTACTGACCGTGTTTCAAACAGTAAGTCGTACAAAAAATCTGGCTCTATCCTGCTTTCTGGGGCTATAATGAGAGAAAGGTCGAGATGGCTTGGACACGATCTGCAGATGAAGGATGACAGATTGCCAACGATCGTCGTTGTCGGCCATCCATTTAGGGTAACAAAAAATAGGCCTTCCTCGAAGGGCATGGGAGGATGTCGCAAGGAAGGATTTAAAGGAAATAGAAACTTCTCGGGAGAGTGTAAAGAGGGAGGCTTTAATTAGATTGGGATATAGGAGGGGTGTGCGCAGCTGTTTTGTCCTCAGACGGTTTGGTATTGCAGCGAGTTATTAGTTAGGGTAGTAGTAGGTACATATTTGTTTGTCCAAAGCACAGTTGTTGAAGAAAAAGAAGCTAATATTTATGAATGATGTGTCTTTTTCATTGATTTTAACGTCTCACTTGTACTACAGAAGGAATGGTAGCAAATGGGTTTGAAATCTTGCATAATCACTAATTTCTCTTAATGATTGCCCAAATAATTTTTTTTGTCTTTTGCCAGATTTGTGTTACAGATAGAAAAACTGCATTTTGAACTTCCATCTTTTCTAATTTCAAAAAAAAAAAACATGCCGTAAGCCTTTACTCGACTGGTCTTCATAAACTTTACGTTTTAAAGTCGAAAACAGAACAACTCGAAAATATACACACGAAAAATAATTGGCGCCGTAGTCTTACGTAATCCACAAGTGTAACTATAATGTGGCATGGGCATCATTCTTCAATAAAATGGAATGTTATGAATATCTGATGACGTTTTATCTCTCTTTAATTGATTTAACTGACATCAGTTAAGTTTCACGTTTCCAGCTTACATCACAAATCTTGGAACAACAAAATCATAGGCAGCGCAATCGCGCTGCCTAAGTAAAGAACGATGTTGGCACAATGTATTATTATTTTTTTTTTTTTTTTCATACCAGGCCACTTCGTATCGAAGGAGTTGTCATAGAAACTTCGAAAAGGGCACATTCGATTGGAAATTGGAGTGGCTAGTATCCTTTTTAATATTCGAAAGGGATTGGAGGGCAACTAGCCCCCCCCCCCCCCCCACGCCCATCATTCCCCCAAACACATCCAATAAAAATTTTGAGATAGCCATTTTGTTCAGCATAGTTGATTTCCAGATAGATAATATATTTTTGAGGAGGACACTCCCCCACAACCCTCAGGGCAAGGGTTTTAAGTTATGCCCTGGGGCATATAAGAACGATGTTGCCACAATGTATTATTTATTATTTTTTTCCTTTAGAGCAGGGCACTTCGTATCGAAGAAGTTGTCGTAGAAACTTCGAAAAGGGCTCATTCAATTGGAAATTGGAATGGCTTGTGCCCTTTTAAATAGTCGAAAGTGATTGGAAGGTGACTAACACCCCTTCCACGCCCACCATTTCCCGAAACAAATCCAATCAACATTTTGAGATAGCTATTTTGTTCAGCGTAGTTGATTTCCAGATATAAATTATGTTTTTGAGGAGGAAACTCCCCCACAGCCCTCAGGGCAAGTGTTGGCATTTTATTCAACGTAGTTTTAAGTTCTGGAAATTAGCTCTTTGAGGATGACAACCCCCCCCCCCACAGCCCTCAGGGCAAGGGCTGTAAGTTAAACCCTGGGGGCATATAAGGTTATTATAGAACGCGTTGTCGTAGAAACTTCAAAAAGGGCTCATTCAATTGGAAATTGGAATGGCTTGTGCTTTTTAATTGGCGAAAGTGATTGGAAGGCAAATAACACCCCTTCCACGCCCACCATTTCCTCAAACTCATCCAATCAAAATTTTGAGATAGCTTTTTTGTTCCACGCAGTTTAAAGTTCAGGAAATTATACCTTTAAGCAGGACACTCCCCCACAGTCTTCAGGGCAAGGGTTATAAGTTATGCCCTGGGGACACATAAGTTTTTATTGAAATGTATGTCGTAGAAACTTGAAAAAGGGCTCATTCGATTGGAAATTCAAAGGTCTAGTGCCCTTTTTAATAGTCGAAAGTGATTTGAGGGCAACTAACCCCCGTCTCACGCCCACGTTTTCCCCAAACGCATCCAATCAAAGTTTTTAGATAGCCATTTTGTTCAGCGTAGGTGATTTCCAGATAGAAAATATATTTTTGAGGAGGACACTCCCCCACAACCCTCAGGGCAAGGGTTTTAAGTTATGCCCCGGGGGCATATAAGAACGATGTTGGCACAATGTATTATTTATCATTTTTTTTCCTTTAGACCAGGGCACTTCGTATCGAAGAAGTTGTCGTAGAAACGTCGAAAGGGGCTCATTCAATTGGAAATTGGAATGGCTTGTGCCCTTTTTAATAGTCGAAAGTGATTGGAAGGTGACTAACACCCCTTCCACGCCCACCATTTCCCGAAACACATCCAATCAAAATTTTGAGATAGCCATTTTGTTCAACGTAGTTGATTTCCAGATATAAATTATGTTTTGAGGAGGAAACTCCCCCACAGCCTTCAGGGCAAGTGTTGGCATTTTATTCAACGTAGTTTTAAGTTCTGGAAATTAGCTCTTTGAGGATGACAACCCCCCCCCCCCCCCCCCACAGCCCTCAGGGCAAGGGTTGTAAGTTATGCCCTGGGGGCATATAAGGTTATTATAGAACGAGTTGTCGTAGAAACTTCAAAAAGGGCTCATTCGATTGGAAATTGAAATGGCTAGTGCTTTTTAATTGGCGAAAGTGATTGGAAGGCAAATAACACCCCTTCCACGCCCACCATTTCCCCAAAACTCATCCAATCAAAATTTCGAGATAGCTTTTTTGTTCCACGCAGTTTAAAGTTCAGGAAATTATACCTTTGAGCAGGACACTCCCCCACAGCCTTCAGGGCAAGTGTTGGCATTTTATTCAACGTAGTTTTAAGTTCTGGAAATTAGCTCTTTGAGGATGACAACCCCCCCCCACAGCCCTCAGGGCAAGGGCTGTAAGTTAAACCCCGGGGGCATATAAGGTTATTATAGAACGAGTTGTCGTAGAAACTTCAAAAAGGGCTCATTCGATTGGAAATTGAAACGGCTAGTGCTTTTTAATTGGCGAAAGTGATTGGAAGGCAAATAACACCCCTTCCACGCCCACCATTTCCCAAACTCATCCAATCAAAATTTCGAGATAGCTTTTTTGTTCCACGCAGTTTAAAGTTCAGGAAATTATACCTTTGAGCAGGACACTCCCCCACAGTCTTCAGGGCAAGGGTTATAAGTTATGCCCTGGGGGCACATAAGTTTTTATTGAAATCTATGTCGTAGAAACTTGAAAAAGGGCTCATTCGATTGGAAATTCAAAGGTCTAGTGCCCTTTTAATAGTCGAAAGTGATTTGAGGGCAACTAACCCCCCCTCTCACGCCCACCTTTTCCCCAAACGCATCCAATCAAAATCTTTAGATAGCTATTTTGTTCAGCGTAGTTGATTTCCAGATAGAAAATGTATTTTTGAGGAGGAGACTCCCCCACAACCCTCAGGGCAAGGGTTTTAAGTTATGCCCTGGGGGCATATAAGAACGATGTTGGCACAATGTTTGATTTATTATTTTTTTCCTTTAGAGCAGGGCACTTCGTATCGAAGAAGTTGTCGTAAAAACTTCGAAAAGGGCTCATTCAATTAGAAATTGGTGTGGCTTGTGCCCTTTTTAATAGTCAAAAGTGATTGGAAGGTGACTAACACCCCTTCCTCGCCCACCATTTCCCGAAACACATCCAATCAAAATTTTGATATAGCCATTTTGTTCAGCGTCATTGATTTCCTGATAGAAATTATGTTTTTGAGGAGGACACTCCCACACAGCCCTCAGGGCAAGTGTTGCCATTTTATTGAACGTAGTTTTAAGTTCTGGAAATTAGGTCTTTTAGGATGACAACCCCCCCCCCCCCACACAGCCCTCAGGGCTAGGGTTGTAAGTTATACCCTGGGGGGATATAAGGTTCTTATAGAACGCGTTGTCGTAGAAACTACAAAAAGGGCTCATTCGATTGGAAATTGAAACGGCTAGTGCCTTTTTAATAGGCGAAAGTGATTGGAAGGCAATTAACACCCCTTCCACGCCCACCATTTCCTCAAACTCATCCAATCAAAATTTTGAGATAGCCTTTTTGTTCCACGCAGTTTAAAGTTAAGGAAATTGTACCTTTGAGCAGGACGGAAATTATATTTTTGAGCAGGACACTCCCCCCACAGTCTTCAGGGCAAGGGTTATAAGTTATGCCCTGGGGGCATATAAGTTTTTATTGAAATCTGTGTCGTAGAAACTTGAAAAAGGGCTCATTCGATTGGAAATTCAAAGGTCTAGTGCCCTTTTTAATAGTCGAAAGTGATTTGAGGGCAACTAACCCCCCTCTCACGCCCACCTTTTCCACAAACACATCCAATCAAAATTTTTTGATGGCCCTTTTATTCAGCGTAGATGATTTCCAGATAGAAATTGTGTTTTTTAGGAGGACACTCCCCCCCAGCCCTCAGGGCAAGGGTTTCAAGTTATGCCCTGGGAACATATAAGGTTTTTATAGAAAGCGTTGTCGTAAAAAACTTCAAAAAAGGCTCATTCGATTGGAAATTCAAAGGGCTAGTGCCCTTTTTAGTAGTCGAAAATGATTTGAGGGCAACTAACCTCCCTCTCACGCCCACCTTTCCCCCAAACACATCCAATTTTAAGATAGGCATTTTGTTCAACGTAGTTGAAATTTCTGGAAATTTGGTCTTTCAGGATGACAACCCCTCCCCACCCACAGCTCTCAGGGAAAGGGTTGTAAGTTATGCCCTTGGGGTATATAAGGTTTATATAGAACGCGTTGTCGTAAAAAACTTCAAAAAAGGCTCATTCGGTTGAAAATTGAAATGGCTAGTGCCCTTTTTAATAGTCGAAAGTGATTTGAAGGCAACTAACACCCCTTCCACGCCCACCATTTTCCCAAACTCATCCACTCAGAATTTTGAGATAGCCTTTTTTTTCCACGCGGTTTAAAGTTCAGGAAATTATACCTTTGATTAGAACACTCCCACAGTCTTCAGGGCAAGGGTTATAAGTTATGCCCTGGGGGTATATAAGTTTTTATTGAAATCTTTGTCGTAGAAACTTGAAAAAGGGCTCATTCGTTTGGAAATTCAAAGATCTAGTGCCCATTGGAAAGCAACTAGCCTCCCTCTCACGCCCACCTTTTCCCCAAACACATCCAATCAAAATTTTCAGATATCCATTTTGTTCAACGTAGTCGAAGGTTCTGGAAATTAGGTCTTTTAGGATAAAAACGCCATCAGAGCCCTTAGTGCAAGGGTTGTAAGTTATGCCCTGGGGGCATATAAGGTTTATATAGAAACTTGTTGTAGAAATTTCAAAAAGGGCTTATTTGATTGGAAATTAAAATTGCCCTTTTTAATAGTCGAAAGTGAGTGGAGAGTAATTAACCCCCCTCTCACGCCCACCATTTCCCCAAACACATTCAATCAAAGTTTAGAGATAGCTATTTTGTTCAACGTAGTTGAAAGTTCTGGAAATTATGTATTTAAGGATGACAAACCCCCCAGAGCCCCCAGGGAAAAGGTTGTAAGTTATGCCCTGGGGGCATATAAGGTTTTTATAGATAGAGTTGTCGTAAAAACTTCAAAAGGGGCTCATTCAATTGGAAATTGAATGAGGGCTAGTGCCCTTTTTAATAGAGGCTAGTGCCCTTTTTAATAGTTGAAAGTGATTGGAGGGTAACTACCCCCCTCTCACACCCACCATTCCCCAAAACATATCCAATCAAAATTTTCAGATAGCCATTTTGTTCAACGTTGCAGAAAGTTCTTGAAATTAGGTCTTTGAGGATGACACCCCCCCCCCCCCCCATCCAGCCCTTAGGCCAAGGGTTATATTGAGTTTTTATTGAAAGTGTTGTCGTAGAAACTTCAAAAGGGCTCCTTTGATTGGAAATTGAAAGGGCTAGTGCCTTTTTTAATAGTTGAAAGTGATTGAAAAGCGACTAACACCCTTCTCAGTCCCACCATTTTCCCAGACACATCCGATCAAAATTTTGAGATAGCCATTTTGTTTAACGTAGTTGAAAGTTCTGGAAATTAGGTCTTAGAGGTTGACAACCGCCCTCACAGCCCTTAGGGTAATGTTTGTAATTTATGCCCTGGGGGCACATAAGGTCTTTATAGAAAGCGTTGTCATAGAAACTCAAAAAGGGCTCATTCGATTAGAAATCGAAAGGCATAGGGCCCTTTTTAATAGTCGAAAGTGATTGGAAGGCTTGAGATTTTTATAGTAAAGATCAATGTGGGTATAATGTATTATTTTTGTTGTTGTTGTTGTTGCATAGACCAGGGCAGTTCGTATCGAAGGAGTTGTCGTAGGAACTTCGAAAAGGGCTCATTCGATTGAAAATAGAAAGGGCTGATGCCCTTTTTAATAGTCGAAAGTGACTGGAGGGAAACCAATCCCCCTCCCATGCCCACCCTCTCATTTGCCTTTATGTTTAAAAACTAAATGTTGCCTTAAGATTAATCGAAATGCACTGTGTTAATGCTAATTCCTAATAAGGCATCTCAGCAGTTTCCCAAGAACGACTGAGGGTATTATGTTCAGACTTTCGGGGCTACTTCTGCTCTTAAAATTTAACCGAAACAAAATAGCCTAAGTGTATCCAAGCCATCAAAGAAAGTAAACAGATTTTTTTGCGAATGGTATCAAGTTTTCCATTTCAGGTCAACTAGAGGAGGTGTGAAACTAAATTAAACACTACTATTTGTGTCTAGATTTTTAAAAGGGTGTATGTTGTTAAAAATTGCTGAAAATTTTTCTCCAGCATGCAAATAGCAGGCCAAACTATAAATTCTTAGAAAAACGAAAAGATTTAAGGTATTATTTTCTTTTTCTCTGAAAAGACTATGTCAACATAAAACGAACAGAAATTAATTTAAAAAAACGTTTCCCACAAAATGAGTTTTTCCAAGAAAAGTAAAGAACTCCATTAAACCAAAAATGAGCAAAAATAAAATAATCTACCAAGCGTGAAACTACCGCGAATCAGCATCGATAAATAAATGAAACCCAAAACGAACAGAAATTACAATAAATAACCGAGTCAAACTCAAAACGTCCAGAAATTAACACGAGTAGGGCTCCAAACCCCTATGCCTTCCCAAGGCCAGAACATAATTTGCACTTTACTAAAAAAAAAAATACAAATGAATGTGCATTGTCAGTTTAATATAAATATATTGATATTTATTAACAAAATGTTAATAGTATTTGATTCATTAAAGTTATAAAAGTAAAAACATTTGTATTTTTTTTCAGTAAACTGCAAATTATGTTCTGGCCTTGGGAAGGCACAGGGGTTTTGCGCCCTACTCGTGTTAATTTCTGGACGTTTTGAGTTTGACTCGGTTATTTATTGTAATTTCTGTTCGTTTTGGGTTTCATTTATTTATCGATACTGATTTGTGATAGTTTCACGCTTGGTAGATTATTTGATTTTATTTTTGCTCATTTTTTGTTTAATGAAGTTCTTTACTTTTCTTTGAAAAACTTATTTTGTGGAAAGTTTTTTTTTAATTAATAGGGAATAAAAGGATAGGACAGCTGCTGTTCATTTTAAGTGTTTTTCTAGTTTTTATTGTACTGGATTATGAGTAATAGATGCTTCTTCTGGGGTTTGTTTATTTTGCTTGACTTTTTTGGGCTGTTTATCTTCGTAGCTATATTTATATTGGAATGGAGGAGCATGCGCAGCTGTCTCTTATCTTCGGGTGGTTTGATACTGCAAAGAATTGTTAGCAGCAATAGTTGTCTTTTATTTTTTTTCGGAAATAAAATAAAAAATAGTCTTGTTTTGCATTCTTTAAAATGCTCAAAAATTACTAGCCATCACTTTAGCTATTAAAAAACTTTAATTGCTTTCCACCTGCTTTTATGGTATAATTTCTTTTTGTGTAACTTCTACTTCATTTTGTTCTAAAAAACGTATATTTACCTTGACAACGGACTCTATTTTAGGGTTCATTCCATTATGTGAGAATATGCCAAGCGGAAAAGCCACAAAACCAGGCGACGTAGTAACCGCTATGAATGGCAAAACCATACAAGTTGACAACACTGACGCTGAAGGAAGATTGATTCTGGCAGATGCTCTATGCTATGCTCATACATTTAATCCTAAGTTTATAATTGATATTGCTACTCTTACTGGTAAGATTTTTTAAAGTTTTGCTGAGTGGCGGAAACCAGAGTTGCCATTAAAATAAGATGGTAAAACAGGATATAAGCGGCTTTTTGCTATCACAGAAAGCGAGGTGAATGGAACCTCAGAAATGGATGTGCAGTCAAAATTAGGGCATTAGAAAGTGCATTTAAGCTCATATATCTATCCTCTCCCATTTTCAGAACAACAATTTCTAATAAATTCAAATGTTGTGTGCTTTGCGATGAACGCTCTAGAAGACCACACCTTTCTAAACCCCAATTTGGGCTTTAAATCAATCCTAGAAAGTTTTATTCATCTAGTATTTTTTGAATTCATGAAACTTCATTCTGTGAAAAGTATCAGCTTTAAAAAACGTTCCTGGGTCCTAACTCTGGCTGTAAATACGTTACTGTAAATACGTTATACGGTATAAATACGTTGTAGATACGTTATACGTTCTTCATCTAACTCAAAAATTTCCTGATATAGCGAAAAGCCTCTCTTCTTCACTTTTACCAAGATGTGTCAGGTTTTATAACCAAGTCCCTGTCGCCCTTCAAAAAATCCTGGCCAGGTCTATTTGTAGGTCCCTGTTTAGTTGTTTTATAGAATCCCAGGCTGACGTTATCCGTTTTTTTTTTTTATTTTAATTCTTTTATTTTAACTTTTTTTTATTTTCTATGTTGACAAAATGTTAAGGCTGATCCAAATTCTTCCCTCCTAAAAAAGACAAAATTTTGAATTACTAGCGGCTTGTTGCTAAAATTTTGCTGATTATCCAATTCACTGCTGCAGTGGTAATATAGAAATAAAACGTAATATAGAAAATATATTACGAAAATAAAATATAATAAAGAATAAGAAGGCATGGGATCAGAACATTAGACACTCAGGGCAATTTTGTGAAAAGAACAGACCGTTATTAAATAGATAGATAGGCTTATTTAGCCTACATGTCCTATTAGCCATGGCTACAAAATTAAACAACAAATACTACTGTACAAAGTAAAATTAATAACTTATTTTAAAGAAACTATATCACATATCAAAATAAAATAACGCTTTGCAAACTTATGCACCCTATATGTTCTCTATATGTTAAATATGTTCTCTATATGTTAAATATGTTCTCTATATGTTAAATATGTTGTCTATATGTTAAATATGTTCTCTATATGTTAAATATGTTGTCTATATGTTAAATATGTTCTCTATATGTTAAATATGTTCTCTATATGTTAAATATGTGTCTTATGTTAAATATGTTCTCTATATGTTAAATATGTTGTCTATATGTTAAATATGTTCTCTATATGTTAAATATGTTGTCTATATGTTAAATATGTTCTCTATATGTTAAATATGTTGTCTATATGTTAATATGTTCTCTATATGTTAAATATGTTCTCTATATGTTAAATATCTTCTCTATATGTTAAATATGTTCTCTATATGTTAAATATGTTCTCTATATGTTAAATATGTTCTCTATATGTTAAATATGTTGTCTATATGTTAAATATGTACTCTATCCGAAATATTTACCCACTCGTATTATAGTTTCAATCTTGATTTTGAGTTCATTCTATACACAGAGTGTTAGTCTATACCCAGAACATAAGACGTTATGGGATTCTGGATGTTTAGCCAATCTTCATTTTCCTATACGTTTAATTCCACTTTTGTCCAGATCGTTCCAATTTTCATCCCTCAAAAGGCTCTTATTTCTTTTCTATCTTTGGCTAAAAGTGTCGGTGATTTAACACCAAGTTAAAGTTATTGGCTCGTAAGCGAATAGAGAAGACATCCTGCTCTGTAGTTTGTGTACTGTTCAGCTTTTGAATAAATCACCCGGAAGTTGATGCATGACAACGCTGTTTTCAGCTTTAATTGCTAAATTTTACACCTCTAGTAAAGGGCGTGAAACAACTCAAAGCTGTTTAAAAATCAGGTCGACGAATTAAGGTTAATGTCAACGTTTTAGTTTTATATGGTACACATGTATTATAAGTTTCTATTTTATGATTGATTTGTCTTTTTATTTAATAATTTATCAAATTTATTATAAATTTGTGCGTTTTAGTTGGCTCTAAGAATAATTAAAGTCAGTATGGAATGTAAACAAACTGCAAGACTGCTAAAATTAATTCAACTAAAATGAAATCCAGTGTTTACAAAAAAAAAATCAGTTGTAAAATATTCTGTAACACCCTTTATAATTTGTAAAACACATTGTGACATCAGAAGCCGAAATAACTAAGAAACTTGGAATTATTCTTCCTTTGATTTTATTGAAAATCAGTGTAGTTCATATCATAATTTAAACCTTTTGTTAGAATGTACTATTTTTTTTATAAATAATATAAGAATGCACATATTATGCTTAACATATCAAACAAATTAATGTAAAAAAAACCTAATCGAAGGTATTACGTCGAAAGTGCATTATATATATATATATATATATATATATAATATATATATATATATATATATATATATATATATATATATATATATATATATATATATATATATATATATATATATATATATATATATATATCTATATATATATATATATATATTATATATAATATATATATATATATATATATATATATATATATATATATATATATATATTTTCTTTGGAGAAGAACAGTATATATATATATATATATATTATATATATATATATATATATATATATATATATATATATATATATATATATATATATATATATATATATATATATATATATATATATACATATATATATATATATATATATATATATATATATATATATATATATATATATATATATATATATATATATATACATATATATATATATATATATATATATATATATATATATATATATATATATCTATATATATATATATATATATATATATATATATATATATATATATATATATATATATATATAATTTTTCTCAAAAGAAAATATATTCGGCATTTGGTGTCGGGGCAACCGGAGGTTTTACTAATATCATAGAGTTGAGATGTCGGTTTAGGTGAGGTTGAGCAAGACTGGGGATCCACTATACCATGTTCAAGATCTTACGAGTTTACCCTTAGTTTTCATACAACTCACGTGTGGGCCCAAATTTGGGTTTCGAAGGGGAGCAGGACAAGAGGGTATAAAATGTAGGATAGAACTGTCACTAACAAAAATGTCATATACGTCTTTGAATTACTGCTGTTGAAGTATTCTTTATTTTTGCAGGCGACGAGGATGAGAGTAGGGCAAATCAAATGTCTTGGGGGAACCTAACAAATGTAATTGAATCATTTCTTTATTTTTTTAAATTGGTATTTCTTTTTTTAAATAGAAACACAACTATGTATGTTTTTTTTTCTCTCAAAGGAGCAATAGACGTGGCACTCGGGTCTGGAGCAACTGGAGCTTTTACAAACAGCGAAGAATTGTGGCGTAAATTTAGTTGTGCTGGAGCAAAAACTGGAGATCGATTATGGCGCATGCCTCTCTGGAACCATTTCAGCCGTCAAGTTACGGAATCACATTTAGCAGATGTTAACAATGTCGGGAAACATGGGAGAAGCGCTGGCGCATGTACTGCTGCTGCATTTTTGAAGGTATATCATTTTATTTGATAATAAAAAGAAAAAAATACCACCACCCCCCCCAAAAAAAAATAAGGAAACAAGACGGAGGGGATTTTCAGCCAGTTGTAAACAAGCGAGATGAAAAGACAAAGCAGATAATTTAGCAAGGATCTTCGCCAAGCCGTCCTCAGAAGTTAAAAAAAAGACTAATATTTTTAAGCAAAAGAGATAGCGAAAAACTGAAACAAAAAAGGAAGCCAGAACAAATAAAAGACCATTCAAAAATTAAATTGGACAAGAATTCTGTCCCTAGTGATTAAGGCAGCCTGAATTGCTTGAATACGGTTAGTTAATCTTGGTTTAAAATGAGAAGGGATATTAGTTGATTTTCTTTGTGTTACATTATCTCAAATTGGGTATATTGATCATTTGACCATATTAAAGCACATCACGCCAGTAGACAGGCTGCGCTAATCATTTTTTGAGGTAATGAATTCTGTAATTCTCGCAGAATTACGATTCTATAATAAATAAAAAGATTCTTTTTTTATTAATAATAAAAAAAAGATTAATTCTTGCCCAATCTATTTTTTTTAATCGTCCTTCATTTATCTTTGCTTTTTTTCAGTCTCATCTCTGTCTCGTTATTGTTTAATTCAAAATATTGGTCTTTTTTTTGCACTGAGTACGGCTTGGCGAAGGTCCTTGCCGAAATATCTGCTTTGTCTTTTTGTTTTGCTTCTTTTCCACTGACTGAAAATCACCATTGTTTCTTGTTTTCTTAAAAAAAATTTTATTTTTTTTCGTTTTTTTATCAAACAGCATGCATAGCTAGCGTGGTCAGAGAACGTCCAATCTGTTTTTTTTAATCGTCCTTCATTTATCTTGGCTTTTTTCAGTCTCATCTCTGTCCCGTTATTGTTTAATTCAAAATATCAGGGTTTTTTTGTGTCTTTTTTTGCATTGAGGACGGCTTGGCGAAGGTCCTTGCCGAAATATCTGCTTTGTCTTTTTATTTTGCTTCTTTTCCACTGACTGAAAATCACCATTGTTTCTTGTTTTCTTAAAAAAAAATTTGTTTTTTTTTTCGTTTTTTTATCAAACTTCATGCATAGCTAGCGTGGTCAGAGAACGTCCAATCTATTTTTTTTAATCGTCCTTCATTTATCTTGGCTTTTTTCAGTCTCATCTCTGTCTCGTTATTGCGAAATTCAAAATATTAGGTTTTTTTGGGTCTTTTTTTTTGCACTGAGGACGACTTGGTGGAGATCCTTGCCGAAATATCTGCTTTGTCTTTTTGTTTTGCTTCTTTTCCACTGCCTGAAAACCACCATTGTTTCTTGTTTTCTTAAAAAATTTTTTTTTTTTTTCGTTTTTTTTTATCAAACTTCATGCATAACTAGCGTGGTCAGAGAACGTCCAATCTATTTTTTTTAATCGTCCTTCATTTATCTTGGCTTTTTTCAGTTTCATCTCTGTCTCGTTATTGCTCAATTCAAAATATTAGGTTTTTTTTGGGTCTTTTTTTTGCACTGAGGACGGCTTGGCGGAGGTCCTTGCCGAAATATCCGCTTTGTCTTTTCATCTCGCTTGTTTTTCACTGGTTTGAAATCGCCTTTGTTTCTTGTTTTCGTAAAAAAATTAATTTTTTTCTTTTTTTTTATCAAACATCATGCATAGCTAGCGTGGTCAGAGAACGTTTGTGTGCATCATTTTTAACGTAAGATGCTTTTTTTGCCTTAAATTTACACAGATAAATATGTTGCGTAAAATACAGTGCGGTCAAGATACCGCATAGTCGCAGTGGTAAAACGACATAGTTCATTCACATCCAAAAATTCAAGAAGCACAAAAAATTCAAATTCTTGAAACGGTGGTGACTCCATAAAATATAACCTCGGCATGCTTTCAATCCTAGGAAGAAGCCGAAAGAGTCAGTGAAAATTCAAGCATTGGCTTTTAAACTAATATCAAAAGTTATCCTAAGGTTATGACAAGAACATCAAAGGCTTTATGATTATCTGCTGGGTGTACAACGTCCAAACCTTGCTAAATTGTCTCTCTTGAGATCTCTTCCTAAGTATTATAAATCACATGGGACCTTTTTATGGTCGATTACCTCTGCATAAATTATTGGGTAAAGCTAGAAATCTAGAATTCGTCAGCTTGATTTCTTCTTTTTTCTGTAATCTGCAAGTATTTTAATCATATGTTGAATCTTTCGACGCACAAGTCAAAGAAGAGTTATCAACGAGTTATGGAACAGTTATCAATGGGGTTGATAAGGGGCTATGGAAGGCTGGAAGGATGACGAATGCTGTATAGTTGATTGAGAACACGGTTTTAAGAAAAGTAGTTTGTGTATACATTATTAATAGTCTGGGACCCACCCGAAGGAATGTGCTCTATTTCAGTTTGTGAGTGGTCAGTGAAATGACCGAGATTTTTCTGTACCAAAGGACAGAGCATGACCTGCTGATCCCGGGAAGGCCCGCTATACCGGTGTCAGACGCTAGCATCAGCAGCTATAGCAGTTCAAAGTTGCCTTTTCGCTTCTTTTTTTCTCGGCTAGCAACGCTATCTTGAGAGTACAAGATACATGCCCTAAGTAGGTAACGCTATTGTCGAGGGAAAGTATCTGGATAGAATGATCCCACAAAAGCCAACAAGCTAATTTCATTATCTCATACATCCAGCATATATCAGTATTTGCCAGCGTGTTTCAGGCTTCATCAGTGATTTATCAAGTGTAGTGTATCTAGCAAGCGTAGCCTAGTATAATAGCCTAGTATTAGTAGGCTATAGCTATAGCATATAATAGTATAAGTAGCCTAGTATTTCAGAAGTTGACAACCTTTTGCATCAGCTTCCTGTTCAGTTCCGAGCGCAGTTTATAGAATTAGCTGTATGATCATTCCCTATCTCACCCATTATAAAATTAGTGACTTACAAATAAAATAAACATACTACTTAATGCCCTTTTTATGCTCTTAACCAATATAATAATCATTTTTGTCAAAATGAATTCCCCCCCCCCCCTAGGCTATATATACCAATTCAGGGTATATATTTGCACATTAGAGGGAGGGGGTAAGTTTTAAACTTACCTCTCATTTGTATCAGAAATAAACTTTACCCCTACTGCCCTAATGTGTAAATATATACCCTGAATTGGTATTAATAGGGGTGGGGGTAAAATTCATTTCTGAAAAAAATGATTGTTATATTTGGAAAGAGCATAAAAAAGGCATCATGTAGTATGTTTACTTTATATGTAAGTCAATAATATGAACTGCCAAAAATTTACCCAATCAGAATTAGAGGGGTATTGTCAGGGTGACAACTATCATGCTGAGAAAGTATAAATTCAGGAATCTAAAAGTTTCAGTTGTATTGACATGCTTCAGGATTTAGTTGTAATAGCATTATTTCTTACATTTAGAAACAGTAGGCTAACAAAGGGGGAATAATTGATAATTTTTTTTTTTCATTACTAAGCTTGTGAACTACGTATGCACCGTACTAGGAGCTCAACTCTATTTAATAGACCAATCAGATGGTCAGTAAGACTGATTTTTTTGGTTTTCTATTTCTAAGTTATAGAAAGAGAAAAAGAGATTTTAGTGTCTTGTACTTCCATGTTGAAAAGTGTGCTTTCATTCCAGTGCTTTATTTTGGTGACATCTTACATTGTTCCTTATTTCACCTTAAAACGTCTGACTGTTGACGAAATGGAATCAAGAGAAAAAGGTTCTTCTGAAATAGTACAATTAAAATGATTAATAGGGAAATAATATAAAATGATTAACAAGGGAAAAATAGCCTTGCCATTTTAAAATACGTGCCTCCAGATGCTTCAGATGCTCCAGATGCTTCCATTTTTAAATAAAGATCTCCTGTTTGAAAAAAAGGTGTAACAGTTTTGTTTGAGAGTTTAAATGGGTAAACAGTTTGCTGAAATTACAATGTGCAGCTAAATATGGTGATTTTTTTATGTTAATCTAAAAAAAAATCATTTTTCTAAAAAGAAGTATGTCAAAGATAAGTAAAAAGCCAAGATAAAACCTAAAAGAGCAGAAAATGAGTCCTAAAGCAAGCAATATGAATGAGTTGATGAAACACGAAACAAACTGAAGTTAAAATGAAAAATTGCGTCAGGTATTTAGATACCGGACACTGCTCTGAGTGAATAGTTGAACCCTGAAAAGAACAGAAATTAATATAAATAACAAAGTCAAATACAAAAATTAGAAGTTACCACTAATAAAAATAGGGCTACCGCCCCCTAAGCCCCTCTAAAGGGCAGAGTGTCATTTGCGCTTTACTGAAAACGGTTTGTATTTCGAGCAGCGGGTTTTATATTTGTCACAACATCGTCAACAATACAACGTCAAAATGTAATCACAAGGATAATCGAGATTTCATATCAGAACTAGAGTGGGACTATTCTACCTCAAATTCTTTAAAAATCCTGAGTGTCATTTGTGCTTTACTGAAACGGCATGTATTTCGAATAGTGTTGTTTTTAAATCAACAAAAAAGAAAAAAATGTGATTCTAATAAAAATTACAGGAAAAAAAAATCTTTGAATAATTAAACTTTTAACATTCATTCTAATTGTACTATTTCAGAAGAACCTTTTTCTCTTGATTCTATTTCGTCAACAGTCATAGACGAACGGCTTTTAAATGAATATTGGTAATTTGTTAGACAATTTGTTTTGTTTGTTGAAACAAATTGACGATTTTAAAACTTATTTCCTGTTCATTTGAAAGGAATGTGTTTAAAAGCAAAAATGATAAAAATTTACAGCATATCAGACTAAAGGAAACTGGACTGATCATTTAAAATCTATCAGTTATAAAATAAGGGTATTTGTCCTAACTTTTGAAAAAAAATTCATACTTTTCTTTCTAGGAATTCATTACATGTGACCACTGGATGCATTTAGATATTGCTGGTGTCATGCTTAACAAAGATGAAGTGCCCTACCTATGTAAGGGCTTTTCCGGAAGGCCAACTAGAACAATTGTGGAATTTATTTCTCAGTCGATTGCATAGAACAAAGTTTTAGAAAGCGTTTCTGTGATTAAATTTTGTTTGCATCAATTTTTGTACCCACAGAGAAAGAATTGCTGGCGTATGCGCTTTCTAAAGGTAAAAAAAAGCGCGTACATATTTCGTCACTTCCAGACTTATTAACATCACAATGCAAACAAGTACAATCCCCGGCCTGTACTGTAGCCACGTGTCGTAAAGAAAGGCAAGATTTATGAATTACGTGTTTTTTCCTTGATTTACCGTCGCGCTTGTATTATGAAAACTGAAAATCAAAATGGCAGGAAATTGGCTAGAGAAGTATATATCAAAAATAGCTATGTTCCAGAGTGTTGTCTGCTACTTCTGTGTCTTTGCAACCTTTGCCAAATTCATCATTAAGATTAGGAAACTGCTATTGCAAGCTTCAATCTTTTCTAATTTTGAAAAATTATGCCTTAAATAATCTGATTGGTTGACCGTAAAAATAGAGCTAGAAAGCTAAACAAGGCTCAATTCTTAAAATCAAGCACGGGACATACCACTGGCTGTATTGGCAAGGGTCAATAATTCACGAAAATGTGGGGAAAGGGCAGATTTTTTAAAAAAAATTTTATATGAAGACGGAAAAAAAAAGGCGGTCCTTAACTTGACTCTGCAAAATTTGAATAGCAGGGTTTCAAGCTCTCACCTGATTTTAAAAGACAAAATCGCAAAAAAAGGTAAAAAGCGGACAGATATGTAGAATTTTGTTTCCCTCTCAGTATTAGCCTTTAGTCAAATTGAGAAAAACTAGAAATTTAAAAAAGAAGAAGGATCAATTAAAGAACAACGTAAGGACGTTTGATAAAACGTTGACAGGAAAGAATACACTTATTTAGCAAGGGCACCGGCAGAAAATCTTCCAGGGGGGCAGACGCCAAAATACCAGTGGTGGTCGGGGGACAGGGAATATATTTCAGGATATTTATTTTTGTAGGAATAAGTTTATTTTTAAATACTTTTAGTGAAAAACTCTCCAATAAAAAGAGCAATTAAATTCCATACAAAATGAAACAAAATACAGTAAATTTTAAACAAAAGTTCCTGGCAAAGGATCGCTTTATTTGATCAATAATATGTGTAATTATTATGCATATAATCTTAAAAGAAAATCTGATCCAAACCAAAATTACAGAAAGATTTATTGCTTCCATAGATTATAACAGATGTAGACTACAGATGTAGACTTTTAAAAACTTATTAGAAATATTTGGTGAAGTTATCAACTACAGGAAGAAGAATAAATATATTCTATGGAAACCTGATTAATTTAGAAAAAAAAACTGTTGATGTCAAGTAGTCTCCTTTTTCAGTCACCTTGCGTTCAATTCTGAGCTCCAGTTACTGAGCACGTATGGCAAACATCAATAGTGAGTGCCTCTTCTTGCCACTCACGACATACTTCACGCCACACTTCCCCTACGCTCGTCACCCGTAACCTAGTGCACATACATTTTTAGAGCAGGAAGTTTAGAGCAGATCTCCACTGTTCAGTCGAAGCTTCTATTTTTTGTAAGTAAATTCCTATAATTAATGAACTCTTGGTTTTACCGTAAGCCTGATCTAGGGTATGAAGGAGGCGGTAATCTCCCTTATAAACCGACTTGCTTTCAGTCAAACCCAGTCCCAGATAGAAAATATACGGGTACTTGTCTAGAAACCAGTGTTCACGCAAGAATTGTATTGAATATCAGGATAAGTTTATTTTAAATGCATTTAGGATCAAACTCTCAAATACAAAGACCAATTAAATTGCATGTATTACCGGTGCATTACCCGGTGAGACACTAAAACAAAGGGTTTCTCTCTCCGAGAACTATATTTAAACTTTAGTTTTTTGGGGCTTAGGGGGAATAAAGGGATCCTAGGTTGGATTCAAGGGCGCCGGCAGAAAATTTTCCAGGGGGGGGGGGCAGACACCAGAATAGCGGGTGGTGGTCAGGTGACAAGGAATATATTTCAGGATATTTTTTCGTTGGGAAAAGTTTATTTTAAATGCATTTAGGATAAAACTCTCAAATACAAAGACCAATTAAATTGCATGCAAAATGAAACAAAATATATTAAATTTTAGAGGACAAGGATTCCTGGCAAAGGGGTCTATCCATTTCATCAATAATATACTTAATTATTATGCATTTAATCTTAAAAGAAAATCCAACTCATACCAGAATTACAGAAAAATTTATTGCTTCCATAGATTATAACAGATGTAGACTAGTCTTTATGCAACTTCCTAAGCCTTAGAATAGTTTACAAAAGGAATAGAGATACTCAAAAATCACCCTGCCTGCATAAATACCACGTCTTGATTTTATACCGGCCATGTAAAATGTACCTCATTCATAACAGGACAATTCTCCCCCTCGAACTTAAATCCCTTTTATATTCAGCCATTTAAAAACTTACAGAACAGCGAAAGAAAAAACTAAAATTAAACTTACTATCCAGCTGTCAAATTGATCCTCTTTCTTTTTATTAGCCTATTCAACTAAATAAAATGAACAGGTTCAAACAATTTTTGTCACAGGAGGATCTTATCAAATAGTTTGTGATAAAAAAAACTGGAAGTAAAAAGTGACTTGGGCCAATATCTACCAAAACTAAAAATGAAATTCTCTTGACAATTGCTAAACCGATAGTATTGGCTTTTTATGCTGATTCTAAGTATATAAAATTATTTCAGTTTATTGTTACCCACCCACAACTAAAAATTTGAGAAAATTTGCCTAGTTTTTGAAAAAAGGGGAACACCCCCAGAAATGTGAGCGATCTTATTGAAAATCCCTTAATAAAAAAATCATTTCAGAGAACCCTACGATAGTAGTTTCAAGCTCCAATCTTCAAATGTGGAGTTTCGCATTTTTTTTTTCAGAAGAAACATCGTCGTTGCATGTTTTTTTGTTTTGTTTTTCATAGGGGTGATTGTATCAAAGCGAATGCCCTAGATAATTGGGAGGCAGCTCATTCAAACGTAAATTGAAAGCTCTTTTTGAAATGACCATACACGTTGGGCCAAAGGAAAGTCTAGTTTTCTGCCATTTTATGGCACCAAACTACCACTTTACCCCAAAGAGGAAAAATTTGCAATCAATTTAAAATTGTGAGAAGTTAATTGATTTAAAAGTACCAATAACTATATTTATACTTCCCAGTTGCAAAAGAAGTAATGCCAAACGGTGGCAGTACTGGATTCAACCAAGTTGATTCATTTTATTTGTAATGAAATTAGGCTACGTTTGGTGATCTGTAATTGCGTATCAGCTACAATGAGGGGGGGAGGGGGGAATCATTCTTTAGTTGGGGATAGGGTAGATTCCTAAAAAAGTAGATATTAATGGACACATTGCTTACTCTTCATGAGGCTTCAGATAAATGTTAAAAGAGGTAGAGAGGAGTCGGAATTAATTTAAATGTTTCTCTATACAGCTAAAATATTAAATTCCCATATCTACCAGCACAGAAGGGGGAAATTTTTTCTTTTTTCTATTTATATGAAGTACTTCAATGTATTTAAACAAATGAATGCAATGTATTTATCGATAAGAAATCCTATTGCAGAGCTTGTGATGGCTTCAGTTATGTAAAAGATCAAAAGTCTGTCTCATCCTTAACTCCTCACTCTTTATTGTGAAGTTTGGCTTTTGTCCAAATTTTTAAAGAAAATTTGCAATTGAAAAAAAAGATTTTTCAAAGCACTAAAAAACTTTCGTTTAATGAGCAGGGTGTTGAAAAGGGGGCAGTCCCCCTTATATACAAAGTAACCAATCTGTTATGAGTTTTAAAGTTGCTCCTTACTTTAGTTGAAACATCTTTTCTATTTGTTTAATTACATTTCATGAGACTGTAAAGAATTATGAATGCAATACTTTTGGTAACGCAGAAAAAAGATCAACATTTCAATGATCTCTGTTTGGATTTTGATGTTCATCAAATAGTTCATGATAACTGACGGTAAGTAAGGAGAAATTATAACGTATATGAGGGGATTTGCCCCCTCCTCAACACCTCGCTCTTTAAATTGTGTCCCAATTCTTTCCATTTTGAACAAAATGCCTAATTTTGATCAAATGTCTTTGGAAGAAGGGTAGCGAAAAAAAGGCTTGGGAGGGAAACGGGTTGGCATCAATCCCTTTGACTCTTATAAAAAGCACTAAAACTTCCAATTTTCAGCTGAATGAGCACCTTCCAAAGTTTCTACGACAACTCCTTCCATGCCGAAAAAGATTAATAAATTGAAACCCTATTGCTCTCTACTTATATTGCGTTTCAGAAATTCTTATTGAAAACCGCCAACAATTTTATCATTTCAACACAAAATTTAAAGAGGGCTAATTAAATGGTAATAAAAGGATTTATTCTGGTACGCAAAAATTGAACACAGTGAGTGGAGAGAAACGACACACCCTGTAGAAATAAAAATACGTAAATCATTAGGTCGTAACAAAACATACTGTACAAAACACATCTTATACCTCTTTACCTACATAGCATGATCAAGTAGAAAAAAATGTTAGTAACTTAAAAGAAAAAAAATAATTTGTTAGTATTAATTATTTGGTATGGCATGAAAAAAAGATATAGAAACAGTGCAATTCATCTTTTCTTCCAATTTAAACACTTTACCAGGAAAATTCTTATTACACTTCGAAAATTTATATATATTGAGTTTTTAGAGTTGCTTCCAATCCAGTTCTGCCCAAAATAATGTGAAAATAGGGGTACGCAAGGATTCTACAGTTGAAAGTATCCCAACAGAGTTAGCTTTGGGAAAACATATGAGTAAATATAAGTATTCAGCAAAAAACATGCTTTATGAATGATGATGAATTAAAAGAATCGTTCCTCCCTAATGGCACAAGTTCTTTCCTATTCTTGGCCTTCTTGAAATCTTTGCCTCCCATGAAATGTTAGTGTCTCCTGAGGTAAAATTCTGTTAATGTCCTCAAGTGAGACCTAGCTATTATGTTTATCCTCTTTTCATACTGAGGATCAGGATAAAAACTAAAATGTCAAAGTTGGTTGTGAAGTTCGCTTAGTTATTAGGCTTTTAGGTTGAAACTTTCAGGCCATGATGAGGGGGTTCAACTGATATAAAGGCAATAATTACATACAACTACACTTAAAACAAAAATGTTTGAGATTCGACAAAAATTTTTTGTTATGTTTATCAACAAAAGTCACACAAGGGTTCTCGGTATTAAAGGAATTGCGTTTAACTCTCTAATCAGATCTTTTGACGACATGGCATGCGTAGTGGTTCGCACAATTGCTTTTCTTGCAAAATCGCACAATTTCTTTATTACTGGACCGCTGAGAAATTTCCTACATTCTGCGCTTGCTTTGCATTTGTTATAAAGCCTCTTTTTCAAACACTTACAAGCATGATTTGCGCATTCAATTTTTTCCACTATCCTACCATATGAAACCTTTGTAATAATTTCTGAATTTGTGCTTGAATCACCATCGGCTATAAACTTTGTATATCTTAGTTTATGCATAGCTGGTGCAACACGAAAGGCCTCTACCAGTATATCTGATTCCATCGCAGTGCTAGAACCACTCCAATTCATAAAACATCTGTGTTCAGGAAGTAAAGTAGATTCTTGCTGTCGATTTGCCATGCATACACAGCAATACTTGTTTCTAATTCCTATATGAAGGAGTCTTTTTGAATAGAATCCAATTACAACACCGCAACCAGATAGTGCAGTGTATCTATTACCATAACTTCGTGTGCACCAACTTCCATCAACTATAACACACGTATCCACTATTCCGTTGGAGTCAATCTTTCCATCAGCCTCCAATGCCATTCGGCGGTCTATTTCACCGTTTTCTAGCAAATAATCGTGAAGAATTTTCTATATGGACTCCCCGATAATGCTTTCGTACTTGGTAAATGTTTTTTGCGATGGGCAGTTAATTCCAATTGTAGAAAAAAGTTCTTGAATCTGGGCATGAGTCATAGCAGCAGCAACTACAACTTCTTTGTTGATATTTCTAGACCCCGTTTCTTTTTGTTACCTCTTTTTGTCCATACCTCTAATTGACCAGTCGATTTTTTTCCGTTTCAGGCTGAGCGGTCGTTTATTTGACAGTTCTGTTTTTTCCTCTTGTGTTATGTTACTGCTGCTAGCTTTCGTATCCTTTTGTAATTTCACTGGAATATCAGTGAGAAGCGTAGCTTCTTCTTGGCAAGATTCACATTTGAAGATAAAGCGGGAGCGCAAACCAACAATGTACTCTCTGTCGAACATCATGTTCGAAATAAGATTGAAGTCTTGACACCTACAATAAAAAAACAAATCATCGGTACAAGCTCCTGTAAATTAGAAGTGCCCAAGCATTCTACAGCTGATAATCATCCCAACCAAGTAAGCTATGGGAAAAGTTTTTGTAAATATTTGCATTCAACGGAAAACATGTTTTACGAATGATTATGATTTAGAATCATCGTTTCCCTCCACGAGCACCTATCATTCCCCTATTTCTGTTGTTATCGGAGTCTCTGCCCCCCACGATACATTACCCTGTCCTGCGGTAAATTTCCGTACCCGTATTTGAGTGGTACCTAGCTATTTTGTTCACCCACTTTTATACTAAGGGCGAGGAAGATCCCCCGGAAAAAAATCAAGGAAAATACCCCCCCTCCCACTGCTGGTTGGTTTCCAATTACTTTCGACTTATAAAAAAGACTAGAAATCTCAATTTCTGATCAAATGAGCATCCTCCAAGTTTCTACGACCATGAGGCGGAGGTGGGGATGATGAAGGGGCAGTCCCCTTCCTTCGGGGTTTGATATTACTCTTTACTTTCATAGTAACAGCGTTTTCGGAGGTATCCCCAGAAATCAAGAGAGATTAAATATCAGTTTCACATTTTTGATGTGGAAGTTTTTTTGGGAGGGGGGGGGGCAACCTCCCCCCGTCCAAAAAAATAAAAAATAAATAATACCCAAACAAAAGTCCTGAATACGGCCCAAGGGATTATATATCAATCTCTACCCCCACCCTCCCCTTGTCTCGTTCTTAGAACTATTTCTGTATTTATCTGAAGGCTCAATAGAGTTGGGATCTTTTGGCATCAGAAAACATCCTTTGAGGCATGTCCCTCCATCCCTAACTAGCCAAAATATTTTTAAGGTCCAATTTCAAATTTCAACACAAATTTCACCGTCTTAGGTAAATTCTCTGTTGTTTTACAATTCCACACTCTATTTTAAGGTCATACAATATCATCTCCCCCTACTTTCGATAAATAAAAGATTTATTTAACCTAGATTTAATACGCTTTCAAGCTTGTTTTGACTAGCGACCTAATGAAAAAATCGAAAGAATTGTAAGTTCCAGGGCTATTCCTACGTAATATTATTTGTGTGTCTTTTAAATTCTGACAAAAAAGATGTTTTTGTTTTAATTTTCCCGTCTCTGTTCATTTTTAGCTATGTTTGTTGAAAAGGCTATCATTTGAATAAAATTAAAAGGAGAGAAATCTGTCAGAAAAAATGGTATACGAATTATTGGTGGGTCCAACTCTCCAGCGCTCCTTGTCACTTTGATCTAGAAAAGTTCACTAGAAAATCCATCAAAATGTATCTATAAACCTACTTTACGAATCTTCGACCAGTCATACAGTATTTCTTTTCAACTCCCCGTAAAAAAAAAAAAAAAAAAAAAAAGCAAAGATGTTCATAAGATTTTATTTGTACTTATAAGCAAGAACGTATCCAGTATTTCTGTTTGGAGGTGGGAGGTAACAAAAACTTCAAAAATATACGAAAAAATTTTTTTGCGTATTTTTGCTACAATTTTTGGAGGGGGTGGGGGATTCAAACCCGGTATATACCCCTTCCCTGGATACAGCCTTGCTTATATAAGACTCGAGTTTCTGTTGTTACGACTGCAAGAAGTGTAAGGCCTTAATAGCAGAAAAAAAATGTGTCAAAACGACACTACAAAACTAATAAAGCAACACCTATGAAATACTACCATCGCTTTCTTCACTTCTTGTTACGACATTTAATTTTTATTTACCAGATTAAATAGGCCTACACATAAAAATTTTCTTTTACCTCTCTACGTTTACATTTACAATTAAACAAAATAGAAATAAAACCCTTTTTAAATTTATTTTCGTTTCATTTTATTGTACATTTTTTTTTTTTTTTTTTTTTTTTTTTTTTTTTTTTTTTTTTTTTTTTTTTTTTTTTTTTTTTTATACAAGGGATATGAATTGAAGAAACTAAATTCGCTGCTCTTATTTTAGAACTATCTGCTGAACTTTACGACAAAAAGTCGACGACCTGAACTGCTTCTCATAGTAAGAATGAAAATTATGGCCTAGAAACCTAGTTTTTGTAGCTTCACCCCCCCCCTCCCCCCACAGACACGCATTAATTTTACTTCCCCGTCAAAATATTATGTGAAGCTATGCATATTCCGGTAAAATATTATATAAAACAATACATTAAAATATATAAGGCAAAAGAAAAAAAAACTATGTGGAATAAATCGTTAATATCACTAAGCAGGTCATAAATCAAGGTCTAATTTTTTTTTTTTTTAATTTACATTGCAAAATAAAATGAATGATAGTTGCATGCCTAGAAAAAGTGTTATTTGTTAGGAGGCTGCAATCCCCTACCCCTCTTCTTGCGACAAATAATATTTTATTTCCTATCTTTATCCCGTATTATCAAAAGAAATTTCTACTAGGACTAAGTGGGATAGATATTAAGGGGTGACCGGAGTCGACGCACAAAAAGCATACAATTCAACTTGGATAATAGGTGGCTTCGAATTTTAACGGGTTTTAAAAGGAATGACGTACATTTATTAAGGCAATGTTTTCATGTCTCTCTGTTAAGGGTCGTTACTTCGCTGAATAATATCCGGGTTACCGATTCTGAATTTTCTTCCAGAAAATTAAAAAGCATAGAGATTACTGAATCTAGTGGCAAGAATCTGTAACATTTTAGCAAGAATCTAACATTTAGCAAACTCTTACAGATGACTAGTTGTCATCAAGAATGTGTGGTTTGACTAGTAAGAAGGGAGTAAGAATTGGTTGAAGTTTTCAAATGAATAGATTGGAGCAAATGTTTCTATGCAAAAGGCCTTGTACCTTGACGGAGGAAAATAAAAAGAATGAGTCAGAGGTGATTTTAAATAAACTGGTAATTTTAAGAAATGAGGTTATTTTGATTGAGGAAAATTTTATGCGCGGGGAGAATTTTTCTGAGGGGGACCATCTGAGGAGGGAATTAGCTGACACAATAAATACTTGAGTAGCTAAAATACACTTTCGTTAAAAACCTAATTCGAAACTTGATTTTTTATTGGGTTTGCCCAACTCGTCAAAAACTGAAACATTTTCTCAGAAGCAAGGCCGTATTGAGAGGTGGTTTAACCCCTCTGGAATTTTTGTCAGACTCGTAAAAACTCAACTAAAAAATATATAAACACATTTTGATGGTTTTTTTGTCTCCCCCCCCCCCCGAAAAGAAAACCAAACAGATACTGTCTTGCTTAGAAGTCATGCAATCAATTTTATTTGCCCCTTGATCAGTGGCGTAATTTTGTCATAATCCTGGGGGGGGGGGTGGCAAAGTTGGAGCCAATTTTCCCAAATCAAATGAAAGTGACAGTGAAAACTGAGAAATGATCCATATATTACCGTAAAAACAAAAATATACTAAAGAAAACTGCTTGTTTCTCTGGATACTTGTATTTTGCAGGCTTATCTTAGTGACAAGATTTTTTGCAGAAACTGAATATCAGCTGGGCGGGCAAACTGAGGTCTAGGGGGGGGGGGAAATTGAGTGTAGAGGGACCAGTTGCCGCTCCTGTCCCATAGCAAATTACGCCCCTGCCTTCGATCCGTTAAGAAATGGCTTGCAATTTTGGTAATTTGCGGTACTTCTAAGCACCACAATTACTTTTTGAGCCTTGACTAAGTCCTGGTCTGTATTTTCTTCTTTCGTGACAGAAGCAACTGTACTCCTTACGAAATCGCGCATCGTTCTATGCATGAAGGGGTTAGAAAATTCATTAAGATGGGGCTTTCCTTTTATCTTTTGGCCCAGACTGACCTTCAAAATAGATGAAATTTTTTTTTTATTTTGAAGAAACTCCTACCACGGTTTTAGCATTATCTAGACAGGATAATTTCAATGACAAGGATAGCTAAGAAGTATAAATTTATTTCCAGTATATAGTAATAACATACATATGTATAAATGCATTCGTTTTCAGCATTTGAGACTTTTTTTAGTGTACGCAGTAAATAAACATTAATTCCGAATTAAATTATCTTTGAAGCCATGTATGCTGTTTTATTTACCCGTCAACTCGTTTAGAAATGGCTCTCGGATTGCCATATTATGAGGTCTTCTTCCGTCCAGTATTTAGGGTAATAAAGCTTTCATATATAATTTTGATCTAGCCCCTATGCTACCATTGCTGAAACATAAAACACAAAACTCGAATACAAGAAGTCCTCAAACCGCAAACAAATACCTTTTTTTTCATTTGTCTGCCTCTATGGTAGGCCTACCCTATTTCTGTACCTAAATTCGGTACTTGTGCACTGTCTAGTACCCACCGCTGTAACTGTATCAAGGAAACCAGACACGAAACCCGACAAACGAGTATTTGCAATAGAGAAATGGAATGCAAAGCGTGGTTTCCATTGCGTTTACAATATTTAAACTGTTGTTTTTTGGGGTTTAGGGGGGGGGGGAGGTAACTTGGTTAGGTTACGTATTTAATATATGCTATGTTCTACCACCCCCCCCCCCCCCAACGTGCAAATATATAGCCTAAATTTGTTTCTCAACTATTATATATTCATCCTATTTTTTTTTATTAGCATTAACCAAACTTGACTTCTTTTGTGGGTACCATATTATGCACAAGTACCCTAAATTCTTAGACCTTGTAATAACCAATATTTAGATTTTCCCGATCTGACACTAAACAAAATTTTAATCTATGAAAAAGGAAGGGAGGGGGCTTGGTCAAGATACAAAAATCACATTTCTTGTGTGATCGCACACAAGAAGTGTGCCCTTATCACCAACAATTCTGTTTAAACTTGAGAGCAAATGTATTGCAGATTGGGAGTCAGTTAAAGAGAGAATACTTTCAGACTCTAAACAATAATCTATAAAAGATCTAGGGCAAGGTGGATGGTACACAGTTTCAGCAGACAAAATAAAGGATCCCAATGGAAGGAGAATATAAAGATTAAGGTACAGGGATGGAATGCATGAAGCTGCTCCACCTCTCTTACCATGGACAGATTCATTTGTATAAATTTGTCTCTGATTAGGGTAATTTTTTGAAATTTGTTTTGAAAAAATAGTTTTCACCACATGATGATATGGAATCAGGTTTTTATTTAGAGGAATAAGATCATATTGTCAGTATGGTCTGCCTATCTCCTCTGGTGGGTGTACCAGCACATAAGGCTGATTAAGAAAAACTTTACTACAGCTTTTTGTGAAGCATCCCGTTATGAAGCACAACTCATTTTAAAAACCAGTCTTATAGTTCGACCCCGTGAACTTAAACAAGTCACTTAAAATATATGGTTTCTAAAAGAATGAAAACAAATCTGATATGAACTAAGAAAAATGGCTTATATTTATTAAAAATATAGATAGCCTAATACCTAGAGCAGAATTTTGAAAAATGGATCTGCAACACAAAAAAATGCGCGCGCAAATAAAAGAAAAAATGCACAAGAAAGTTGGATTATTGAAACTGAGAGCACAATTTTGCATTCAACCAGTTCAAAAAATTCAATTTTAATAGATTACCTATCCATTAGAAATCTGATGAAAATCTTCTAACACAATTAAAAAAAAAGTAGCACTATGAAAAAAAAATTATTAAAAAAAAAAACCCGAGAAAAACTATAAATTTTTGGCATAAAACGATTTCACCTAATCATGACATACGATACATTACACATACACATCAGATTTACTAATACAAATTACAACAGTTTTTCATGAAGCATACCTTTATTAAGCTGTTATTCAACTAACACAAATGATGAAAATAGGCTAATTGTTCAACACTCGTAAACCGATTTTTGTCTAATTTAAACTTGAATCAAATAGTTTGTGGTAACGAACTGTAAGTAAGGAGTGACGCTGCTTAATTTTTACCGAAACCAAAAAATCAGAATTCTTGTGTCAATAGTTATCAAACAGTTCGTGGTAACGAACTGTAAGTAAGGAGCGACCCGGCTCAATGGTAACCGAAACTCTAGAAAACGGTATTTTGATACAAATATATGGAACAAAAGAATCAGATTTTAATGCTGATTTCAAATATATAGGTTTCATCAAGTTTAGTCCTACCCATCAAAAGTTACGCGCCTGAGAAAATTTGGCTGATTTTCGAAAAAAGGGGGAAAGACACCCTAAAAGTTATAGAACCTTAACGAAAATCACACCATCATATTCCGCGTATCAGAAAACCCTACTGTAGGGGTTTCAAGCTCCTATCTACAAAAATGTGGAATTTTGCATTTTTTGCCAGAAGAAAGATCACGGGTGTGTGTTTATTTGTTTTATTTTTTATTTATTTTTTTCCAGGGGTGATCGTATCGACCCAGTGGTCCTAGAATATCGTGAGAGGCCTCATTGGAATGTAAATTAAAAGTTCTAGTGCCTTTTTAAGTGACCAAAAAAATGGAGGGCAACTAGGCCCCCTCCCACGCTCATTTTTTCCCAAAGTCACCCGATCAAATTTTTGAGATAGCCATTTTGTTCAGCATGTCCGAAAATATTATAAGTATGTCTTTTAGGATGACTTAATCCCCCGAAGTTCCCGGAGGGAGGGCTGAAAGTTATGAGCTTTACCCAATGTTAACATATAGTATTGGTTATTGGGAAGTATACAGACGTTTTCAGGGGAGATTTGTCCTGGTAGTGGGGGGTGGGGGTGGGTGGGTCGGGGGTTATGTGGGAGGATCTTTCCATGAAGGAAGTTTTCATGGGGGAAGAGACATTGCTATGAAGGGGACGCCGGACTTCCCAGCATTATTTAAAAAAAGATCAGAAACTAAATATAAAAAAAACAAGTTTTTCAACTGCAACAGCAGCAGCATCAAAACTTTAAACGAACAGAAAATATTACATATATGATTGGGTTTACCCCCTAGTCAATACCTCGCTCTTTAAGCCAAAGATTTTTTAGTACTATGATAAGAGCTATTTATTCTAATTAACGGCCTTTGCGATTAAGCCGTCATTTTTAAAGAATTGGAACAAAATTCGAACTTTCGCTTAAAGAGCAAGGTATTAACTAGGGGGCGAACCCCCTAATATACGTATTAAAAATATATGAATATAGAAGTTCGTTACGTAAGTTAATTCGTAAGTTACGTATATTTATTACTAATAAAAACGTTCGTAAATAAAATTAAACAAGTTTCGAGAAAGCCATTTAACCAAATAAAAGTAAATTAATATGCAAATTTTGTTTTAATTATTCATGTACGGTTAGCCAAGATCAAAACCTGCATTTTTTCAAAAATGTTCAAAAATTAAATAAAAAAAAACAAGTTTTTTTAACTGAAAGTAAGGAGCGACATTAAAACTTAAAACGAACAGAAATTATTCCGTATATGAAAGAGGCTGTCCCCTCCTCAACACCTCGCTCTTTACGCTAAAGTTTGACTTTCTCACAACTCTATTTTTTTTAAACAATGAAAAACTTTAGCGTAAAGAGCGAGGCGTTGAGGAGGGGACACCCTCTTTCATATACGGAATAATTTCTGTTCGTTTTAAGTTTTAATGTCGCTCCTTACTTTCAGCTAAAAAAAACTTGTTTTTTTTTATTTAATATCAAAAGAATCGGCTTATTATGCTGACAGTTAGTGTTACCCATCAAAAGCTACGAGCCTCAGAAAATTTGCCTGATTTCTAAAAAAGGGGGAGAAACACCCCCGAAAAGTCAAGAGATCTTAATGAAAATCATATTATCACGTTCTGCGTATCCGAGAACCCTGTTGTAGCAGTTCCAAGCTCCCTTCTGCAAAAATGTGAAATTTTGTATTTTTTTTGCAAGAAAAAAGAACCCGGATACGTGTTTATTTGTTGTTATTTTTTGTTTGTTTTCCCAAGGGGTTATGGTATCGAACCAATAGACCTATATTATTGGAAAAGGACTTATTCCGATGGAAATTAAAAGTTCTAGTGCCCTTTTAAAGTGACCAAAAAGATTGGAGCGCAATTAGCCCTCCCCCTGACATTCACCACCCCTTTTTCCCTAAATCGTTCGATCAAAATTGTGAGATATAATGCCTTAACCATGGAGAGAATATGGCCCCCATAACCCCTGGGGATGCATCTTTAAGTTATAAAATTTGCCCATTGTTTATGTACAGTATTTTTTATTGAGAAGTTGGCATAAATTTTTCGGGTGAGGGAGGGGTGGTGAATTTTCTGCTCGGGGGATTTCCCACAGGGAAAATTTTACATGAGGAGAGAATTTTACGAGGGGGGAGGGGGTGAAATTTTCTGAGGAAATTTTATACTGGGGAAATTTGCCAAAATTCCTATGCGAAATTCTTTTTATTGTCTTACTTTCCCTTTGTCGAGTAAATTTTAAAGATGGAGATGTTAAGGGCAATTGTCCGGGGTAAATTTTGCACCAGGATTGAATTGTCTAGAGGATCTATCTGTGGGAGGGGGGAATTTTTCCGTGGAGGTGGAGCCGGATTTCTTGGCACTATTTCAAAGTGCAAAAAAAATTAAACTATAAAAAAATTATTTTTTAACTGAAAGTAAGCAGCAGCAATAAAGCTTAAAAGGAGCAGAAATTATTACGTATATATGGGGGTTTCCCTCTCGTCAACATTTCGCTCTTTACGCTAAAGTTAATAACGACTAATGAAACACAAGGGTCATTTAATTAGAACAATTAAATATTTTTTTTTAAATGCTAAAAAACTTTAGGGTGAAGAACGAGGTGTTGAGGAGGGGGCGAACCCCTTCGTGTACGTTGAATTTCTGTCCGTTGTAAGTTTTAACGTTGCTCCTTAATTTCCCTTGAAAAAACTTCAGTTAAAAACGATAGTAAATGTTCAAATAGGGATAAATCCTTTTAATAGATATGAGTGTTTCTGCTGATGACAGTCACTGTAAATGTGACAGAAATATCTAGTATTTTTTGTTAATTATTACTGTCTATTAAAACGATTTATCCTTATTTGAACTTTTATTTATTGTCAAGGAAAGTCAGTGTGGTATTTGTAATTATCTACTTGGTTTTGTTGTTATTTTTTTTTTAATTTACTCAAATTCCTCAAAATCCGATACATTTTATCGCATGAGCTTCCAATACTAATTTGGATTCGATAGTAAGCTTTCAATTAGGTTTAAACTTGGATCAAATTCTAAGTTAGTTACAATGATTTAGTGTCATAGGGGTTGCTTGTGGTGGGATAGGTGTAATAACAAAAAATCAGCTATTGATGAAACAACACAATGAGATCCACACAAGGATGGGGATGAAAGGCAACTCTTATCAAAGAGTTTTCTACTCCCCTATTTTTGACGTTTTTGTTTGTGCGTTGTTGTTTTTTTTATAGTAGCAATTATTTGTCTGTCGTGAGTGTTAATACTGTTCAAATTCTTTTTATAAAAACGACTCTTGTATTTCCATATTTCTCGGTAATCTTGCGTCAACTATTTCTGGCAATATTGCTTAAAACTTTTGTAATTTTGGTAGCATTTTTTTCTGCCAGAATTCTCTGTCACGATTGTTTCTGGCAATATAAGATAAAACTTTTGTAATTTTGGTAGCATTTTTTTCTGCCAGAATTCTCTGTCACGATTGTTTCTGGCAATATAAGATAAAACTTTTGTAATTTTGGTAGCATTTTTTTCTGCCAGAATTCTCTGTCACGATTGATTTTCTCAATAAACGGATCGCCTTTGCCGAAAAAAATAGCAAAATAGCCAGAATCTATGTTACAACACTCTAATTGCATTTGTATTTGGTAGAAATAATTATGTGACATTTTAAGCTGTAATATGCCATTATTTTTGTTTTCAAGACAAATGTTTTTTTGGGATAGCCTCCATTCTTCTATATTTAAATTTTTGGCACTGAAAGGACATTTCACTTCCAAAACCGCCGTATCACCAGACAAAAAAGTGGCTATTCCATCAGGACTGGCTGCAAAATATCCGTATTTAATAAGAACAAAAAGTCCTGAAGGATACACTTTGCAGTCCACCTTTTTCTCAAAAGCCGATATAGCTATTTGTTCGTACATTTGCCCATGTTCCATTGCTTTAGTCTGGCGGTTTTTGGGATAAAGCAGTTGGCGCACTAACGGTGCAACAGCCTTTGTCCGTCTTTCACAAATTATTCCAGCTACTGATGCAGTTATCCTATTTTTTCTGTATTCTAGCCATCTGTTGTCAATACAATTTATCTGGAGTCGTGTTGCTTCTTCTATTTCATGAATTTCTAAGTCAGTACACTGAACACGGTTCAGAAAATCACATTTTGCATCTTCAAGAGAATCAAGATCTAAATTTGGAACGCATGCATTCGGGCCGTAGTTTTTGTCGGGTTTCGAAATTTTCTTCGTAAATGGTTTTCCAAACAGACGTCTTTTAGCTTTCCATGTCTGCTTGTTTATGGCCCTTCTGGCCCGCTGCTCAGCAAGAGTAGTAATCAAGGTTCCATTTTGGGGACTTTATGTTCCTTCCTGTATTATTTGCGGCCTTTACGTTCCCTGACACCTTTCCATGGCAGATTACCAGACTAATTATTGCTATTGTTGTCAATTGGATATGGAATTATACAAAACCTACCAGATAAGTTTCCGGGCCAACCAGACATGTTTCTGGGCCAAGCAGACAAGTTTCTGGGTCAACTATAAGTTTCTGGGCCTTTATATTCCATGGCACCTTTCCAGAGCATGTACCTATGGATTTGGGGCCTTTACGTTCCTTCCTGTGCTATTTGGGGCCTTTTATGTTCCTTCCGGTGTTATTTGCTTGAAGCTATAGGAATCTTTACGTTATTTGCGTACGCCTCGACACCTTTTCAAAGAGAGTGAGTATAACTTGATTGATGATTAGGATTTGAATAAAAGGAATAGTTTTCTTACAATTCATATTAGTAAGAGAATTGAATTCAAAGAGAATAGTTTATTTGAGAAGATATTAGTAGAGAAAAATGAGTGGTGCATTTACATTATTGGAGATTAATGATGGAGCTGACAACAGCAGGAACGATATACGAGTACCCAATGTGGCTGTGGAAATAACTGCTGGTTGTAGACTATGCCTTGAATGGGACACTATGTATGCTAGATACGTGATATCATTAAGCAAGTTTAAACAGGAGGAGCAACTATGTTTTGCTGGAAAAGTGAATATTCTCCATATAAATAAACTTCGGTCAGCATTAGATGTCCTATCGAAATATATTGATGAGAACAAAATGCATCAGTGATTATTATTATTGTAATTATGTTCAATAAAATTGTTTCTAAATCAATGGTATTTTTTTTCTTTCTATAGTAGACTAGCATATATTTTTTAGAGTAGAAAAAATTCTGGTTAGTCTGAAGTTGGTTGTGAGAGAGTTAGGACTCTAAAAAATGGATAGATTCGAGAAAGAGCGAATCATGAGGAATCTAGTTCTTATGGAAAAACGTTTGATTCTAGATGACAATTTTCTAGAGCTATCTATTCAAAGGAAGATATTTTCTCGGGGAATGCTTGTCGATATAATGAAAGCTGATTCTCCATCATTAGACTATTGTATGAAGATTCTCCGTCGTGGTCCAAATGCATTTACACAATTTATTGATATATTGATCACAACACGGCAAAATGATATTGTGGATATGCTTTTAAACATTAGTTTAGAAATTTAGGACTTTTTTTCACGAGAAAGATGGTGCTCAAGGATGATTTACTCCTCTCTCTCTCTCTCTATCTCAGACAATTTTTGTTGTTGCTAGCTCAGTTTCATTGTGGCAGTGAGAGTGTCAACACATGACAAAATGTTCCATACATGTCCATTATGTATGTACACACTGGGCAGCTGGTCATCATGTGAGAATTGCACAATGATTGATGAGTATGATGAAAAGTGTAGATTATGCAACCCGTGTAAATTGCATAGAGGATATGCTGTACAAATTAAAGGTTGTAATTCCTGTCTTGAAGAGGTGTGTGACTCTCATCCTAGAGGTCATCTATGTTCCAATTGTCATTATGATAAATGTAATCAGTGGGAGAATACATATCCCGGTATGATTGGAAAGAATCCTAACCGTGATTTTAGTTTATTGCTACGAGATTGGTATCGTCGTGGTTTTAGATTGTTCTGGGAGGAGGAACCAGGTCAGCGATTCAACTGTTGGAACAACAATAGAATATGGTTTCTACGTCATCGTTGTGAAGACAATGGGTGTTATGATTATAAGCCCACTGATTTTTATTTGGCTGTGACGGAATGTGATTCGACACTTGAGGACACTGTTTATGAAATTGCTTCAAATAAGCAAATTGAAACATATGAATTCTATAGAATGAATGAAAATAGTATCATTGACTATACAAAGAGATATGACAAGAGTGAAGTCACGCTCTACTGTAGAAAATGTGACCCTGACATTGCAGTACATCAGAATCAGTACACTGTGAATTCAGATAATCTACCTGCACTAGTTGTTGTCGACAAATATCTAGTAGTGGATGAAATCTAAAGAGTAGAAAAGTCGTTTTATCATGTATATAAATTTTTTTATTAATAAACAATTTCACATACATTTTTAGAACATTTTATTCTTAGGGCACTAAAATCAATATTAAATACAATTGTAAGTATATTCTCCAGTAGAAAGTCGTTCAATCGAGGTAAGTCAACGTAGATGTTGAGAAACTGCTTGTAGGTGTAGCCACGACATCTGAACATGAAAAAGAGTAGTGCATGAAAGCCACATGTCTTAGTCGTTAAATCCTGTACTCTTCGTTGATTTTGAATAATAGTTTTCCCACTGCTTTCAATAAAGTTGCTGATGTATGGAGCGTAGAATTTATACGATAGGCCAAGAGGATCAAAAAATTCAATATTCTTCGCTGTTTGAAAGATGTATAGCCAATGACCGGTCTTCAAAGTCGATGGACTGCTATTAACAATGATAAGGGTATTGTTAACACTTGGAATTTTTTCAATGAAGTCCGAAGGTATGCAATAGGACTTGTACTGGGACATGTATGGATCCATACTAAATACATTGATTATTTGGTTTGTGTTCATGGTGCAAGGTCTAGTAGAACACTGCCGTCGGGTGTGATTTCCCAATAGGTTTCAAATTGACTCAGTGATATTAGCGTGATACTCTCAGTCAGAGCATCGGCAAATGTACACTCTAAACGTACATTCCCTGTTCGTACTATACTCATATCCTGTGTGCCTGACAAGTCCAAAACAATAACCCCATGATTTTTTGAAAACATTGAATCGGTTATTCCATTTTCAAATAGTTGAGAGTCATGATCTAGGGATTGCATGGTCAACTCGTACAGTGTTCTATAGGATTTTTTGTCAAATGATAGAGTGTACAGTGGAATACCATTCACTTTGCACACAAGGCTAGATAGACCGAAAAAATTAAAATCATGGGGGGATTCAGTCCAGGATCCAACGGCACTGCCACTCTTCACAAAGGCCAAAGCCAATTTTGATGGGATTTCTCCATTGATAAATGATGAATCGCTATAGCTACGAGAGCCGGTGGCAATGTGACGTTGATTGGTGATTGTATGGGGGACAAGAAGTTTAATGTTGTTACCATTGGCTCTTAGCTTTTCCACTGCCAATGCAACAGAGCTCACAACCTGTTGTTTTCGGACGTGGAGAATTGCCGATATGATAATGACATTTGCATCGGGTGCTGCAGGAAGTGTTTTTCTCAAAATGAAATTCGATTGTGCCATCTTTAACTTTATGTCAATCTTGACATTGGGGGCAACCATTGGGATATATTGAATATCTCATGATTTAATTTTCCAACTAGATGATACTCTTGGGTCATAGTAGTCAACTCACCGTCAGTATCAACACCTGATCGATATTCATAGCCCAATGATTGTCCTCTCAACTCCTTGTATGCCTTTGGTGTCATCATCATAAATTGTATATAGCTTGCATAGTTGGATAAATTATTGCTAGTGCTCACCAATGTTCCATTAATAAATACATTAATTTGTTTGAATAGGTTGTGTAGAATACAGTTTTCATAGGAGAGACCATCGCCGGCATTTGGAGTTGTATTATCTGACTTTTTCTTCACCGCAACATTTAAATTAATAAATGTTGATGACAAATCAATGAAATAGTCTTCATTGGAAAATATTTGAAAGTGTATATTTTCCGAGAGGGGTTGTTGGGGATGAAATTGTTCATAGTAGCCATACTTGGCACTGACATCAACATTTTCAGCATTGAATAGATTCAATGAGGAACTGATTGATGGATATGATTCCTTGTGGGGGAGATAAGTCATCCTAAGAGAAGAAATCCTTCTTTGATCTAACAATCTTTTTCTTTTTCTTCTTCTGCTTATTGGCCTTCGTTGTTTTATTCCTCAAAGTCCTTGTTGATGTCCTTTGCTTCCCGCCTGGGTGGAGACTGATGAGTGAATGACGCGAACGCATCCTTTTCAATCCCTCCCCATTTTGTGGAGATTTTAGTTGCTCACCAACGGCTCTTGCTGAAGATCTAATATTTTCCTTAACACTCTCCTTGAAATTCTTGCCCGACACCCAGTCCTTTAGTGTGGAGGCAGCAAAATTTGATGCAGCAGGTACAAGATATTTTCTGGCAAGGGGTAGTGCAGAACGAAATAGCCTAGCAAACCAGCTACCAAGACCATAGCCAGACATTGTAGTACGACCTTTGTAGTAGTCCAATCCATTGCCTATTTGACGTGGACTAAAAGCACCAACATAACAATCAATATCGGGGCAGACAAATGGAATTCTTCTATTGTTCATTTTAGGTGATTGTCCTGTCGTTGACAATGGGTCGAAAATGACATGTAATCACTGCTAAGCCTTTTGTTATTGCTAGAGGATCACCCAATTCACTTCTTAGTGTTAACTGACAGAGTTCCAAATACGAAGTGTTTACAGGAACATACTGAAGATGCTTTATATTATAGTGATGAACAAGTTCATGAGTTGTTTTTCGTTCAAGAACACGTAGGAGGGGGACATTTGAATTACCGACTCTCGACGTTTCCACAAAGGATGCATAGAGAAATATGCAAGAGTCCGAGGCAAAACCAGGTGGATAATCAGCAAAAATAACTTGATTCATCCCGTAAACGGTGCCAGCATTTTTCCCATTGATCATATTCTGTTTAAAGCCAATAAAATCTCTCAGATTATCATTGAGAATAATTATTTCAGTGTCAACAGGTGAGGTAATGTAAATCCTATCGTGTTCCAATGAATAATTAAAATGGAATTTACCATTCCTACGATATTTCCATTTGGCATTTGGATATTCGCTAGATTTAAGTGCTTCAACCCATTCATAGTCGACAAAGAGTGTCCAATCGAATGGTATAACTTTTATATCATACACACGATCCTTTCTCAGGATGTCGTAGGTATTTTTGAGAATACAGTCGACAAGAGCCACTTCATATGCACCGTCAAATTTGATGGCGGGGGAGAGTTTTGTCCAAAAATCACTTGTCGTATTCAAGTCGCTGTAGAGAGGATCGGAAACGTTGGACATGAATGTTACATAGAAATCATTGGGCATTGTCAATATCTTCAACACCGATCCAAGAATCGAAATCAGAGTTGTATCCTAGCCACCGAACAAGTAACTGTTTCTTACCCCTGCGAGTACGTGTCTTTAATATCTTTTCAATTTGATAGATTTCACTAGCATTTTTAACTTTTTGCAGTTCATAGTCATAAAAGCCACCGAGAATCTCTTCATCTTTGGTATCACGCAGGCGATAAGTTATGGGTTTAGTGTCTAGGATTTTTGCCACTTTAAAAAGTTCGGTGGACCACAAGTAATTCCCCTTTTCAAAAACATTAGTTGTTCTATTAATTCGAACAGTATCACCAACATTGAATTTATTTTTCTTCTTGACAATCGTTTCATTGGAATACTGTCTAAGAAAGGTGTCAATTGTATCATGATCAGAATGATGAACTTCCTTTGGCGTAGAGTTGGACAATGATCGATGAGGTCGTTGATTATAAATCAACATGATTTTATCTAGATCATGAATAAAAGCCGGTGTATTTTTCAATGTACAGTATCTTTAAATTAAAAGTCGAATAGTTCTTATCAATCGTTCGGCCAATGCAGCCTTTATAGGACTGTGACTATGATAGAGCAGTGTACTATATTTCTCTAGTACTTTTGCAACATGGGGATTAACAAATTCACTACCGCGATCCGTTTGAATTTTTTTATATGGATCCTGTTCGAGAATACTTTCAATGGCCTGAGCAACTTCAACACCTCTCTTTGATCGCAATGGAATTACACATGCAGAGCGACTAAAAACACTGATTGCAAGTAGAATGTACTTGTACGGTGTATTGTGACGTCTTTGAAGCTCATCTAGAGTCAGGAGATCTGCTTGCATTATATGGCAATGGGTAAAAGGCTTTAGTTTTTCGATATTGATTGGCACGAAGTCTATGATTTCTATGCAGAGTGTAACTTGATTCATTTTGTAGATAGTCTTGTACACTTTTAGTGTGAACACCAGTGACTTTGGAAAGAGTGGTGGGGGAACTTAAAATCCCCGCCTCACCAATAATTTCATAAGCACCTTTCAGAACTTCAACAATTTTGAACATAAACACGTTGTGTAACGTCCGCTACCCTTTTGTATACTGGCTGTTGGTGGTGGAGGTAATGGTGACGTTGACTTGATACGTCTTCGCTTTTGTCTAGCTATTAGCGGTGTGCTAGCATTTTCCAAAATTGATTTAAAATCTTCTTCTTCTTCAAGTTCATATTTTAATGATGTCAATGTTGTTGATGATGATGATGCATGTTCATTTAATTTTTTTGGAATTTGTCTATTGCTAATAAGACTTTTGGGGAAGTTTAATGTATTTAGAAAATTGTATAGATGAGCGTCAAATGATAATAGTCCTTTACGATTTGTAACCATGTCATAGATTAAATCAAGTAGATTATAGATCTTGCCCTGAATTATAATCCCTTTCCCATTGCTCTCAACTTGAATATGATCTTGACCACTTTCCAAGAGATAGGTTAGGAGTCGTTTACTTTGTTCACGATATGAGTGGGGCATTAGATTTCCAATTTTCAATACAATTGAATCCAATTCCTCCTTCTTTAATTGTGTTCCAGCAGCAGCAGCAGACTCTTGAGGAGATGATTCTTTTTTGTGATCAATACCAGCAGCAGTGGGCTTCGATCGATAGGACTTGTGTTTGTCCACTCGGCGAAGTGCATCTTGAAGTAAAAGCAGTTTTTTATCATCCTCAATATTTTCATTGTCAAGGAATTTACTCAGATTGTTCTCAAAGTGTTCCACGGGTGAGAGAGCTAGTTCTATTGGAGTCAATTTATAGGGTTTTGCCATCTAGAGAAAACTGTTTACAAGTCCTGCAATTATTGGCAGTAAAAGTGTGAAAAAGCTACCGCCTGCCTGAAGAAGACGTTTCCTTTTAAAATTCTTTCCTTTCTTTTTAGAGGCCAATGTACGTACAATGGAACGATGTTGCTTTGCCTGTTGCTTAACTACTTCTGGCAGTTGAACATTACCCTCGGTCAAATTTAAACAAAGTTCAGATATTAGATTAATGAAATCATTGTCAATACCATGTTTGAGTATGGCTTTCCTCAGCGGAGGTTTTGAAGTGCTTAGAACTGAAAACAAATGTCTATTTTCATGTAGTTTCTTCAGTGTCATGATAGCGACTAATAGGTCTTTTTAATGTTCACAGGGAGATATACTGTAATTTCATTGTCGAAAATATCTGTGACTACACGCAGATCCTCGGGTGTATTTTGATTAAGATCCAATAGGATATAACCGTAGGGTTTATTAGTTGCCTGATTGTATGCTGAGAGCAGAAATTTAGGGGCACCTGGATAGATTTGTTTATTGAGGGTTATTAGCGAGCTAGAATCACGAACAACTCTGTAGATGATATAGTAGGTGCAGTTCAAAGCAAGTGTTCGCATACATTTGCTCTGATGAAAGAGATTGTGTAGAACCAGAGTAACGGAAATCTGTTCATGATGAGAGCGAACAGTGAACAATTGCAGCATTTCCTGGGACCATTGTTCAATAGATTCAGCCAGATCGTCAATGATCAGCCAAGAGTTTGGTTCAATAATGTTGAAAACATCAAGTCCCTGTATGAATTGTATCTGCACCAATCCCATGGTGGTGGCAGCAATTGCTTTTATTTTATCATACGACTCCTGCCAAATACTGTAACAATAGTAGATTTTTTTCGACTTTTCCACAAACATTTTATCGCAATTTTTAATTATTTTAGTTAAGAGTGTTGTTTTGCCCGACATTGACGGCCCACACAGAAACGATCTGAATGGTGTTTTAAATTGATACATGTTCCCTTCAACAGTTCACCTGGACAACTAACTGTAGACCATAATTGTCTAATGACTAAATAATTTCCCTACTACTCTGTTCAAGAATAATAATAAGAAGAAGAAGACGAATAAAGAATCATATTTTCTTTTATTATATGCATAAAAAAAGGTAACAACACATTGAAAAAAGCACATTAAACATGAAAAAATACACTTTTTTTTAAATTTATTTATAATAAAAAAAATACAACATTTATATAGGCACACAGAGAAAAAACACTTGAATACTTTTTTTGTTTATTTATAGAAAAAAATACAACATTAGATTAAAGCACTTGAAATAATATCACTTTTTTTTAATGAAACATTTACAAAAAAAATCTGCTCTAAGTAAAAAAAAAAGATAACTTTGATAGTGGCGGTGCGCCCCCCGCTGGCAGCCCCCCCCCCGGGCCGCGAGCTCCCCCCCCCCCCCCAAAGGCCACGAGGCCCCCCCCAAAGGTTTTAGGAAATAATTTACAGGACTTTATTTAAACCGAGACTTTCCCTATGGATAACACATTCGGCCCGGTCTGAAGTTAAATAGTGTCTAAGGGGGAGGGTAGTCACACCATCTTGAAAAACATAGACCTTGTCGGAGATGGTACTCACGGCAATTTTTTCTATATTTACAGTAAAGTTCCTGTATTTGAGAGAACGAATTGCCAGAAATCTGGCTCGTGGAATTGTATTTTGAACAATACAATTCCTATAAATGTCCATGTCGAAATTCTTATCCACATAGCGCGTGGGTACTCCTTTGCAACGTTTCTTGATTTCCTCGTCATGTGTTTGTATAAAGTAAACCTTCGGACTTACAAACATACCACGGGAAATCATGTCGCTTCCCGTTTCTGATTTAAAAAATAAAAGCTGATTTGGTGCCCGACGTTTCACTAGCTCTGGGTAAAGACCACCCCAATTGGTGTAGTCCATCCGTGAGCTGATAATTTCACCGTGCGCCACATCATCAATTAGATTTGGGGTTTTTACTTTTAACAGTAGAGAATCCGTGTCCCCGTAGCAGACCTCTACTTGCCCCTTTTCCGGCCACTGTACCCTAGCCACATTGTAGTAGAATTCCAACATGAGCTTTTTAGAGATCTCCAAGATCGCACTGCCTGCAGCAATATTTTTATTCAAGACAATGCGTCTTTTTTCCTATTCAAAAGTACCATGTCCGGGCCAATGATTGTGAAGGAAGTGTAATTTGGATCGGCAATAATTCGAGCACATTGTTCGGGATCGGTCAAGACATCACAACGATTCCTATTGCGAACACTCTCACACATTTTGCCGAAAGTCGAATTCAAAATGAGTTTATAAATTTCTTTTTCAGCCTTCGTCTGTGCTTCAGAACGTTTGATGACAAAAGTGTCAACCAACGTTTTCAGATAGGGTTTTTGACTAAACTGGAGTGCTCTGTGAACCTTTGTGACGTTGAAACCGTTGTTGCACATCCATTTTAAAGCTACATGATGTACAACTATATTTTTTTTCGGCAGAAGATCAGCAATAAGTTTTTGTTTTGAAGGTGTCCAATGCAATCCGTCCACCTCGACTAAACGCCTATTGCGAGGGCTCAAAGAGTCCTTAGTCACAGGTCTATTGATGCATAGGAAAACAAAATCCTTTACTGAATCGTGAATCTCGACTGGTATCTCTCCATCAATTTCAAAAACCATCCAGCCGGTCCATTCTCCTCAACACTGTCACCAATGTTGGGGAAATGGGGAGCTTGAGGGTCATTGAGCCATTTATAGTCACCACAAGGTAGTGCATAATGGGACATGGCCGAGGGGTAGAGAGAATTCATATCAAGAAAAACTGCATCCGATTTTGTCCCCGTCCTCTCTCCTGTTGGATCAGTTTCCAAGATACGATCCCCGTGAAAAACAAATCCACCCCTCATTGATCTTTCGATGAACAGATGTTGATCAATGTCTGTGATTAGCCCAATTTTTTCCCCACTAATTTTTAGGATGAGGTCCATCACTAGATGAGGAGATGAAAAATAATAGCCCAAATCAAGATTAAATTCCTCACAGATTTTGTCCGTATTTTTACACATAATGTCTAACAGAGTTAACACGTCACTCGACAAATACAGCTTGCAGTAGTCAAACCCATTTTTACACCCTCCCTCTGCCCAAACTTTTTTAGCAAAACTGTATTCCCCGGGGGTGCAACTACGATCGTGAAGACTATCATAAAACGATTCAATCGAAGGAATAGTTTCCTCGGCGAATCTCGACATGGAACAATAATAGTCATAAGGATATATGCCCTTGACCGTTAACAAATCATATAAGTCATTTGGAAATTGTTGCTTGAGAAGGGGGAAAGCATTGCAACCGTCATCGTTTTTATGTACTTGAATTAATTCGCTCAATGATTTGGGGAAAAAACTGTATGAATCTAAAAAGCGAATTTTATTCGTGTACTCAACGTCGGCTTTAACAAATTTCCACATAAATTCCAAAACAAGCAACTTTTCCGCTGATTTAGGTATGATTTTGTAGGAAAAGCTGTCTATCACCCATGCATCATCTACTGTTCCATTTCTTTGAAGATGCGCCAATGCTGGTAGCACATACTTCAGATCGTAGTTAGAGTTATGTATAAAAACCGGAAGAAAAAGTTGTTGTTTAATTTTTAAATTACATGAATGGTGAGCCCACCCCCGAAAGTTACTTTTTCCCTTTGAATTGGGATCAATAAGGTGGTCGTGATCCTGGACCGCGTTTTTTGGGGCAAGAGCATTCCTACATACCCAGAAAATCGTCCCCTTTTCTAGCGCCAGTTGCTCTTTATCTGACAATGTCATTGGGTAATTGATGTGACGCAATCGTGAAATTGCGCCATTTGCTGTTTTTATTAAAGATACTAATAACTTTTCCATGCTGCCCTCCTCATCCATAGCCAAAAAAACTCTTCCAATTGCATTTTATTGTTGGAATCGCGACGGGCGTGTGCGTAGGAACACGCAACTAGTTTGTGTTCCTTGACTATATTTGGCCTTGATGGGTCTGATACCTCAACCAGTCTTGTTTCACAATCCAAAGACACTTTATCAACTTGTAGCAGGGAATTTTGGAAATTTTTAAATTGTAAAGTATCTTCGCTCAGATCTAAATGGAGAAAGGCACATGGGGCAATAGAAACGTTCCCCTTTCTGAACGCCTTGAGATAAGAGTCGACTTATTGCTGTAACGGGGAAAAAATGACCATAGGAATTTACATCTTTGGGAGGCTCGTAAATAACCCATACCCAATTTTTAACATTATCTACTGACGGTGTCCTCACTGAATACAAAACGCCTTTTTTATTTGTTTTTTTCCCCCATCTACAAATTCAGTGTCATACTGGAGAACAACCACCCCCACCCCAAGATTTTCATTTGCTTTTTCAAATATGCTTATTTCTTTCAAGGACACCGGATACTTCCCCTCTAAACAATCAAAATTTACTTTAGGGAAATTTTTTCCACCGTTACGTGCAAGTCCGTCGAGATTTTTCATTGTTGAATCATCTTTTAATGTTTTATGGGCTGCTGCTAAAAATGCATATTTAAAGCATTGCAGCCCTGTGTCAAATCTGAAACCCTGAACCCCTCCTGTAGCCGACAAATCTGGGTGGCATTTTATTTTTAGATTACCCGCTCCCCTTAAAATAAAGTTTTTTTTTAAATCTACTGAGATTCAGATCCATGTGTTCAATGTATAAAATGGTAGACCCATTTCCCCTCTCATTAAACGTGTCCAAAGTTGATATTAGTTTATTTACCCAGTTGAAAAAGTTGTCCTCAAATTCGTTTAGACCTGGGTAAAAAGTCTGGTTGCCAGTTGAAAAATGAAAATAAAAAATATCCCCAGATGTTCCCTTTTGTAAATCAACTTTTTGATTCACTGATGCTTTAACTCCCCCTTGACCCCTCCATTTCTGAATCTGAATCTCAATTTGCGCTCGAATTCTGTCGATGTAGCTATGGAGAACATTCACAGGGTCAGTTAAAATAATGCTCCTGTCAACCACGTTTTCCTCGGGAGGGTTAAAATCTACCCTATATGTTTGTATGTGACTTAGAGCAGACTCTAACAAATAAAATTCACGTAGTTCCGAGGACATAGCACTATTTTCATGTCCTGCACCTATTTTTACAGGATCCAATTCACTAATAGTAAAGTTGTCATCAAAAATGTCCCCGGAAGAATTAGGCCCAACAATTTGCATAAGACTGTCCATTTCTTCAGCTGTAAATTGAAAATCCAGGGGGATATCAAATAACGTACCTTCACTAAGATCATCCGGCGAGAGGGGACAATTACCCATGATACTTTGAAATCCCGGGCCAGGGAAGGCAGAAGTTTTCACAGCTTCCCCCTGAAACTAGAAAATGAATGGATTAAGTTTTTTTTTCTTTGACGAAAGTTTTATCACAATTATAACACACTTTTCTTTTTTTTTCTTTTTTTTTCAAACAATTTTTTTTCTTAATTGGATTCGAATTTATCAAACAAATGCATAATAAGTTACAAATTTTTGCTTATAGCATTATTTACAAAACAATGCATAATAAATTACAAATTTTGTTAATAACACACATACACACGCGCATATGCATGCACACACACACACGCACACACACACACACACACACACACTCACACACACACAGACACACACACACACACACACACACACACACACACACACACACACACACACACACACACACACACACACACACACACACACACACACACACCACACACACACACACACACACACACACACACACACACACACACACACACACACACACACACACACACACACACACACACACACACACACACACACACACACACACCACACACACACACACACACACACACACACACACACACACACACACACACACACACACACACACACACACACACACACACACACACACACACACACACACACACACACACACACACACACACACACACACACACACACACACACACACACACACACACACACACACACACACACACACACACACACACACACACACACACACACACACACACACACACAAACACACTCTCACACACCCGGGAGCTTCCTTTGGGGTAGGAGGATCGAAGCCCTTTCGAGTTGGGGTATCGGACTTCACAACACTGTTCAAATAGAACTTGTGTATTATAACGGGCCTAGAGTTTCAGCCTCAAATTCTTTTCGAAAACATCTTTTAAAATGTCTCTAACTGTTTCGTCGAAATAATTGCTTAAAATGTCCAAAACTTGTGTATTATAACGACCCAAGAGTTTCAGCCTCAAATTCTTTTCGAAAACATCTTTTAAAATGTCTCTAACTGTTTCGTCGAAATAATTGCTTGAAATGTCCAAAAACGGTTTCGCCCAAATAATGTTTTTTGACATCACTGCGATGACATATTTGGAAATTATTAAAAACCTTTTTCCTGTGTTAATATCTTATCTAAGATAAACATCCTGTTATTTGAAAGCCACTTTATAACGAACGTTTAACATTCAAATTATACCTGTCGGATTAACATTCAAGCTTCCTGATGGGACATTTGATAAGAACCGGATACGCACAAAGCTAAGTGCAAAAACACATCCCAGTTTAAGAACGGTTGTCTGATTGTCAACAGTGAAATAATAGTTATTTGTTTATATAGTTAGTTTGTTTAAAGAAATAATGGATTTTTCGCATTGGAAAACATCTTGCTTAAAAGAGAAATTACAGGTAAAGTTTTATAAATCTATGATAAGCTATTTGCTACTTCTGTGTTATAACCATTCTTTTATATACTGCTAATTTGGTTAATGAAAGAAAATAAAATAGGATTATTATAGAATAGTTTAGAAACAAATTTAAGTTTTACTCATCAAAAGTTATGCGCTTGAGAAAATTTGTCTTATTTTTGAAAAATACGGAAAAGAAAGAAAAAAAAATTATATACACTTACAAATTCTGACTGTGCTTGTACATCTGAAGTCCCTGGTAGAGCATGAAGAGGAGTGTCCCCCCCCATCTGGATCGGATGAGATTGAAGCATTATATGAAAGCGTCCATTCTCTCTTGAATTTCCTGCCAGGTTGCATAAAGGTTTGCGCAGAGCTGGCACTTGGCTTGATTACTCCTGTCTCGGCATTGTCGAGGGTTTCATTCAATTTTGCTCGTTTTTGCTATGATGATTGATCAACAGCGTTCTAAAATAAAAATCATTTTCAGTTTTCAAACTATTTAGCTTACGGGAGAGTACTACCCTTCAATATCAAACCCCCTTGTAAGGAAGGAAATTCTTCCTTAACTTAATGGCGAGACAAAAAATAGATTTCTTTTTATTATAGCGAAACTGACTGATCCTGTTTTAAATATTTAGTGAAATTCTTTTTAAAAGAGCTAACAACACGGTGAAAAAAAAAGCGTAAGGAAGGAAATTCTTCCTTAACTTAATGGCGAGACAAAAAATAGATCTCTTTTTATTATAGCGAAACTGACTGATCCTGTTTTAAATATTTAGCGAAATGCTTTTTAAAAGAGCTAACAGCACGGTGAAAAAAAAGCGTAAGGAAGGAAATTCTTCCTTAACTTAATGGCGAGACAAAAAATAGATCTCTTTTTATTATAGCGAAACTGACTGATCCTGTTTTAAATATTTAGCGAAATGCTTTTTAAAAGAGCTAACAACACGGTGAAAAAAAAGCGTAAGGAAGGAAATTCTTCCTTAACTTAATGGCGAGACAATTTCTTTTTATTATAGCGAAACTGATTGATCCTGTTTTAAATATTTAGCGAAATGCTTTTTAAAAGAGCTAACAACACAGTGAAAAAAAAGCGTAAGGAAGGAAATTCTTCCTTAACTTAATGGCGAGACAATTTCTTTTTATTATAGCGAAACTGACTGATCCTGTTTTAGATATTTAGCGAAATTCTTTTTAAAAGAGCTAACAACACGGTGAAAAAAAAGCGTAAGGAAGGAAATTCTTCCTTAACTTAATGGCGAGACAATTTCTTTTTTATTATAGCGAAACTGACTGATCCTGTTTTAAATATTTAGCGAAATGCTTTTTAAAAGAGCTAACAACACGGTGAAAAAAAGCGTAAGGAAGGAAATTCTTCCTTAACTTAATGGCGAGACAATTTCTTTTTATTATAGCGAAACTGATTGATCCTGTTTTAAATATTTAAAAGAAGGAAGCTTTTTAAAAGAGGTAACAACACGGTGAAAAAAAAGCGTAAGGAAGGAAATTCTTCCTTAACTTAATGGCGAGACAATTTCTTTTTATTATAATAATGAGAAAATTTTACTCACCAGAAGTCGCTTAGAATATTCCATATCTATGTAAATGATTGCAAAAAATATTGATATTAGTAGATTGAATGAACTATTCAAACTGTAGAAAATTATAATCTGAAACTTGAATATATACAAAAAATAATTGAATATATTAACAGCTAAACAAGACGCGCTGGTTTTCTGATACGGGTTTACCCTAAAAGACATATATACCATGAAATAGAAATCTAGTCTATGTAAATTTTGTCAGAAAAACTTGTCTTTCATAACATATTACGCAATTCCTAACTAGTACAAGATGGAGCATAGTCTACCCAAAGTATTAGGCCATGTGAGGGAGCTCTGAATCTCTTTGAAAAGGTGTCGAGGCGTACGCAAATAACGTAAAGATTCCTATAGCTTCAAGCAAATAACACCGGAAGGAACATAAAAGGCCCCAAATAGCACAGGAAGGAACGTAAAGGCCCCAAATCCATAGGTAAATGCTCTGGAAAGTTGCCATGGAATGTAAAGGCCCAGAAACTTATAGTTGACCCAGAAACTTGTCTGCTTGGCCCAGAAACATGTCTGGTTGGCCCGGAAACTTGTCTGGTAGGTTTTGTATAATCCCATATTCAATTGACAACAATAGCAATAATCAGTCTGGTAATCTGCCATGGAAAGGTGTCAGGGAACGTAAAGGCCGCAAATAATACAGGAAGGAACATAAAGTCCCCAAAATGGAACCTTGATTACTACTAGCAAGTCGCTTCAACAAACGACTTGGTGTAGATCCTAAACTTCTGCGAAAAATATGCAAATGGGCAGAATGTCCCTTAAAATATTTTATCCCCGCAGCGGTAACACGCGTTGTGTATCGGGCTCTTTTTGTCACCATTATGTTTTTTCCCCCGATAAGCTTAACAACTATGCTCATAAAATAGGCGTTCCCCCCCGAAAAATACCTCTCCCCCCGTGAGACAACCCCCAAAAATTAATACCCCCATCCCTTGTTGGTTGGTTTGCAATACATTTCGACTTATAAAAAACGACTAGAAATTTCTTTGAAACTCTTAAATGGGGTTCTATATTTATTTTGTAGTTACGGAGGGAAGGATGATTTTAATGCCAAAACATCCCAAGTCTTAATAAACCTTAGCGTAAAGAGTGGTACTTTAAAAGGTTGGTAGACACCCCCCACATATTCAGGATAATTTTGTTCCATCTGCGATTAGAAAAGGGTCAGACATGGATTAAAGGGAGCAGGGACTGATAAAAAAAACAAGCTTCAAGTTATTAGGCAAGTAAAAGGAACAATGGATAAGATTATGGGTAACGACCAGATCAAGAACCTCTTGGGTAGCAGAAAGTCTTGTTCCTAAATTTTAAGGTCGATAGCTTGAGCTCTTGGTTTCAAAATTAGCACTGCACTTTTTGATGTGATTTTTGGGTCCTTGCAATCATCCCTGGCTTCAAATGGTAGGAACTGCGGTACATAGTCAATATTGTATTTTATTTACGGGAACCAAGAAGTATTACATGGATCCTTTGGTTTCGTACGGGTAACTATCCCTTTGTCAAGCTGCATCTTGGTCACCCTTAGTTAAAACATGCGAATATCTCAAATGGTAGCCTCTAAAGCATGTCACATACTGGGATTCCACCTAAAAATCAAGCAAATTTATTGCAGCAAATCAAGGAATTCGTGACTCCAAGTCTTTATTTATGCATTTTACTCTGACACAAATAAAACTTAAATCCAACAATAAATAAATAAATAAAAGTAAATTTCACACAAGTGCAGGGGCACCAATTTTCGAAAACATCGGAAAGGGTGAGAACTCCTTGTTTAATAAGAAAATAAGATACCCGCATACATTTTTTTCAAGATTTAAGAGAAGTTTAGGTAGGTTACTTGTATGGTATAGCCGTGACAACTCAAGTGGTTCATCAACTCAAGTGGACACATTGTAGAACCGTTTTTTTTTCGCTCTTTTCTTTCAGCTTAGCATGAGACAAGACAAAGAGAAGTGACAGAATAGATGGGAAACATATAATTTTGGCAATATATTTGCACCTAAGGGGGAGGGGTGTTGGTAAAGTATTTGGACAGTGTTAAGTTAGAAAACAATTCTTAATTCATAATATGGAAATAATTGTACCTAACACATTATGCTTGCAGACCCGTTATGCTTTACCCCCCCGCCCCTAATAAGCAAATATATAGCCCAAATTTGTTTCTAAAGTATTATATTTTCATCATACTTAGGTATATTTCATTCGGATTGAGCGTCAGAGAATCAGGTTCTACTTAGATGAGGAATATTAGGTCAGGGTTCAGGGGCGGATCCAGGATTTTTTAGGGGGGGTGCAAAATAGGTTGATCCGAAAAAATATTTTAGGGGGGGGGGCGCAAAAAAGGTTGATCCGTTAAACTTGCGTTATGAACAAGTTTAATTAACGCAAACTTGAGTTAATTAAGTAAATTACACTACTTTAGACTACGCTAGGGGGGACACATACCCCCTCCCCCTGGATCCGCCACTGTCAGGGTTATATCGTACAAGTACCGAATTTTTTTATTTTTTTCTCAGTAAAAATACTAAAAAACCGTAGTTTCAAATCTAGTACAGAAAATACCCATAAAATGGCACTCCAGCACAAGCGTTAAATTGGTACTTGTTAAGAAAGCGGTAAGAACAAGAGAAGTGAAGTTTCGTTAATGCTAATGAAATAAAACAAAATAGGATTAAAATATAATAGTTCAGAAACCGATTTGAGCTATATATTTGCACATTAGGGGATAGGGGTGGTAAAGCATAGAATATATTAAATACGTAACCTATGTTTATACAGCATCCAGGCATTACCCGATAAAATGCCTATCTGTTCTCGCAATACAATTCTCTTTTACTTACCGTTTTCTAAATAAGTACCGTTAAATTATTCTGAACCTCTACAGTTCTTTGTTTTTTTTTTGGAGGGGGGTAGCTAATGTAACCATCTTTGGGGTCAGGATGGGAAACCATATTATTTTTCTATAAAATTAAAAGTTCGTACTTACATATGTTTGATTACAAGATCTTCGTAGCTTTTCAGAAAATAAGGCACATTGACTATCCAACGAGCAGTCTTCAAGATTTCAGAAGTTAAATTGCGGCCAGCTGTAATTGTTTTTAGTCTCGGTGGTTATATAATGGTTTCCTCTTGCATAGATACTTCCTCCAAGTCAAGCAAATACTTTGGAAGTCTTGGTCTTCCACGTTTCACGTATATTTGTTTTGACTTTTCCCTGCCCTTTTGCACGTTAATTAAATTAAGTCCTCTTTTATTGCGCTTTTTTCCCATAACTCAAAAAGTTTTTCAATCTCTTGAATAGAACTTGCTCAATCCTTGATATATTTCGATTGGTTTTGAACAACGGTATACAGCGGATACGGCATGTTTATTAAAGTTTAGTGATACCATACACAGGACACGGCGCCTGTTAATTGAAACACTGACCCAAAAATTAAACAACCCTTGTTCAACTTAAGGGTTCCGTAACTCCAAATCGATTGCAGCGAAAAAGAAACAAAGGATAAAAAAAGCCTTTAATTGAGTAAAATCAACATAAACTGTCTGAACAAATAGTTCGGGTTAAAAACATTTACAAGCTAGTATGAATTTTATTAAAGTTGTTAATATCGTTCTCTTGAACAAAGCCAAAAGAGTTTTTGTATAAAAATACATTTAAAAAATAGAGGGAGCATAAGAAAAAAAAAGTGAACCTGACCAAATGATAGCCACTAGTCTCCCAAATCAGGTGAACCCCAATTTAAGTTCTCTAATATATCTGTTTCTTTAAACAAACAAAATTTCTTTAACATTGAAGAGATAGCCAAGCGACTTGGACTGCTTTCGCCCCTTAAAGAGTTATAAGTTTTGAAGCTTCAATAACCTCCCCTCCCCCCCCCCCTCATTTTTTTTAAACTTTCTTGTCAAAAGATTATAGAGTCTTATGAATCTCCCGGTAAAATATTATGTAAAATTATGCACTAAAACATATAAAGCAAAAGTAAAAAAACTACATTCCATAAATCGTTATTAAGTACTTCATTTGTCCGTACGATAGTGGGCCCATCCCTGGATCTGCCAGTGACTAAGTAGAAGGTCATAGATCAAAGTCTATTTTTTAAGATTTACGCTACAGAATAGAATGAATTATAGTTGTATGCCTAGAAATTGCACTATTTGTTAGGGGGCTACAATCCCCTGCCTTTCTAATTGCGACAAAAAATTTGTATCTTCCTTGATTTATCTTACATTTCTAAACATTTTTTCTACTAGGGACAAAGTGCAATAAAAATTGAAGGGTCATAAGTCACATGCTTTTTCATAAGGCACATTCGGTGTGTTTTAATTTGAAAGTCTCTAGGTGAATAGAATTAAAAAAGAAAGAAAACCATTAAATAAACTTAAACACAAAACGTGTATTTGCCCTCTCCTCCGTTGCCCGTGTTGGTTTGTTTACCAGTCTGAATCTATTAATTCATCCGAACAACTTCCTAAGAGAAGTATGAGAATTCGGATCTAAGCCCCTAAAAGCTCACAAACTTATAATAAGTCTAAGGTCTTTGAAACGTTCATACTACAAAATTAATCAAGTGGTACTTACATATGTTTGATTACCAATTCTTCGTAGGTCTTTAGAAAATATGGCACATTAACCATCCAGCGAGATTTTTTTAAAATATCCGATTATAAATTGCGACCCGCAGTTACAACTTTCAGTCTTGGGATTTCTGCTGCAGGCTCTTCTTGAAGAGATGTTTCGTTCAAGTCGGGTAAATGTTTTGGAAGCCGTGGTCTTCCAAGCTTTTTGTATGTTTGCTTTAGTTTTTCCCTGTGCTTCTGTACAGTAACCAAGCCAATGCCTCTTTTATTACGCTTCTTTACCATCTTTCACAAAGCACTTTTGTGAACTAACAAGGCCAATTTCTTTAATTGCCTTTCTCTTCTTTCAAAATATTTGACCACAACCTAATTTGACGGAGCATTCCTATTTGTATAATATGTTGAAACATTCGCCTTTGATGTCAGTCGATACAAGTTGAAACCCTGAACGTTTATCACCTGAAAACCGGTAATTATGCCCGCCTATTGAAACTAAATATGCAACAGTTCAGGAGTTATTAGTATAAAACTGATGGTAACAACTTTTAAATAAACTGATGAAAATGTCTTTTTTGAACTAATTAGGAAAAAAACTTAAAAGTCAAGTTATTCCTTTCAAAATCCTCTACAAGTCCGTGTTAAATTTATTAAACTTGTATTTACCGTTTCTTCATACAAGTTGAAATGGAATTTGCACGAAAAAGTCTAATTTAGAGAGCCAAGTAAAAAATATAAAAAAATAGCAAACTCAGATTATATTGCTAGATCAGGGGAACAGATAGAAACCAAAATCGATGCCTTAATGCGTCTGTTGTCGCCATACAAGCTAAAAATATTTAACATGGAAGAGATAGCCGGGATTGTTAGTAGACTAGAACATTATACTTTGCGGACGCCCCCGTACCAAACAGGTTTTTCTGGTAGGTATTCTAGTAGTCCAATTCTACAGGGCATTACATCTTTGCCAAGAGATTTACGCAATTTCTAGTTCAAGGTATATACATGTCTTTTTTTAGTGATAAACAAAAACCAGCATTTCTTGTTTCGCTGTTATGCAATTATTTTTTGTATATATTCAGGTTTCAAATTAGGTTCTTCAACAGTTTTGAATAGTTCATTCAACTTAACACTACTGACATTTTTCGCGAACATTTACATAGAAAATGGATAATTCTAAGCAATTTCTGGTGAGTAAAATTTTCTCATTATTATAATAAAAAGAAATTGTCTCGTCATTAAGTTAAGGAAGAAATTCTTTCCTTACACTGAGTAGTTACCTCTTTTAAAAAGCTTCCTTCATCATTAAATATTAAATGATCCATGTATTTCAATTTTAGTAAATATTCAAAAAAGAGAGGCATGTTCACTTTGATTTTGGTTCATTGTATATGAAAAATTAAAATAGAATTTGCATATTAGTTTCGGCAGATATGAAAGGTTGCCTCCCTCCTGAATATCTTGCTCTTTGCACTAAAGTTCGAATTTCGTTCAAATCCCAAAGGTTGGTCTTCCTTTTTTTCCGTGATTTTAAGTATTTCGTAATTTAGGTATATAACTTTTAAAAGCTTTGCATATAATTGTCGACTTTTTTTTGTGTTTCGATACTATGGAATTGAAGATCCTATGCCCCCTGTTAATATTTTGAATAAGTAAGAACTGAGCTAGCTAAGTATAGGGTGAGATATAGGCTAGAGGGCGAACCCATTTATATACTTAATAATTTTTTAGTTTAGGCTATGTCCAGGAGTCTTTTTCTTCCTTTTTCTGTGATTTTAAGTATTTCGTAATTTAGGTATATAAGTTTTAAAAGCTTTGCATATAAAAAATATAAATTATCAACTTTTGTGTTTTGATACTATGGAAGTGAAGGCTCAATGCCCTCCGTTAATATTCTGAATAAGTAAGAATTGAGCTAGCTAATTAAATTTTGTAATTTTTTTTTTCAAATTTTGAGGGTTTAGTACCATGATATTCGTATGTACGCGAAGCTTTTATAAAAATATATGACTGGGAAGAGGGCTATGAATCAATTCTAACACAGTTTTTCTTTACTTGGTATCCGTTAAAAACGAAATTTTTGTGTTAAATAAGTAATTCTTGTATCTTTTAAAAGAGCTTTACGGAGTTTGAGAGAGACTCTATTCCTCGATTCCGTGTGGTTAGAGGGGGGTTCTTTGTGCAGACTAACTTTCTTTCTGTAAAAAAAGGGGGAAAATTATTTTGATACTAATTTTTTCTCTTCTTTTTAAGACAAATTATGGAAAATTTGCTGCCCCTCCAGCTGTAAAGAGAGCTATGGCTACCGCAAATAGCGAAGAATGTACCCCTCCTCCATCAAAGAAAGCGCGAGATGACGAAGCCGCCCGGTCAGTGTCAGTCCCAATGCAGTCCGGTCAAAAACCGAAAAGACAGTGGACCACAAGGATGGAGAACTCCGCTATACAAGCTAGCGACATCGATACAGCATCAATGCAAGTTGCAAGGGCAACAGTAATCAGATTTGCTAGTTCATCGGACCGGCCAGGACTCTCTATGTAACCTAGCAAGAAATTCGAGTCAGCCTCATCCGATCAAGATGGTGGGGACACTCCTCTTCAAGCCATGCCAGGGACTTCTGATATGCAGCCAGAACTTGTAAATGTATATATTTTTTTCCTTATTTTTTCAAAAATAAGACAAAATTTTCTCAGGCGCATAGCTTTTGATGAGTAAAACTTAAAATTTGTTTCTATAATAATAATAATAATCCTATTTCATTTTCTTTCATTAACCAAATTAGCGGTATATAAAGGAATGCTTATAACGCCGAAATAGCTTATCACGCATAATTTTGCACTAAGCCCTTGTCCATATCCAATGTTTATCAAATTATTCCCATCGCTACTTAATCCGCTTTGAATTTTAAGTGGGGTTTCATGTGACAGGATATGTATTTGCGATAAGAAGGTCTTTTTTTTAATAATCACCGATTATGTCTTCACAATGATGTCAAGAAACATTATTTGGGCGAACTCATTTTCAAGCAATTATTTTCGTCGAAAGATGCTTTCGAGAAAGAATTTGAGGCTGTTCTATTTGAACAGTGTTGTGAAGTCCGATATCCCAACTCGAAAGGGCATCGATCCTCCTACCTCAAAGGAAGCTCCCGGTTCCCAAGGGTCCTCTCAGGGGAGGGGGGAGGGGGGGGGTTAACTTTTTAGTTACAAAAAAAAGTAAAGTGTGTTATAATTGTGATAAAACTTTCGTGAAAAAAAACTTAATCCATTCATTTTCTAGTTTCAGGGGGAAGCTGTGAAAACTTCTGCCTTCCCTGGTCCGGGACTTCAAAGTATCATGGGTAATTGCCCCCTCTCGCCAGATGATGTTAGTGAAGGTACGTTATTTGATATCCCCCTGGATTTTCAATTTACAGCTGAAGAAATGGACAGTCTTATGCAAATTGTTGGGCCTAATTCTTCCGGGGACATTTTTAACAGCAACTTTACTATTAGTGAATTGAGTCCTGAACAAACAGGGACAGGACATGAAAATAGTGCTATGTCCCCTGAATTGCGTGAATTTTATTTGTTAGAATCTGCTCTAGGTCATTTGCAAACATACAGGATAGATTTTAGCTCCCCCGAGGAAAACGCTGGCATTATTTTAAATGACCCCGTGAAAGTTCTCCATAGCTATATCGATAGAATTCGAGCACTTATTGAGATTCAGATTCAGAAATGGGGAGGTCAAGGGGGGGTTAAAGCATCGGTAAATCAAAAAGTTTACTTACAAAAGGGGACATCCGGGGACATTTTTTGTTTTCATTTTTCAACAGGCAACCAGACTTTTTATCCAGGTCTAAACGAATTTGAAGACAACTTTTTCAACTGGGTGAATAAACTAACTTCAACTTTGGATACATTTAATGAGAGGGGTAGTGGGTCCACCATTTTATACATTGAACGCATGGATCTGAATCTCAGTAGATTTAAAAAAAGCTTTATTTTAAGGGGTGGGAGGGGTAAAGGAATAAAATGCCACCCAGATTTGTCGGCTACAGGAGGGGTTCAGGGTTTCAGATTTGAAACTGGACTGCAATGCTTTAGATATGCGTTTTTAGCAGCAGCCCATAAGACATTAAACAAAGAGTCATCAATGAAAAATCTCGACGAACTTGCTCGTAACGGTGGAAAAAATTTCCCTAAAGTAAATTTTGACTGTTTAGAGGGGAAATATCCGGTGTCCTTTAAAGAAATAAGCATATTCGAGAAAGCAAATGAAAATCTTGGGGTGGGGGTGGTTGTTCTCTAATATGACACTGAATTTGTAGATGGGGGAAAAAAACCGAATAAAAAAGGAGTTTTGCATTCAGTGAGGACACCGTCAGTAGATAATGTTAAAAATTTTGTATGGGTTATTTACAAGCCTCCCAAAGATGTAAATTCTTATGGTCATTTTTTCCCCGTCACGGCGATAAGTCGACTCCTATCTCAAGGTGTGAAAAAAGGGGAACGCTTCTATTGCCCCATGTGCCTTTCCCCATTTAGATCTGAGCGAACGTTTTCAGATCACATGGAGCATTGCAAAATTCATGGAAATCAAAGAATTGAAATGCCGGCAGAAGGCAAAGACACTTTACAATTTAAAAATTTTCAAAATTCTCTTCTACAAGCTGATAAAGTGTCTTTAGATTGTGAAACAAGACTGGTTGAGGTATCGGACCCATCAAGGCCAAATATAGTCAAGGAACACAAACTAGTTGCGTGTTCCTACGCGCATGCTCGTCGCGACTGCAACAATAAAATGCAATTGGAAGAGTTTTTTTTTACTATGGACGAGGAGGGCAGTATGGAAAAGCTATTGGATTCTTTAATAAAAACGGCAAACAAGGCAATTTCACGATTACGTCATACCAATTATCCAATGACATTGTCGGATAAAAAGCAACTGGCACTGGAAAAGGGGACCATTTTCTGGGTATGTAGGGGGGCCCTTGCCCCAAAAGACGCGGTTCAGGACCATGAACACCTTATTGACCCCAATTCAACGGGAAAAAATAACTTTCGAGGGTGGGCACACAATTCATGTAATTTAAATATTAAACAACAACTTTTTCTACCGGTTTTTATACATAATGCTAACTATGATCTGAAGTATGTGCTACCAGCATTGGAACATCTTCAAAGAAATGGAACAATAGATGATGCATGGGTGATAGACAGCTTTACGTACAAAATCATACCTAAATCAGCGGAAAAGTTGCTTGTTTTGGAATTTATGTGGAAATTTGTTGAAGCCGGCGTTGAGTACACGAATAAAATTCGCTTTTTAGATTCATACAGTTTTTTCCCTAAATCATTGAGCGAATTAATTCAGGTGCAGAAAAACGATGACGGTTGCAACGCTTTCCCCCTTCTCAAGCAACAATTTCCAAATGATTTATATGATTTGTTAACGGTCAAGGGCATATATCCTTATGACTATTATTGTTCCATGTCGAGATTCGCCGAGGAAACTATTCCTCCAATTGAATCGTTTTACGACAGTCTTCACGATCGTAGTTGCACCCCCGAGGAATACAGTTTTGCTAAAAAAGTTTGGGCAGAGGGAGGGTGTAAAAATGGCTTTGACTACTGCAAGCTGTATTTGTCGAGTGACGTGTTAACTTTGTTAGACATTATGTGTAAAAATACGGATAAAATCTATGAGGAGTTTAATCTTGATTTGGGTTATTATTTTTCTTCGCCTCATCTAGTGATGGACCTTATCCTGAAAATTAGTGGGGAAAAAATTGGGCTAATCACTGACATTGATCAGCATCTGTTCATCGAGAGGTCAATGAGGGGGGGTTTTGTTTTTCACGGGGACCGTATCTTGGAAACTGATCCAACAGGAGAGAAGACGGGGACAAAATCGAATGCAGTTTTCCTCGATATGAATTCTCTCTACCCTCGGCCATGTCCCATTATGCACTAACTTGCGGCGACTATAAATGGCTCAATGACCCTCAAGCTCCAAATTTCCCCAACATTAACAGTGTTGAGGAGAATGGGCCGGTTGGATGGTTTTTTGAAATTGATGGAGAGATACCAGTCGAGCTTCACGATTCAGTAAAGGATTTTGTTTTCCCGTGCATCAATAGACCTGTGACTAAGGACTCTTTGAGCCCTCGCAATAGGCGTTTAGTCGAGGTGGATGGATTGCATTGGGCACCTTCAAAACAAAAACTTATTGCTGACCTTCTGCCGAAAAAACATAGTTGTACATCATGTAGCTTTAAAATGGATGTGTAACAATGGTTTCAACGTCACAAAGGTCCACCGAGCACTCGAGTTTAGTCAAAAACCCTATTTGAAAACATTTGTTGACACTTTTGTCAGCAAACGTTCTGAAGCGCAGACGAAAGCCGAAAAAGAAATTTATAAACTCATTTTGAATTCGGCTTTCGGCAAAATGTGTGAGAGTGTTTGTAATAGGAATCGTTGTGACGTTGTGACCGATCCTGAACAATGTGCTCGAATTATTGCCGATCCAAATTACACTTCCTTTACAATCATTGGCCCGGACATGGTACTTTTGAATAGGAAAAAAAGACGCATTGTCTCGAATAAAAATATTGCTGCAGGCAGTGCGATCTTGGAGATCTCAAAAAAGCTCATGTTGGAATTCTACTACAATGTGGCTAGGGTACAGTGGCCGGAAAAGGGGCAAGTAGAGGTCTGCTATGGTGACACGGATTCCCTACTGTTAAAAGTAAAAACCTCAAATCTAATTGATGATTTGGCGCACGGTGAAATTATCAGTTCACGGATGGACTACACCAATTGGAGTGGTAGTCTTTACCCTGAGCTAGTAAAACGTCGGGCGCCCAATCAGCTTTTATTTTTTAAATCAGAAACAGGAAGCGACTTGATTTCCCGTGGTATGTTTGTAGGTCCGAAGGTTTACTTTATACAGACACACGACGAGGAAATCAAGAAACGTTGCAAAGGAGTACCCATGCGCTATGTGGACAAGAATTTCGACATGAACATTTATAGGAATTGTATTACTGAAAATACAATTCCACGAGCCAAATTGTTGGCAATTCGTTCCCACAACTACAGGAACTTTACTGTAAATGTAGAAAAAATAGCCATGAGTACCATTTCCGACAAGGTCTATGTTTGTCAAGATGGTGTGACTACCCTCCCCCTTGGTCACTATTTAACTTCAGACCGGGCCGAATGTATTGCCCACAGGGAAAGTCTCGGTTTAAATAAAGTCCTGTAAATTATTTCCTAAGAACCTTTGGGGGGGGGCCTCGCGGCGGGGGGGGGGGGGGGGGGGGCTCGTGGCCCGGGGGGGGGGGGGCCGCCGCCGCCAGCGCGGGGGGTGCACCGCCACTATCAAAGTTATCTTTTTTTTACTTAGAGCAGATTTTTTTTTGTAAATGTTTCATTCAAAAAAAAGTGATATTTTTTCAAGTGCTCTCTAATTTAATGCTGTATTTTTTTTCTCTATAAATAAACAAAAAAAAGTATTCAAGTGTAAATGTTTTATTTCTTTATTATAAATAAATTAAAAAAAAGTGTATTTTTTCATGTTTAATGTGCTTTTTTTTCAACGTATTGTTACTTTTTTCTATGTATATAATAAAAGAAAATATGATTCTTTATTCGTCTTGAAGAACAGAGTAGTAGTAGTAGTAGGGAAATTATTTAGTCATTAGACAATTAGAGTCTACAGTTAGTTGTCCAGGTGAACTGTTGAAAGGAACATGTATCAATTTAAAACACCATTCAGATCGTTTCTGTGTGGGCCCTCAATGTCGGGCAAAACAACACTCTTAACTAAAATAATTAAAAATTGTGATAAAATGTTTGTGGAAAAGCCAAAAAAAATCTACTATTGCTATAGTATTTTGCAGGAGTCATACAATAAAATAAAAGCAATTGCTGCTGCCATGGGATCGGTGCCGATACAGTTCATACAGGGACTTGATGTTTTCAGCATTATTGAACCAAACTCTTGGCTGATCATTGACGATCTGGCTGAATCTATTGAACAATGGTCCCAGCAAATGCTGCAATTGTTCACTGTTCGCTCTCATCAAGAACAGATTTCCGTTACTCTGGTTCTACACAATCTCTTTCATCAGAGCAAATTTATGCGAACACTTGCTTTGAACTGTACCTACTATATCATCTACAGAGTTGTTCGTGATTCTAGCTCGCTAATAACCCTCAATAAACAAATCTATCCAGGTGCCCCTAAATTTCTACTCTCAGCATACAATCAGGCAACTAATAAACCCCACGGTTATATCCTATTGGATCTTAATCAAAATACACCCGAGGATCTGCGTGTAGTCACAGATATTTTCGACAATGAAATTACAGTATATCTCCCTGTGAACACTAAAAAGACCTATTAGTCGCTATCATGACACTGAAGAAACTACATGAAAATAGACATTTGTTTTCAGTTCTAAGCACTTCAAAACCTCAGCTTAGAAAAGCAATACTCAAACATGGTATTGACAATGATTTCATTAATCTAATATCTGAACTTTGTTTAAATTTGACCGAGGATAATGTTCAATTGCCAGAAGTAGTTAAGCAACAGGAAAGCAACATCGTTCCATCGTACGTACATTGGCCTCTAAAAAGAAAGGAAAGAATTTTAAAAGGAAACGACTTCTTCAGGCAGGCGGTAGCTTTTTCACACTTTTACTGCCAATGATTGCAGGACTTGTAAACAGTTTTCTCTAGTGAGAATGGCAAAACCCTATAAATTGACTCCAATAGAACTAGCTCTTTCACCCGTGGAACACTTTGAGAACAATCTGAGTAAATTCCTTGACAATGAAACTATTGAGGATGATAAAAAACTGCTTTTACTTCAAGATGCACTTCGCCGAGTGGACAAACACAAGTCCTATCGATCGAAGCCCACTGCTGCTAATGCTGATCCCAAAATAGAATCATCTTCTCAAGAGTCTGCTGCTGCTGCTGGAACACAATTAAAGAAGGAGGAATTGGATTCAATTGTATTGAAAATTGGAAATCTAATGCCCCACTCATATCGTGAACAAAGTAAACGACTCCTAACCTATCTCTTGGAAAGTGGTCAAATTCAAGTTGAGAGCAATGGGGAAAGGATTATAATTCAGGGCAAGAGCTATAATCTACTTGATTTAATGTATGACATGGTTACAAATCGTAAAGGACTATTATCATTTGACACTCATCTATACAACTTTCTAAATACGTTAAACTTCCCCAAAAGTCTTATTGGCAATAGACAAATTCTAAAAAAATTAAATGAACATGCATCATCATCAACACCATTAAAATATGAAGTTGAAGAAGAAGAAGATTTTAAATCAGTTTTGGAAAATACTAGCACACCACTGGTAGCTAGACAAAAGCGAAGACGTATCAAGTCAACGTCACCACCACCACCACCAACAGCCAGTATACAAAAGGGTAGCGGGCATTACACAACGTGTTTACGTTCAAAATGGCTGAAGTTCTGAAAGGTGTTTATGAAAATATTGGCGAGGCGGGGAGTTTAAGCTCCCCCACCACTCTTTCCAAAGTCACTGGTGTTCGCACTAAAAGTGTACAAGACTATCTACAAAATGAATCAAGTTACACTCTGCATAGAAATCATAGACTTCGTGCCAATCAATATCGAAAAACTAAAGCCTTTTACCCATTGCATATAATGCAAGCAGATCTCCTGACTCTAGATGAGCTTCAAAGACGTCACAATACACCGTACAAGTACATTCTACTTGCAATCAGTGTTTTTAGTCGCTATGCATATGCAATTCCATTGCGATCAAAGAGAGGTGTTGAAGTTGCCCGGGCCATTGAAAGTATTCTCGAACAGGATTCATATAAAAAAATTCAAACGGATCGCGGTAGTGAATTTGTTAATCCCCATGTTGCAAAAGTACTAGAGAAATATAGTACACTGCTCTATCATAGCCACAGTCCTATAAAGGCTGCATTGGCTGAACGATTGATAACAACTATTCGACTTTTAATTTCAAGATATTGTACATTGAAAAATACATCGGCTTTTATTCATGATCTTGATAAAATCATGTTGATTTATAATCAACGACCTCATCGATCATTGTCCAACTCTACACCAACGGAAGTTCATCATTCGGATCATGATACAATTGACACCTTTCTTAAACAATATTCCAATGAATCAAATGTCAAGAAGAAAAATAAATTCAATGTTGGTGATACTGTTCGAATTAATAGAACAACTAATGTTTTTGAAAAGGGGAATTACTTGTGGTCCACTGAACTTTTTAAAGTGGCAAAAATCCTAGACACGAAACCCATAACTTATCGCTTGCGTGATACCAAAGATGAAGAGATTCTCGGCGGCTTTTATGACTATGAACTGCAAAAAGTTAAAAATGCTAGTGAAATCTACCAAATTGAAAAGATATTAAAGACACGTACTCGCGGCGGTAAGAAACAGTTACTTGTTCGGTGGCTTGGATACAACTCTGATTTTGATTCTTGGATCGGTGTTGAAGATATTGACAATGCCCAATGATTTCTATGTAACTTTCATGTCCAACGTTTCCGATCCTCTCTACAATGACTTGAATACGACAAGTGATTTTTGGACAAAACTCTCCCCTGCCATCAAATTTGACGGTGCGTATGAACTGGCTCTTGTCGACTGTATTCTCAAAAATACCTATGACATCCTGAGAAAGGATCGTAAATATGAAATAAAACTTATACCAATCGATTGGACTATGAATGGATTGAGCTATGTCGACTATGAATGGGTTGAAGCACTTAAACCTAGTGACTATCCACATGTCAAATTGAAATATATTGAATATGATAATATGGGAGATTTGTGTCGTACAATCAATAGAAAAATCTCATATCGTAGGAATGGTATATTCCATTTTAATTATTCATTGGAACATGATAGGATTTACATTAGCTCACCTGTTGACACTGAAACAATTATTCTCAATGATAATCTGAGAGATGTTCTTGGCTTTAAACAGAATATGATCCATGGGAAAAATGCTGGCACCGTTTACGGGATGGATCAAGTTATTTTTGCCGATTATCCACCTGGTTTCGCCTCAGACTCTTGCATATTTCTCTATGCATCCTTTGTGGAAACGTCGAGAGTCGGTAATTCAAATGTCCCCCTCCTACGTGTTCTTGAACGAAAAACAACTCATGAACTTGTTCATCACTATAATATAAAGCATCTTCAGTATGTTCCTGTAAACACTTCGTATTTGGAACTCTGCCAGTTAACACTAAGAAGTGAATTGGGTGATCCTCTAGCAATAACAAAAGGCTTAGCAGTGATTACATGTCATTTTCGACCCATTGTCAACGACGACGGTACAATCACCTAAAATGAACAATAGAAGAATTCCATTTGTCTGTCCCGATATTGATTGTTATGTTGGTGCTTTGAGTCCACGTCAAATAGGCAATGGTTTGGACTACTACAAGGGTCGTACTACAATGTCTGGCTATGGTCTTGGCAGCTGGTTTGCTAGGCTATTTCGTTCTGCACTACCCCTTGCCAGAAAATATCTTGTACCTGCTGCATCAAATTTTGCTGCCTCCACACTACAGGACTGGGGGTCGGGCAAGAATTTCAAGGAGAGTGTTAAGGAAAATATTAGATCTTCAGCAAGAGCCGTTGGTGAACAATTAAAATCTCGACAAAATGGGGAGGGATTGAAAAGGATGCGTTCGCGTCATTCACTCATCAGTCTTCACCCAGGCAGGAAGCAAAGGACATCAACAAGGACTTTGAGAAATAAAACAACGAAGGCCAATAAGAAGAAAATAAAAAGATTGTTAGATCAAAGAAGGATTTCTTCTCTTAAGATGACTTATCTCCCCCACAAGGAATCATATCCATCAATCAGCTCCTCATTGAATCTATTCAATGCTGAAAATGTTGATGTCAGTGTCAAGTATGGCTACTATGAACAATTTCACCCCCAACAACCCCTCTCGGAGAATATACACTTTCAAATATTTTCCAATGAAGACTATTTCATTGATTTGTCGTCAACATTTATTGATTTAAATGTTGTGGTGAAGAAAAAGTCAGATAATACAACTCCAAATGCCGGCGATGGTCTCTCCTATGAAAACTGTATTCTACACAACCTATTCAAGCAAATTAATGTATTTATTAATGGAACATTGGTGAGCACTAGCAATAATTTATCAAACTATGCAAGCTACATACAATTTATGATGATGACGCCAAAGGCGTACAAGGAGATGAGAGGGCAATCATTGGGCTATGAATATCGAACAGGTGTTGATACAGACGGTGAGTTGACTACTGCAGTGACCCAGGAGTATCATCTGGTTGGAAAATTAAATCATGAGATATTCAATATATCCCAATGGCTACCCCCCAATGTCAAGATTGACATAAAGTTACAGATGGCACCATCGAATTTCATTTTGAGAAAAACACTTCCTGCAGCACCCGATGCAAATGTCATTATCACATCGGCAATTCTCCACGTCCGAAAACAACAAGTTATGAGCTCTGTTGCATTGGCAGTGGAAAAGCTAAGAGCCAATGGTAACAACATTAAACTTCTTGTCCCCCATACAATCACCAATCAACGTCACATTGCCGCCGGTTCTCGTAGCTATAGCGATTCATCATTTATCAATGGAGAAATCCCATCAAAATTGGCTTTGGCCTTTGTGAAGAGTGGCAGTGCCGTTGGATCCTGGACTGAATCCCCCCATGATTTTAATTTTTTCGGTCTATCTAGCCTTGTGTGCAAAGTGAATGGTATTCCACTGTACACTCTATCATTTGACAAAAAATCCTATAGAACTCTGTACGAGTTGACCATGCAATCCCTAGATCATGACTCTCAACTATTTGAAAATGGAATAACCGATTCAATGTTTTCAAAAAATCATGGGGTTATTGTTTTGGACTTGTCAGGCACACAAGATATGAGTATAGTACGAACAGGGAATGTACGTTTAGAGTGTACATTTGCCAATGCTCTGACTGAGAGTATCACGCTAATATCATTGAGTCAATTTGAAACCTATTGGGAAATCACACCCGACGGCAGTGTTCTACTAGACCTTGCACCATGAACACAAACCAAATAATCAATGTATTTAGTATGGATCCATACATGTCCCAGTACAAGTCCTATTGCATACCTTCGGACTTCATTGAAAAAAGTCCAAGTGTTAACAATACCCTAATCATTGTTAATAGCAGTCCATCGACTTTGAAGACTGGTCATTGGCTATGCATCTTTCAAACAGCGAAGAACATTGAATTTTTTGATCCTCTTGGCCTATCGTATAAATTCTATGCTCCATACATCAGCAATTTATTGAAAGCAGTGGGAAAACCATTATTCAAAATCAACGAAGAGTACAGGATTTAACGACTAAGACATGTGGCTTTCATGCACTACTCTTTTTCATGTTCAGATGTCGTGGCTACACCTACAAGCAGTTTCTCAACATCTACGTTGACTTACCTCGATTGAATGACTTTCTAGTTTAGAATATACTTACAAGTGTATTTAATATTGATTTTAGTGCCCTAAGAATAAAATGTTCTAAAGATGTATGTGAAATTGTTTATTAACAAAAAAAATTTATATACATGATAAAACGACTTTTCTACTCTTTAGATTTCATCCACTACTAGGTATTTGTCGACAACAACTAGTGCAGGTAGATTATCTGAATTCACAGTGTACTGATCCTGATGTACTGCAATGTCAGGGTCACATTTTCTACAGTAGAGCGTGACTTCACTCTTGTCATATCTCTTTGTATAGTCAATGATACTATTCTCATTCATTCTATAGAATTCACATGTTTCAATTTGCGTATTTGAAGCAATTTCATAAACTGTGTCCTCAAGTGTCGAATCACATTCCGTCACAGCCAAATAAAAATCAGTGGGTTTATAATCATAACACCCATTGTCTTCACAACAATGACGTAGAAACCATATTCTCTTGTTGTTCCAACAGATGAATCGTTGACCTGGTTCCTCCTCCCAGAACAATCTAAAACCACGACGATACCAATCTCGTAGCAATAAACTAAAATCACGGTTAGGATTCTTTCCAATCATACCGGGATATGTACTCTCCCACTGCTTACATTTATCATAATGACAATTGGAGCATAGGTAACCTCTAGGATGAGAGTCACACACTTCTTCAAGACAGGAATTACAACCTTTAATTTGCACAGCATATCCTCTATGCAATTTACATGGGTTGCATAATCTACACTTTTCATCATACTCATCAATCATTGTGCAATTCTCACATGATGACCAGCTGCCCAGTGAGTACATACATAGTGGACATGTATGGAACATTTTGTCATGTGTTGACACTCTCACTGCCACAATGAAACTGAGCTAGCAACATCAAAAATTGTCTGAGATAGAGAGAGAGGAGTAAATCATCCTTGAGCACCATCTTTCTTATGAAAAAAAGTCCTAAATTTCTAAACTAATTTTTAAAAGCATATCCACAATATCATTTTGCCGTGTCGTGATCAATATATCAATAAATTGTGTAAATGCATTTGGACCACAATGTAGAAGCTTCATGCAATAGTCTAATGATGGAGAATCAGTTTTCATTATATCGACAAGCATTCCCCGAGAAAATATCTTCCTTTGAATAGACAACTCTAGAAAATCATCGTCTAGAACTAAACGTTTTTCCATAAGAACTAGATTCCTCATGATTCGATCTTTCTCGAATCTATCCATTTTTTTTGGAGTCCTAACTCTCTCACAACCAACTTCAGACTAACCAGAATTTCTTTTTTCTACTCTAAAAAATATACGCTAGTCTACTATAGAAAGAAAAAATATCATCGATTTAGAAACAGTTTTATTGATCATAATTACAATAATAATATTCACTGATGCATTTTGTTATCATCAATATATTTCGATAGGACATCTAATGCTGACCGAAGTTTATTTATATGGAGAATATTCACTTTTCCAGCAAAACATAGCTGCTACTCCTGCTTAAATTTGCTTAATGATATCACGTATCTAGCATACATAGTGTCCCATTCAAGACATAGTCTACAACCAGCAGTTATTTCCACAGCCACATTAGGTACTCATGCATCACTGTTGTCAGCTCCATCATTAATCTCCAATAATGTAAATGCACCACTCATTTTTTCCTCTACTAATATCCTCGCAAATAAACTATTCTCTTTGAATTCAATTCTCTTACTAATATGAATTGTAAAGAAAACTATTCCTTTTATTCAAATCCCAATCACCAATCAAGCTATACTCTTTCCTCTTTGAAAACGTGTAATGCCCTGTAGAAATGTTTACCTACCAGAAAAACCTGTTTGGTACGGGGGCGTCCGCAAAGTACAATGTTCTAGTCTACTATTGTTTCTATTCCGTTTTCCCTTAAATTTGTAGCAGAAGACAAGCTCTCCCCTGGTGACAGCTCTTTTCTTGCCGTATAAATCTATCTTTGATCATAAGGATTGTATTGATCAAAGCCTGTAGGTCACGCAATTTATTAGAGTTATCCCCTAACTAGACCATGTTCCATCTCTAGTTCATCATGTGCCACTTCAACACCTTATTAAAGCTTATGCTGCTTTTTCCCAAACGAATACGTCTTTATTGCGTCCGAAAAGCCTAAGTATTAAAAATTAACTAATCAGGATTGACGAGGACATTTTTGTACCAAATTTGGTGTGAACATCAGCTAATACGTTTTGCAACAATACATGGAAATTAAATTGATAAATTGCATGGATTAGCAAAAGCATAAAACACCATTTCCAGGCCAACATTTTCTTATGGCCAATTTCAGGAGATAGAGATCCCCCTATATTCAGATATGGGTATCGTTGAAGCGAAGCACACTGCTGCCCCTTTGAGATGTAATATACTCATACACTCATACATACGGTCGATACGGACCATAATATACTCATACAAACGGTCGACCGAAAATTTTAACATAGCCAATCGGTATAGAACTATCAAAAATCGTTAAAGTAAGCTTCTCAGTAGCAGAGGCATCGATATCACGCAGAGATAAAAATACGTATGGTTCACACATAAACGGTTAAAGTATCTTGTTAAAGCCTCATATAACAGTGTCGAATGATTCGAGGCTTCATGGAATCATGTTGAGTGGTGTGTAGTTTTGCATCAGCTGTTGAGGAGAAGGGTTATTTGATTTTTATGTTGGTGGAGAGTTGCCCGAAACCTAAAAAATGGCGTTTTAGGCCCAAATCTTCTAGATTTCAATTAAATTTCAGACAAAAATTTAGGAAGGGAGAGAGGGGAAGGGAGGAAGGGTGGTTACCAATCTCCCTTCATAGGAATGTTTGTGGACTAAGCTTGTAATATTATTATTATTATTATTATTATTATTATTATTATTATTTATTTCTAACCCACACTGTACAGAGGTACAATACGTGAGTAGTAAGGCCATAGGGAATATGAATTACACATTGAATTACACAAAAGAATATGCAGTGTCGTTTGACGTACGCATTGTAAAAAGCGAGCAATCCTTTACCTACAAAGTGGCCAAGCATGTTTTGAAACTATAGTCAAGGTTATATAAGACAACCAGAATGGTTTTGAGGCAACATCCGTTTTTTAGGAGCCAATCAGAGACAGCGGAGGTTGCTCAATATACGCTAACTTGATTGGTGATTGGATTTGAATAAAAGGAGTGACTTTCATTGCAATTCATATTAGTAAGAGAATTGAATTCAGAGAGAATAGTTTATTTGAGAGGATATTAGTAGAGAAAATGAGTGGAGCATTTACATTATCGGAGATTGATGGTGGAGCCGCCAGCAGCAAAGATATACGAGTACCAAATGTGGCTGTGGAAATAACCGGTGGCTGTAGACTATGCCTTGAATGGGATGATATGTATGCTAGATACGTGTTATCATTAAGAAAATTTAAGTTGGAGGAGCAATTATGTTTTGCTGCGAAACTGAATATTGTGCATATAAATAGACTTCAGGCAGCATTAGATATGCTAGTGAAATATATTGATGAGAACAAAATGCATCAGTGAATATTATTGTTGTAATTATGCTCAACAAAATTGTTTCTAAATCAAAGGTATTTTTCTTTCTATAGTAGACTAGCGTATATTTTTTAGAGTAGAAAAAAAATTCTGGTCAGTCTGAAGTTGGTTGTGAGAGTGTTAGGACTCTAAAAAATGGATAGATTTGAGAGAGAGCGAATCATGGGGAATCTAGTGCTTATGGAAAAACGTTTGATCCTAGATGATGATTTTCTAGAGCTGTCTGTTCAAAGGAAGATATTTTCTCAGGGAATGCTTGTCGATATAATGAAAAATGATTCTCCATCATTAGACTATTGCATGAAGCTTCTACGTCGTGGTCCAAATGCATTTACACAATTTATTGATATATTGATCACGACACGGCAAAATGATATTGTGGATATGCTTTTAAACACTAGTTTAGAAATCTAGGACTTTTTTTCATGAGAAAGATGGTGTTCAAGGATGATTTACTCCTCTCTCTCTCTCTATCCCAGACAATTCTTTTTGTTGCTAGCTCAGTTTCATTGTGGCAGTGAGAGTGTCAACACATGAAAAAATGTTCCATACATGCCCACTATGTATGTACACACTGGGCAGCTGGTCATCATGCGAGAATTGCACAATGATTGATGAGTATGATGAAAAGTGTAGATTATGCAACCCGTGTAAATTGCATAAAGGATATGCTGTACAAATTAAAGATTGTAATTCCTGTCTTGAAGAGGTGTGTGACTCACATCCTAGAGGGCACCTATGCTCCAATTGCCACTATGATAAATGTAATCAGTGGGAGAATACATATCCTGGTATGATTGGAAAGAATCCTAAGCGTGATTTTGTTTATTGCTACGAGATTGGTATCGTCGTGGTTTTAGATTGTTCTGGGAGGAGGAGCCGGGTCAGCGATTCAACTGTTGGAACAACAAAAGAATATGGTTTCTACGTCATCGTTGTGAAGACAATGGGTGTTATGATTATAAGCCCACTGATTTTTATTTGACTGTGACGGAATGTGATTCGACACTTGAGGACACTGTTTGTGAAATTGCTTCAAATAAGCAAATTGAAACATGTGAACTCTATAGAATGAATGAGAATAGTATCATTGACTATACAAAGAGACATGACAAGAGTGAAGTTACACTCTACTGTAGAAAATGTGATCCTGACATTGCAACACATCAGGATCAGTACACTGTGAATTCAGATAATCTACCTGCATTAGTTGTTGTCGACAAATACCTATACCTAGTAGAAGATGAAATCTAAAGAGTAGAAAAGTCGTTTTTATCATGTCTATAAATTCTTATCATTTATTCATAACAATTTCACATACATTTTTAGATCATTTTATTCGTAGGGCACTAAAATCAATGTTAAATACGCTTGTAAGTATATTTTCCACTAGAAAGTCGTTCAATCGAGGTAAGTCAACGTAGATGTCGAGAAACTGCTTGTAGGTATAGCCACGACATCTGAACATGAAAAAGAGTAGTGCATGAAAGCCACATGTCTTAGTCGTTAAATCCTGTACTCTTCGTTGATTTTGAATGATAGGTTTCCCACTGCTTTCAATAAAGTTGCTGATGTAGGGAGTGTAGAATTTATACGATAGGCCAAGAGGATCAAAAAATGCAATATTCTTCGCTGTTTGAAAGATGCATAGCGAATGGCCTGTCTTCAAAGTCGATGGACTGCTATTAACAATTATTAGGGTATTGTTAACACTTGGAATTTTTTCAATTAAGTCCGATGGTATGCAATAGGACTTGTACTGGGACGTGTATGGATCCTTACTAAATACGTTGATTATTTGGTTTGTGCTCATGGTGCTAGGTCTAGCAGAACACTGCCGTCGGGTGTGATTTCCCAATAGGTTTCAAATTGACTCAATGATATTAGCGTGATACTCTCAGTCAAAGCATCGGCAAATGTGCACTCTAAACGTACATTCCTTGTTCGTACTATGCTCATATCCTGAGTCCCCGACAAGTCCAAAACAATTGCCCCATGATTTTTTGAAAACATTGAATCGGTTATTCCATTTTCAAATAGTTGAGAGTCATGATCTAGGGATTGCATGTTCAACTCGTACAGAGTTCTATAGGATTTTTTGTCAAAAGATAGAGTGTGCAGTGGAATACCATTCACTTTGCACACAAGGCTAGATAGACCGAAAAAATTAAAATCATGAGGGGATTCAGTACAGGATCCAACGGCACTGCCACTCTTCACAAAGGCCAAAGCCAATTTTGATGGGATTTCTCCATTGATAAATGATGAATCGGTATAGCTACGAGAGCCGGTGGCAATGTGACGTTGATTGTGTGATCGTATGGGGGACAAGAACTTTAATGTTGTTGCCATTGGCTCTTAGCTTTTCGACTGCCAATGCAACAGAGCTCATAACCTGTTGTTTTCGAAAGTGGAGAATTGCCGATGTGATAATGACATTTGCATCGGGTGCTGCAGGAAGCGTTTTTCTCAAAATGAAATTCGACGGGGCTAGTTGCAACTTTATGTCAATCTTGACATTGGGGGGTAGCCATTGAGATATATTGAATATCTCATGATTTAATTTTCCAACCAGATGATACTCCTGGCTCACTGCAGTAGTGAACTCACCGTCAGTATCAACACCTGATCGATATTCATAACCCAATGATTGTCCTCACTCCTTGTATGCCTTTGGTGTCATCATCATGAATTGTATGTAGCTTGCATAGTTGGATAAATTATTGCTAGTGCTCACCAATGTTCCATTGTTTGTTTGAACAGGTTGTGTAGAATACAGTTTTCATAGGTGTTGTATGCTTACCTTTGTTATAATATGCTTGTGCCGCCTGTAATGCTCTCATTGTATTGCTTGCTATGTGCTTACGCTTGTTGTTTTGTTTTGCAGGTCGGTTGGCTTCAATAAACTGATTTAAACAAATGTCTCTCATTGAACACAACATGGTGTCAGAAAAATAGTCAAGACGGACACCTCTACGCCTTCACCTCGTTTTGACTGGGAAGCAGCCAGTCATGAGTCATGGAAAAAATTTGAACAACATGTGCGGCTAATGTTCACAGGCCCTTTAAGTGGAAAAACTGAAAAGCAACAGTGTGCATATCTACTTCTGTGGCTTGGTGAAAAAGGTCGAGACGTATACAGTACTTGGACATTGCAGGCAGAAGAGACAGATAAAATTGCTTGCTACCTAGAAAAGTTCAAGGAACATATTTCACCATCTGTCAACCCAGTCTTTGCCCGGTACAAGTTTCACAAACGAGACCAAAGTGTGCATGAATCAGTGGAACAGTATATAACAGCCATACGCGTGTTGGTTAAGGACTGTGATTACCCAGTAACAACCATTAATGATATGGTGAGAGACAGAATTGTTTGTGGAATCTTATCACCAAAAATTCGGGAGAAAATTTCGTCAGAAGGTGGTACATTAGTACTTTCAAAAGCCATAGAAATTGCTAGAGCCCATGAGACAACCCAGGCACAGCTCTCAACAATGGCAGATGTTTCAAAAAATGTGAATATCAAACAGGAGATCGATAGTCTACATAAAAGGAAGCAACACCAGTCAGCATATGCTTCACAGCCTAAGCAGTGCTACTTCTGTGGAGGGCAATATGATCCAAATCATAGGTGCCCAGCAAAAGGAAAAATTTGTTCAAGTTGTGGACGCTCAAATCACTTTGCCAGAATTTGCAGAAGCAAACCAGTGCATGCTGTTGAAAGTGGAAATGCATCTCAGATCGACCAAGTATTCATCAATACACTCTTTGTGGGATCCGTCGGAAATATAAAAGGAAGCCAACCGACTGCAGAAATCATCGTGAACAAACAGGAATCGAAGATTCAGTTCAAAATCGATACTGGAGCAGAAGCCAATGTCATTCCAGTCGATCTGTTTCAGAAAATTGTCCCTAGACCTGAATTGAAAGAGACCAAGCAGATTCTTGTTGCATACGGAGGTACGAGAATCCCAGTAATCGGGATATGTATGCTGTCATGCACATACAACAAGGCTACCAGAGGTAGATATGAATTCTTTGTTGTAAAAACCAAAGCCATGCCAATACTTGGCTATGAAGCATGCGTCGACATGGGTCTTGTGAAAGTGGCAGGAACTGTTGAGCAAAATCAGGAAACGCTGTTCATCCAGAAGGTAAAAAAAGACTTTGCTGACGTCTTCACTGGCATAGGCGAACTGCAAGGTGAGTGCACCATACATCTGAAGCCAGATGCTGTGCCAACTGTACATCCAGTGAGACGTATACCATTTGCCCTTCATGACAAGCTAAAAAGCGAGTTAGAACAGCTGGAAAAACAGGGTATTATACAGAAAGTTACAACTCCTACTGAGTGGGTAAACTCAATTGTCACCGTTGAAAAACAAGATGGGTATCTGCGTTTGTGTTTAGATCCAAGGGATGTAAATAATGCTATACAACGACCCTTTTACCCCATGCCAACTTTTGAAGACATAGCTGCACGGCTTCATGGTCACAGGTTTACTAAGCTAGATGCCAAGTCTGGGTATTGGATGCTCAAACTGTCAGAACCATCGTCATTGATGACAACTTTCAATACACCGTTTGGAAGATATCGATACATGAGAATGCCTTTTGGGATTGTGTGTGCTCAGGACATATTCCAACAGAAAATGGAGGAAACGTTCAACAATCTAGAAGGTCTAGGTGTGATTGTGGATGACATAATAGTATCTGGTAAAGATGACGAGCATGATAGAAACCTTTTATGCGTGCTAGAGAGGGCCAGAAAGGAAGGAGTGAAATTCAACCCTGAGAAATGTATATTTGATACTCACAGTATCCCTTATTTTGGCCATGTCATCACAGCTGAATTCATAAAACCGGATCCAAGGAAGGTTCAGGCTATAAAGGAAATGCCATGTCCTACAAGCAAGGTGGAGCTCATGACGTTTTTAGGAATGGTCAATTTCCTATCTCGTTACATTCCAAATCTTTCGACTTTGAACCACTCATTAAGAGAGTTAGGAAAGCAGGATACATTCCAGTGGACAGATGCTCACAAATCAGAGATGGAGAAGATCAAGGTTTCTATTTGTAAGAACCTAGCTGCATTCGATGCTCAAAGTAAGGAAGTAGAGTTGAAAACAGATGCGTCAAAACATGGCCTCGGGGCAGAGCATTTAACTCACGGACAGATTGTAGCATTTGCCTCAAAAGCATTAAATGAGACAGAACAGCGCTACTCACAGATCGAGAAGGAGCTGTATGCAATCATGTTTGGCTGTCGGAAATTTCACCAATACATTTATGGCCGAAAAGTCAAGCTGTACACAGATCACAAGCCTTTGGAAACCATTCTGTCAAAGCCTTTGTCTCAGGCACCACCAAGGCTGCAAACGATGATGCTTCAGATACAGCCGTACGATTTGGAGGTTCACTACATTAGAGGCAAAGATATCCCAGTAGCTGATGCCCTGTCAAGACTGCACACATCTGAAGAAAGCGACGATTTTCAAAATGAGATTGAATTTCATGTAAACTCGTTTGTTAAGCACATACCTGTTAGTGATACAAAAATGGAGCAAATCCGAAAAGAAAATCAGCGAGATACAGTCATGCAAACCCTCATCAAAGTGATCCAGGAAGGGTGGCCTGTCGTCAGAAAGTCTTGTCCAAGACCTGTTATCCCATACTGAAATTTCAGAGAAGAGCTAGCGGTTGTCGATGGCATCATCTTGAAGGCTGACCGAATTGTCATTCCTTTAGCCATCCAGCCAAACGTTCTCCAGCAACTGCATGCATCCCACATGGGCATGGAAAAAACCAAACAGAGAGCGTGAACTGTGGTTTTCTGGCCTGGAATGAACCATGAAATAGAAGAGTTTGTAAAGAGCAGCGAATCGTGTGGGAAATATGCACCAAACAACCCCAGAGAGTCTTTCTACTCCACTACCCCAAGGCCCATGGGAAGCTATCGGTGTAGACCTTTGTCAGTTGGAGGGCAGAAGCTACCTCATTACCAGTGACTACTATAGCCGGTTCATCGAGATTGACAAGTTGAACTGCACAACTTCGTCCGAAATTATCACCAAACTCAAGTCACATTTTGCTAGATATGGCATACCGTTGAAGATTCGGTCAGACAATGGGCCGCAGTTCTCATCCAGTGAGTTCCTTAGTTTTCTGCAACTGTACGACATCCAGCTCTGTACATCAAGCTAGAACTTCCCACAATCGAATGGACATATAGAAAAGGCAGTAGACATTGCGAAAAGAATCATGCAGAAAGCAGTTGACTCCAATTCGGATCCTTATCTTGGTCTCCTTGAGTACAGGAGTACTCCAATCAGTGGATCTGCATCACCGGCTCAGCTGCTCATGAGCAGGACTCCGAGGTCGATTCTACCAACTATCCAGCTGCGTCCCAAGGTAATACCTAGAAAAGAGATCATCAGGGTTCATGAAAGAAACCAGTGTAGGCAGAAAACCTACTATGACCGGCATGCGAAAGACTTAGCTATGCTGAGTCCAAACAAAACAGTTTGGATGAAACTGTCAAAAGAAGATAAGCATTGGAAGAAAGGGATAGTTCTGTCAATGCCAGAGCCAAGATCTTATCTAGTACAGACGGAAAACGGAAATACTTACAGACGAAATCGCGTGCATTTGAAGCCTAGATTCACTGTGCCGGGGGAAACCGAAATTAACATTCCACACGAACTTGTAGACTCAGATGAGAGCCAGTCCATTGCGCCGGGTCCATTACTTGAGGGTACTGAGTCCCCTGAAAATCTAGACGCTACCAGTCCGACTATTGTTACTCCATCCAGGTTTAGAATTGATGAAAATGCTGATGTTCCAGCCACACCATTTGCAACTCCGAATCAGGTTCCAGTGAACAGTAATAGGAATTCTAATACGTACGGGACTCTATTTGGGCCACGCTAGTCAAGATATGGAAGGCCTATATAACCAAGACAGATTTTCGATCTGTGAATAACTAAATGGAACTATGGTTATTAACGATAGTGATTATAATGCTTCAGAAGAGTTTTGTTTTTTTTTGTTTTGTTATTTGTTTTTTTTTATTTTGTATGTGAAGGAAGATGTTGTATGCTTACCTTTGTTATAATATGCTTGTGCCGCCTGTAATGCTCTCATTGTATTGCTTGCTATGTGCTTACGCTTGTTGTTTTGTGTTGTAGATCGGTTGGCTTCAATAAACTGATTTAAACAAATGTCTCTCATTGAACACAACAATAGGAGAGACCATCGACAGCAGTTGGAGTTGTATTATCTGACTTTTTCTTCACCGCAACATTTAAATCAATAAATGTTGATGACAAATCAATGAAATAGTCTTCATTGGAAAATATTTGAAAGTGTATATTTTCCGAGAGGGGTTGTTGGGGATGAAATTGTTCATAATAGCCATACTTGACACTGACATCAACATTTTCAGCATTGAACAGATTCAATGAGGAACTGATTGATGGATGTGATTCCTTGTGAGGGAGATAAGTCATCTTAAGAAAAGAAATCCTTCTTTGATCTAACAGTCTTTTTCTTTTTCTTCTTCCTCTGCTTATTGGTCTTCCTTGTTTTATTCCTCAAAGTCCTTGTTGATGTCCTTCGCTTCCCGCCTGGGTAGAGACTGATGAGGGAATGATGCGCACGCATCCTTTTCAATCCCTCCCCATTTACCCGAGATTTTAATTGCTCACCAACGGCTCTTGCTGAAGATCTAATATTTTCCTTAACACTCTCCTTGAAATTCTTGCCTGACCCCCAGTCCTGTAGTGTTGAGGCAGCAAAATTTGATGCAGCAGGTACAAGATATTTTCTGGCAAGGGGTAGTGCAGAACGAAATAGCCTAGCAAACCAGCTACCAAGACCATAGCCAGACATTGTAGTACGCCCCTTGTAGTAGTCCAATCCATTGCCTATTTGACGTGGACTCAGAGCACCAACATAGCAATCGATATCGGGACAGACAAATGGAATTCTTCTATTGTTCATTTTAGGTGGTGTTGGTGACGTCGACAATGGGTCGAAAATGACATGTAATCACTGCTAAGCCTTTTGTTATTGCTAGAGGTTCACCCAATTCACTTCTTAGTGTTAACTGACAGAGTTGCAAATACGAAGTGTTTACAGGAACATACTGAAGATGCTTTATATTATAGTGATGAACAAGTTCATGGGTTGTTTTTCGTTCAAGAACACGTAGGAGGGGGACATTTGAATTACCAACTCTCGATGTTTCCACAAAAGATGCATAGAGAAATATGCAAGAGTCCGAGGCGAAACCAGGTGGATAATCAGCAGAAATAACTTGATCCATCCCGTAAACGGTGCCAGCATTTTTCCCATTGATCATATTCTGTTTAAAGCCAAGAACGTCTCTCAGATTATCATTGAGAATAATTATTTCAGTGTCAACAGGTGAGGTAATGTAAATCCTATCGTGTTTCAATGAATAATTAAAATGGAATGTACGATTTCTGCGATATGAGATTTTCTATTGATTGCACGACACAAATCTTTCATATCATCATATTCAATATATTTCAATTTGACATGTGGATATTCGCTAGATTTAAGTGCTTCAACTCATTCATAGTCGACAAAGAGTGACCAATCGAATGGTATAACTTTTATATCATACACACGATCCTTTCTCAGGATGTCATAGGTATTTTTGAGAATACAGTCGACAAGAGCCACTTCATACGCACCGTCAAATGTGATGGCGGGGGAGAGTTTTCGTCCAAAAATCACTTGTCTTATTCAAGTCATTGTAGAGAGGATCGGAAACATTGGACATAAATGTTACATAGAAATCATTGGGCATTGTCAATATCTTCAACACCGATCCAAGAATCAAAATCAGAGTTTTATCCTAGCCAGCGAACAAGTAACTGTTTCCTACCCCTGCGAGTACGAGTCTTTAATATCTTTTCAATTTGATAGATTTCACTATTATTTTTAACTTTTTGTAGTTCATAGTCATAAAAGCCGCCGAGAATCTCTTCATCTTTGGTATCGCGCAAACGATAAGTTATGGGTTTAGTGTCTAGGATTTTTGTCACTTTAAAAAGTTCTGTGGACCACAAAAAATTACCCTTTTCAAAAACATTAGTTGTTCTATTAATTCGAACAGTATCACCAACATTGAATTTATTTTTCTTCTTGACAATCGTTTCATTGGAATATTGTTTAAGAAAGGTGTCAATTGTATCATGATCAGAATGATGAACTTCCGTTGGGGTTGAGTTGGACAATGATCGATGAGGTCGTTGATTATAGATCAACTTATTTTATCTAAATCATGAATAAAAGCAGATGTATTTTTCAATGTACAATATCTTGAAATTAAAAGTCGAATAGTTCTTATCAATCGTTCGGCCAATGCAGCCTTTATAGGGCTATGACTATGGTAGAGCAGTGTACTATATTTAGCTAGTACTTTTTCAACATGGGGATTAACAAATTCACTACCGCGATCCGTTTGAATTTTTTTATACGAATCCTGTTCGAGAATACTTTCTATAGCCTGAGCAACTTCAACACCTCTCTTCGAGCGCAATGGAATTGTATATGCATAACGACTATAAACACTGATTGCAAGTAGAATATACTTGTACGGTGTATTGTGACGTTGTTGAATCTCATCTAGAGTTAGGAGATCTGCTTGCATTATATGCAATGGGAAAAAGGCTTTAGTTTTTTGGTAATGATTAGCACGAAGTCTATGATTTCTATGCAGAGTGTAACTTGATTCATTTTGTAGATAGTCTTGTACACTTTTAGTGTGAACACCAGTGACTTTGGAAAGAGTGGTAGGGGAACTTAAACTCCCCACCTCACCAATATTTTCATAAACACGTTTCAGAAATTCAACCATTTTGAACGTAAACACGTAGTGTAACGTCCGCTACCCTTTTGTATACTAGTTTTGGTTGGTGATGGGGGTGATGATGACTTGATGCGTTTTCGCTTTTGTCTAGCTATCAATGGTGTGCTCCTCCTCGCCACCATTGTCAAGTTTCCACTAGGTGTGCTAGTATTTTACAAGATTGATTTAAAATCTTCTTCTTCTTCTTCTTCCTCTTCATATTTTAATGGTGTTGTTGTTGTTGTTGTTTTTGTTGATGCATGTTCATTTAATTTTTTTTAGAATTTGTCTATTGCTAATAAGACTTTTGGGGAAGTTTAATGTATTTAGAAAGTTGTATAGATGAGCGTCAAATGATAATAGTCCTTTACGATTTGTAACCATATCATAGATTAAATCAAGTAGATTATAGCTCTTGCCCTGAATTATAATCCCTTTCCCATTGCCATCAACTTGAATATGATCTTGACCACTTTCCATGAGATAAGTTAGGAGTCGTTTACTTTGTTCACGATATGAGTGGAGCATTAGATTTCCAATTTTCAATACAATTGAATCCAATTCCTCCTTCTTGAATTGTGTTCCAGCAGCAGCAGCAGAATCCTGAGGAGATGATTCTTTTTCTGATCAATACCACTGGCCTTCGCACGATAGGGCTTGTGTTTGTCCACTCGACGAAGTGCATTTTGAAGTAAAAACAGTTTTTTATCATCCTCAATATTCTCGTTGTCAATGAACTTACTGAGATTGTTCTCAAAGTGTTCCACGGGTGAGAGAGCTAGTTCTATTGGAGTCAATTTATAGGGTTTTGCCATTCTCTCTAGAGAAAACTGTTTACAAGTCCTGCAATTATTGGCAGTAAAAGTGTGAAAAAGCTACCGCCCGCCTGAAGAAGACGTTTCTTTTTAAAATTCTTTCCTTTCTTTTTAGAGGCCAATGTACGTACAATGGAACGATGTTGCTTTGCCTGTTGCTTAACTACTTCTGGCAGTTGAACATTACCCTCGGTCAAATTTAAACAAAGTTCAGATATTAGATTAATGAAATCATTGTCAATACCATGTTTGAGTATGGCTTTCCTAAGCGAGGTTTTTGAAGTGCTTAGAACTGAAAATAAATGTCTATGTTCATGTAGTTTCTTCAGTGTCATGATAGCAACTAATAGCCTTTTTTAGTGTTCACGGGGAGATATACTGTAATTTCATTGTCAAAAATATCTGTGACTACACGCAGATCCTCGGGTGTATTTTGATTAAGATCCAATAGGATATAGCCATAGGGTTTATTAGTTGCCTGATTGTATGCTGAGAGCAGAAATTTAGGGGTGCCGGGGTATATTTGCTTATTGAGAGTTATTAGCGAGCTAGAATCACGAACAACTCTGTAGATGATATAGTAGGTGCAGTTCAATGCAAGTGTTCGCATACATTTGCTCTGATGAAGGAGATTGTGTAGAACCAGAGAAACGGAAATCTGTTCATAATGAGAGCGAACAGTGAACAGTTGTAGTATTTCCTGAGACCATTGTTCAATAGATTCAGCCAGATCGTCAATAATCAGCCAAGAGTTTGGTTCAATGATACTGGAAACATCAAGTCCATGTATGAATTGTATCTACACCAATCCCGTCGTGGCAATTGCTTTTATTTTATTGTATGACTCCTGTCAA